>CM068380.1:69598749-70006249 GCA_034770075.1 Aralia elata | reverse complement strand
CGCGGCTGCTTCTGCTGCCCTGCTTCTACTGCACTTAGTTTCAATAGCCCACTTTGCTAATTTCCAATTTACAACCCACATAATCGATTGTAACCAAATTTAAACAGGTTATAGAAGTTATGTCCTAGTATTTTTAAAAAATACAACTCATCTAATTTGGACATTCTAGACCAGTTTAATGGAGCTGTGAAACTGCTCGGTCAAGTTAATTTTCAACTGGGCATGCATAATTCATTTCTTTCCAAAATAGGTTTTAACCAAGTTTGGTTTACACAAACTACTCCATGTACATCACATAACATGTATAAAGATTATCTTATACACTACATTATCTAAATTGTCCATTTTATGCTATACAGTCTCTAAGAGACATAAAATCAAGCATGACATGGGCATTAGCTTTAAGGACAGATTTCATATGTTTTTAGTTATGAATCTAACCAAAAATTTCCTCCCTTTTCACTCCATTAATTACACCTGCATTAGATCTCTTAACATAATCCAATCCAATCATATCAGGTTATCTATAATCAACATCATAATTGCTCATATTCGCATATATATATATATATATACACACACACACACACACACACACACACCTAATCACCGAAAATGCAATATAATTACATAATTTACGTCTTTAACTGCTTTCCAATACAAATTCCTTAGTGCAATAGCGCTGTTATACCCCCTTTTATGCCGATTGATGCTAACTTCAGTCCAATAAGCTTTATTTCTGTGACAAATTTGATAATTATAATAGAGCCCAAGAGATTTTGTAATGAATTTGGGTAAATGGTTCGGCAGCCTAAGAGAGTAAGGAAGATATGCAGAGGCGGAACACCAGCACTAGGGTCATATGAGCCCCCGCCCCGTTCCGCCTCTGTATAAGCGAATAAATTAACAACAATCTTAAGGAAATACTGTAACTATTAATTCTATTGTGGCCTTCATACGTAGAACTCAATTGCATATTATAGTTGACTTTATATATTAAACCATTACGCGGTATTAGAATATAACTAGATACAAACCCCCGCGTTGCGGCGGGATTATTCATTTTGTTAATAATAAATGTGTATGTGCAATTAATAAATTAAATTATAATAAGAAGATGGTAGTTTTGTCTCACGGGTTGACAGTAAATTCATATTTTTCATTGTTTTATGACATGTATGGTTTATGGTTGATTTTTTCAATTTTTAGAAACACGATCCTTGCATATAGACAAACATGAATCAAACAATTTTGCAACGTGCACTACATATTATATCTCATGTTGACATAATTACATATATCATGGTAAAATCGAAGTTAAAAAACTAAGGTTTCTCGTTAATGTTAGGGTTTGAGAGTTAAAATAAAAGATGTGAAAATACCTAAATGTATGCAAAATTAATCTTTTGAGCGGGTTATGGAGTTCTTCGAGTACACAAAAATCTATCCACTTTCACTATTTGAAATTCGATCTTTGGGATGAGTGAATGTATTAGAATGGAGTTCCTCCAAGTAAAACATTATTGTGTTAGCAAAAAAATAATAAAATTTGTTAGTAGTACAAAAAAGAAGAATAAAAGAAGCAAAGTAATATTATTGTATAGTAGAAAAGTGTAATATTATTTTTTAATTTGAATAAAAAAATACTTGTATTGTGCTAATCACGGATAAATAACAGTAGTAGACTAAATAAAAGAAATATAGCAATAGTAGGCTAAAAGAATACATGTGTTGTGGTAATCACAGATAAATAGCAATAGTAGACTAAAGAAAAGAAATATAGTAGTAGTAGGCTAAAATAATACATGTGTTGTGCTAATCACGGATAAATAGTAATAGTAGGCTAAAGAAAAGAAATATAGCAGTAGTAGGTTAAAAAATACCTCTGTTATGCTAATCACGGATAAATAACAATAGTAGGCTAAAAGAATTTTTGTGTTGTGATAAAAGAATACTTTTGTTGTGATAATGACGGATAAAAGATTATGTAAACTTTTATAGGTGAAAGTTATAACTTTTTGATATACAACAGTAGTAGGATGAAGAAAACAAATTGTGATAATAACGGATTAAATTATGTTTTATTTATTAGTTCTCCTAATTTTAATAGGATTCAAATCTCCAAATTGTAATAAGATTTAAATTACTAAAATTTTAAAATGCAGTTATATAAATTAGTGTATATTTTAAATTATTAAAATATTAAAATGCAGTTAAAAGTTTTAAATTTTAAATTTTAAATTAGTGTATATCTGTGTATATCTTAAATTATTAAAATATTTAAATTAGTGTATATCCACCCCAATTAGTGTATATCCGCCCCAATTATTTATAGATAAAATTTTAAAATGCAGTTACAGATAAAAGATATATATTGTTTGGTACTTTAAGTGCAACCAATGATGTATATCTGTGTTTATTTTAAAAGTTTTAAATTATTAAATCAGTAAAAGATATATATTGTTTGGTACAACCCCGAGCGTTTCGGAGGGATTATTTAGTTTGTTAATTATAAATTTATATATGTAATTAATAAATTAAATTATAATAAGAAGATAGTATATGTAAATTGAAAATTTATCTGAGAAATGTATAACAAAAAACCCAATTATGAGATGATAAAAAAATTCAAAATCAAATTATTGGATAATATCAAATATTTGTGCATTATAGTTATTTTCAAAATTGGGATAGTAAAAAAAATTATAAATCAAATTCTTGGATAATATCAATTTGGAATTGCTGCAATATTGGGATATAATATCAGTTTAGATTTGTATGCGTTACATATTTATGGGATAATGTTACATTTTTTTATGTAAGTACAGAACTAAAAAAGAGTAAAATACAATGGACCCCCATATATAGATAATTAATAATAAACACTTGTCACCCCTCTAGTTTTTCAATTAACAGTCAGTAATAATTTTGCGTTGCAGCGGGATTATTCATTTTGTTGATTATAAGACAAATAATATTTTCTGTTGTTAAACGTCAAAAACTAAACTATCAACATACTCAATTACTCTAATTAGAACAACTCCACTAAAATATATTATTTAAAAAAAAATATATTATTCATGAATTAAAATTTGATGACATGTAAGGATAAATATGTCACTTTATTTATTTAGTCAACCCTAAAAACTTGTAGGTTGTAGGGTACTAACTGATGCTTAAAACTTTAGATGGGAATTGAGTATTATTATGATTGTCTAAAATATAAATGTAATTATCATAATTGAAAAACCAATTTATTGAATAATATCAATTTAGAATTGGTGCAATTTTGGGATATAATATCAATTTAGATTTGTTATTCTAACCATAACTAATAGATATAATAAAAAAAATAGAGAGTAATAATTATAATATAAATATTTCTTGGGTGATTTTATTAGATATTATTTGATATCAGTTCATAAATCAAATTATTGGATAATATCATATATTTTTATGTTCGAGTTATCTGTAAAAATGGGATAATTAAAAAAATTCAAAAGTCCAAAGTCCAAACTCAAGCATTGTGACGGGGTGTTATTTAGTTTGTTAATTATAAATTTGTATTTTATGAAATAACCCTTAGTATGCTTGTTTCTTATTTGATAATCTAAGACTGTAATATTTTTTTAAGATGGTATTTTTAAATTAAAATTGATTGATTATAGTACCTATAAATAATTAAATATTAATTATGTAATTTTTTAATTACAACGTAATTATTATAAGTCTTTCGCACATAAGAAAAATTAATAACATAAAAAATTATAAAAATAAGATAGTACTCAATTAATATAACTAAATAAAAATTATCCCAAAGAATTAAAATAATACGATCATAAAATAAGAATATCAGTTTGGATTTTTAGGATGAGAATAAAATTTAAAAAAAAATTGGAAAATTTTAGACGTGAAAATTATATGTAAATTAAATTCAATAGTTCAATTTATGATTTTTATGTTATAATATTGAGAAATTAAATTAGTTGATAATATTAGAATAGTTTAAATTTTAGATTTTTTTATATTAGTAGTTTTTAAAAGTTGGATATAAATTTATATTACATATTGTTGTGTGAGCATGTATAATATAAATAATATTATAAATCTATCTGTAATTTGGATTCGTTTTTGGTAGAATTTGTTTAAGGAATTTTTTATTTTAGTAATTGTTAAAATTTTGGTTAGAAATCTATTACATAATGTTGTGTAAGGGGTAATTAATGTTGGAGGAGAGATAGTGCATTTTAGTATATATAATAGATAATAGATAATAATTTGGGGAGCATTAATGAGGCATGACAAGTGTTGGATTGTGGGATTGACATATGTCATGATGTGATCATGTTAACTGCGCTTTAGTATAATTAATAGATATTACTGTGATATAGATACACATATATATTAGTATATCATCTAAATTGTAACTATGTCATAGATTATGTTTTTTAGTGCATAATATGTCTAAGCCTCCTTTTGTCGCAAAATGCTCCTTGTAAATGAATTATGGATGATGGACCCTACTTAAATTGTGGTATTCCAATTAAAAAATGGTAGTTTCTATTTTACTCATTCATTTATATTAATTGAGTTCATCTTTGGATAAACCATTAATTGAATGTTTCGTTTATTACCATGAGCTACGAAGAGTTAATCTTTCATCAATTTAAGTGTACTTTTGAAAATTTCACCGTATATAGTCATGAAATATAGTAGTAAGTTACGGGCGGGCCAAGCCCCCAGCTGAGGTTGGGCCTAGTTAAATTTGGGTCGGGTCAAAATAGTCCAAATTTTTGTGGGCTTAAATAAGAGGCTCATGGCCCAAGAAGTAATAGGGCGGGTAGCCCATGAGTTTTTTCATAATTTTTTTTTGTTAACCTTCCTATCTATTCAATCAGTATAATTCATTCTTCCAAAAACTTATATTAAGTATTATAAATTTTAGAAATAAACCAACACAATATCACAATATATGTACAAAATAAACTAATCCTATAAGCAACAATAGTTATATTGTTTGAAATATTATAATTTTGACAAATTTATACGTTAAAACTATTGCATTGGGCTAAAGAAAATTAAAGTGGGTTCTTAATTATATATATTTTTAATTTCTTTAATAGGTGGGTTACTTATGTTACTAGGTAAAAACAGAATCGGTGAACTAACTGTGTGGTAGAATAATATCAAATTATCATTAGTATTATAGGATAAATATTGAACATATGAACTGAAATGAATTTCATGGGCGGGGCGGGCTATCCGCGGGCTAGGCCACAATTGGTCTGGCTAAATTTGGGTCGGGCCTTTTTTGGCCTGAAATATATAAGCCAAAGGCCAAGTTTTAGCGGGCGAGTTGGGCCAGTTTTGTCAGGTCTATATATTATGTTATAATTATAACCTTTCTATGGTCATATTTGGTTGATGTTAGAATTATAAAATAGGCCCAAAGTTTAATATATAAAGATATCAAGCTCTTTCAAAACCAATTGTCTATGAGAATGTTGGCTCAAACCATTATATAATAGACATATTTTCTCAAGTTATTCAATGTAGGACAAGATATATACTCCCCGAATCTGGGTCTACCTTTAAACTCGGGTCCGGTGTGTCACGGTACTACCCATTCAATATAATCTTAATCGCATGAATGTAGTTACAATATTATTACATCATATGTCCTTCTATGCCCAGGTTTTAATACCTTTATAACTTCATATCATATAAATAGTAAATATTACATCAATTATCTATTACAACATTACATTGGTGACCTTTATAAGTCATAGCAAATACATAAATTCTTCTATCGAAAAACTTGATCTTTTCATTAGTCTTCACTGTATTCCTTGGTTCATTCTAACTTTGCTGAAAATATTTTATTTAAAGCAAGAGTGAGCATTTAATTGCTCAGCAAGGCATAACAATTGAATAACAACAAATCAAGAATCAAATCTTCGTTTTATGAAAACTTCAATAACAGAACAATAGTTATGAAGCAGCTTGAATAAACAAGAATAAATTAAATTCTTTTTATTTTTAAACATCAACAACATTTACTCACATAACACATTATTGCACGGGGTGCAATACATACTAATACTTATCCAAATTATTTGATTTGACACTATCATCCTATCACAATTCAGGAATTATTATAATTCATATCTCAAAAATAAATATTTCGACTGGAATAGCTCAACAAATTGAGTTAGGCAGAATCGAATGGCGATAACTCATTTTCATAGTTCATATCACATAATACAATGAATTTCATAGCAAATAAAATTCTAGAGTCTAAACACATGCCTTGCATAGAATAATAAATGTACAAGGTTATACAATATTTGCATTCAATACGAAATCAATGAAAATTAAAAACTTGTTCAATTATAAAATTTGAGTAAGTGTAGGAAATTTGCATTCAATATGAAAATTAAATAAAGTTAGAAAACTTGCACAGAATAATTATCTTAGTAAGTTTAGGAAACTTGCCTGATGCGTTCTTTAATAATTACTCCAAATACGTCCTTCAATTGTCCTACAAATTTAATTTAATAACAATATACCGATTAGTCACAAAAAGACTTTACATATTGGTTTACATTGCATTATTACTCATTTTATGTCGTTCGCGTTTTATAATTTAAGTAACGCGACAACCTTTCAAAAATGTCTCACGACTTCGCGGCGTTCGGGAACACCATGACCTCAAACAACCCTCCTACTAAAAAAATGGTCATTTGTGATGGCCAAAATCTATCACAAAAACTAAAAAAATCATCACGAAAGGTTTATGTAATGGCTTGAAGAATCACGATGGCCATCTTGTATACGCCCATCATGAAAAGTTTTACGTGATGGTTTTGGCAATCATCAAAACATTCAATCATTTTGTGATGAATAAATCTGTCACATTAGCGCATAGGTTTTTTGCGATTATTTTGACCATCACAAAAACCCACAACTCTTTTGTGATGGCACAAACAATCTCGGTAGCATAGTAGTTATTTGTGATGGCCAACGCAATCACATCCTTCGGCCATCACAAAAGGATATGATTGCTTCGACCATCAAAAATAACTATTATGCTATCGAGATTGCTTCTGCCATCACAAAAGAGTTATGGGTTTTTGTGATGGTCAAAATAATTGCAAAAAACCTGCGCTAATGTGACAGATTTAGTCATCACAAAAGGATTGAACATTTCGGTGATTGTCAAAACCATCACGTAAAACTTTTCATGATGGGCGTATACAAGACGACCATCGTGATGCTTAAAGCCATCACGTAAACCTTTTATGATAGTTTTTTTAGTTTTTGTGATGGATTTTGGCCATCATAGATGACCATTTTTTAGTAGTACATAAATTAAAATTAATTTAATTTAATTTAAAAAATAAATTTAATTTAATTTAAATAAAGTAAATTTAATAAATTATATAATATAATATAATACAAACTAAAATAAAATAAAATAAAATTTAAAATAATAATAAATTAGAATAAAATAAAATTAATTGAATAAAATAAAATAAATATTGTTAGTTTCCAGAGGTACAAAAGATATCTAGAAGGAGGTTGAATAAATTCTTTAAAACTTTTTAACTTGTTTTCAAAAGAGTGACTTATCAGTTTAATTAATCAACAAATTAATTAAGCACAACGGAATAAATGATTGATTTAATCCCTCTTTGAGATAAGGAAGTTATGACAGATATGATAAAACAATGATATAGCAATTATGACAGTTATAGAGTGGCTTGGAGCACACAAGACTCTTACTCCACTGTTCTTTTCCTCGAGTAGCAAATCCACTAAGGATATCTTTACAACTTGAATCACTAAGATTTCTTCAAGGCCAGTAGCCTTGAAACTCCAGTACACTAAGTACTCTTCAATACCAGCAACCTTAGAATACTGTAGACTAAGACCAGCTTCCTTAGAATCACTAGTACACTTAGTACTATATAAGTCCAGCAGACTTGGAACTTGTTGGTCACTTGTTGACCCTTACACTTGATTGAGAGTGTTTTGGTTTGTTGCTACTAAGTTGGTTAAAGCTTATGATCTGATGAACTTAGTAGCTAAGCAAGATGTTTCACTTGAGATCGTAGAGTGAGGCTTTGACATATTTATTTCTTCATTTTGTACTTGCTTATTTGATTTTTCAATCTGTTTGCCTTATATAAATGCCTCTGAATTCTTCCGTTGAAATGAGACTGTTGCATCTAATATTCCCATTGAGATTTGTTGCTGAACTTAGGAATAGTTTATTCCTTGTTATGCACAATAGTGGGGTGAGTCAGCATCCATTAGCTTGCTCCGAGATGGTAGGAAGGATAATGCTCTGAATATCTGCAAACCATAATTGTTTATTCCCCACTGACTTTGATTCTTCGTTTAGGTCAATTAAGTATTCAGCAACTGTCTTGGACAGGTCACTCTACAAATATGGATATTAGCAATCAATATGGACAACATAGAATATTCAATTCAGTTATTAGTTGCTTCGTCTGATGAGGATCGTAGAGTGTTTGGCAGACTGTACGATCCTTTTGATAAGACTTGATTCTTACAGACGTTCACTGTGATCTTTCATATTGCGTTTTAATCACCTAGAGATAATATCAATGTTTTGCCCCTTGATCTTCTTAAGTACTATCGTCTTGTTCTTGTGGATGTGACTCTATGATCTTTCGAGCCATTCTGCATTTGCCTGGATAACTCTACGATGCCGAGAATAAGCTCTGCGACTGGCCGTATATTTTTACGTCTTTTTGCCCGTATATTTTTTCGATTTCTATTAATTTCGTTAAGACGTGTATGCGAAGGAATAATTTTTCTAGGTGTCAAAAATTTTATTTGAGCCGATACGTGATTTAATCTGTATCCGAAATGTATTATATGGGTGTTCCGAATAATTGCACAAATCCCATAATAATTATTTTTACGCATCCCAATATTTTATGGGAGTACCCATTTTAATTTTGGGTAGAATTATTTACTAAATTTGATACAAAAGTGAGAGTATTCAGATATATTTTTGTGATATGCGGTACCTATTGGGAAGCATGGGAGCAATGGACCAATGAGCATTGAGAGTGGTCGGCGACTCATTTCCGTTGTCGAGCCATTAACCAAACATTCCCCTCGAGTTCCATTTCCCATAAGCTCGGGCGTTGCAGCAGACCTCTCCCAAGCCACTCCCTCTATTCTCCCAATTCATTCCATTACTTCTTCCAAGTTGTTGCAAATTCAATTCAGCTGAGAGAGAGAAGAGAGAGTTGCCGGCGGTGAGGAAAAGAGAAAACAGAAGAGAAAAAGGAGCACGGTTAATTCTTCACCGCTCAACCATTCTTCCTTTCCATTTTTCCTTCATTGCTAGAATAGAGAGCTGCAGAAACGGAGGAAGAATCAGAAGAGAGAGAAAGTAGAGAGAAGAAGTTATAGAAGAAGAAACATAGGAGAGAAAAAAGAAGAAAAATAAAAGAAGAGAAGGAGTACAAGAGCAAGAAAGGGAGAAGAAGAGTTCTAACTAGCCTCAATAATTTTATTGTAGCAATAATCAGAGGTAATTATGACCTCAAATCTCTTCTCTTTCATTTTTCTGGTTTTGGTGTTCTTGAGCTCAAACCGATGGGTTTGAGCTTTTCTTGCGATTTTTGTTGTTATTTTTAGTTGTGGTTGCTTAATATTATTATCAAGATACCTTGTAAGCTATTAATACCATTAAAGTGGAACAAAAATGAAGAATAATCCGAACCTTGGCTTAAAGGAGGAAACTTTTGACATTTTTGGACAAATGGACTTTTGGACGATTTCAGAGGACTATAGTGTTGTGTTTCTATGTTGGTTGTGTTTAATTGATGTGTTGATGTTGTAGTTCCATGGGTTATCTTCATAACCCAGTTGGAAAGGAGTTAAAAGGTGTAAAAACGAGTTCGTGGTGTTGATTTTGGTGAAGAACACCAAGAACTCAAGAAACATAATATTACCTTATACTTTGATCAAAGATTTGGACTCGTTAATTAACATTTATGGGTGCTTCTAAATTTTTGGCATATTGTAGCCCCATAAGTTAGGAGTCCATAAAGTCTAGAATGGACCAATTTGAAGGTGTATTATAGGAGTTATGGAGATTTGCACGGAGGGAGGTCAAATCGCGAACTGGGCAAAAAAACCCAGAATCCGGTCACTGATGAATGGCGCCGCAGCGCCATTCATAAGGGTAAATTGTCACACTGCAATGACGATGATGTGTCAAGTAACGGGAATAGATTGGCGATGCATCGCCGAAGCTAGTTTAAAGCCTGGCGTCGCAGCGCCGGGTCAACCCGAGAAGGAGACGGAGCGGGCTGGCGCCACAGCGCCGCTAGCTAGGCCAAACCAGGCGATGCAACGCCGGGTCGGGTTGGCGGGTCGGTCGGGCCTAGTAAAATTTTCAGCAAGATCAGAATGTATACTTTCTTTTAATGATGTTATATACTGTTATATTTACCTCACGACCCTATAGTGAAGCCTTAGAAGTGCAGTATAAAGTTATAATTTGGGCATAGAATGATTAAACACGTTAGTTATTTATAGCGTGACTAAACGTATATTACGTTTGGCTTCCTGGGCAGTCATTCGCTCACAGGGGAGCGAGACCCCCGACTACCTTGTCGTAATGGTCATTAATGTAGTATAATGATGTGATGACTGCAATGAACCTAGTCCTAATGTGACTAATGGCTATGTGTATATGTATTTACATGTGTAGGATATTAAGGAGCATATGTTGTAATTGTCGACGCCGGTTCTCGTCTTTTTCGATTTTAGCCTTTTGATTAAATGATTTTTTGGAAAAGGTCGGCATTGATGTCGACGGGGTTTTGAAAGATCGTTTTTTATGATAAGCCAATTAACCAGAGTCGCCAGTTGGTATATTTGAAATGGATGTACCAACACATCCGAGTTTTCGTTTTTTATAAATCGATGGCTCATATGTGACTCCGAATTAATTGATCTGCGAACCGAGATTCATAGAGTTCGGGGGCTTGCTTAAGCGAGGGGAAGGTATTAGGCACCCCCCGACTTCCGTGAAACACGGTTACCGCAATCTTGATACTTTCCTATCCTTTAATTCATGAAATGTGTATATGTGCGTGTGTGTGCTTATGTGAATATTATGGTGAGTTTTTTTTTTCATGAGAGATGAAACTTTTGGCTTTTTATGAAAAATCGTGTTTTATTTTGGGAATGGTTTCGAACGTCGTTTCCGTTTGTACGAGAGAGCTCCTTTATTTATGAGAAAGGTTTGATTTTACTTGTCAAAAGCTATGAGATTTTTATTAGGTGTCGTTTTGGCAAAACAAGAATCTTTTAAACCTTCGTCAAAATAGGAATCGACATCTATACATTGCTTTCATAAAATGATGGGCAACTTCTAGGATATCTTTCACCCTACGCACCAAGATTTAATAAAACGTTTAGTTTATTCATAAAAACCATTTTTTGGTGATGTTTGAAAACGATTTTTTAACCTTCTCGTTTGAATAGGAATCGACATTCATTAACACTTCCAATTTTAAGCCTCGTGAAGCTAATAACCTAGTTTGCTTGATTTTAATGAAAAACCTTCATCGTTTAATCTTTGAAATCATTTTTCGTGTCACAAAATCCAATCAAGCATAAACACGCGTCGGGGCTAATCATGGGCATGTAAGCCATCAAAATAACCCCAAACGCCTACAATCACAAGTTTCACTATTTCGGGGCCTTAAACCCGACCTCCGACTTGGTATCGTTTTAAGGCCTGACGATTACATATTTACAATGACGAATGCATCTACCCGATTACATACATCCAAAAATGTCCATCATCGGATTTGGACCACGGGGTCGCGTTCCTAGGCTCACATCCGAACTTGTTGCACAACCGCAAAATGGATACAATGTAAATAAACAACCGAGGGATGCCTAATGCACTAGGATATCTTACAATAACAATTGAAATACACTACGAATGACACATTACCGTAATAGCTAAAACTTGCACGAAACGGACATCATCGGGCTATTAGGGGGAATTTCATTCAGATGAAACCCTCACTAATAATCCCTAATCCATGGTTTCACAATAACATGTAAGAAAGCTACAATCAAGATAATTCGGGTGACAAAAAGCTTGGCAAAAATGGTATAACAAAATGCTAAAACAAGGGATTTTTTACCTTGCAAATGATCCCCACAATATGTATGAATTTGTGTACTGAGTAGAGTAGAAAATAGGAGGTGTAATCTCACAAAATGGGTACAATTTCTCACTATTTCACACTCTTTTCTCTCTTAATTTTTGCTGTTTTCTTGCTGTTTTTCCTTCTTCTCCCCGAGCTGCTGCTGCTGCTGGATTCTCTTTCCTATTTCTGTATGCGAAATGGCCTGATAAGGGATTGCCAAGGGCAGCCGCAGATTAATCTGCGGCTGGCCGCAGATCAATCTGCGGCTGGCCGCAGATCAATCTGCGGCTGGCCGCAGATCAATCTGCGGCTGGCCCTTGGTTCTCCCCCCAGCCGTGCTCGAGTCCCGTGCGCTCGAGTCCCGTGTCGTCTCGAGTTCTGTCCTTGGCCGCGGATTGATCTGCGGCTGACTGTGCTGATTTTCTCGTTTTCTGCACCTCGTCTCGATTTTCGTGCCGTACCGTTGGTTTTCGCTGAAGGGCTTGCATTCTGCAGTCCGAAAACCGCCGGGAAACGTGCCATGTCATCCGGGTAAGCGCAGTGATCAGTAACCGACTCCCGACATTCACTTGTTGTCGTGTCGGCTTCGATCTCGTCCCGTAGTGGTGGCTTTGAGTGTTCGTCTTTATGTCCACCCTTTATTCTCGTGTGCTGGGTCAATTGACGATTTTGCCCTCCTGTCATGGTTAGTATAGGAAGTGCAAAATTTGGGTGTCTACAACTGCCCCTCTTTATCATGTTTATGAAATGATGAATGAAATGAACATGATAAAGAAATAGACACTCGATGCATGAAGGACAGTGCACAAGAATGACAATACATACATGATGCAACACACATAACTCATGATGCAATGTGAGATGTAAGGCATGCAAAATGTTCGTAAAAGGGTGTCAATGCGGATGATTGTCTCATCGGGGCTGGGTCTCGTATCCGGTCACCCATCTCATAATCGTCGGGTCTCGTATCCGGTCGATCGTCTCGTCGGGGCCGGATTTCGTCGCCGGTCACCCATCTCGTAATCGCCGGTTATCGTCGCCGGTCGACCGTCTTGTCGGGGCCGGGTTTTGTCGCCGGTCACCCATCTCGTAATCGTCGGTTATCGTCGCCGGTCGACCGTCTTGTCGGGGCCGGGTTTCGTCGCCGGTCACCCATCTCGTAATCGCCGGTTATCGTCGCCGGTCGAGCGTCTTGTCGGGGCCGGGTTTCGTCACCGGTCACCTATCTCGTAATCGCCGGTTATCGTCGCCGGTCGATCGTCTTGGGAGTGCTGGGTCTCGTCTCCGGTCGCTCGGTCAAATCGAGAAGTCGTGTTCGACACCCAATTCATCAAAATCTTGTATTTTATTATCAAATTATGAGTCAAATGGGCTTTAGGATCGATTAAGCTTGCATTGGACCAAGGGGGAGCACTGGGCCCAGCCGCAGATGGATCTGCGGCAAGCCGCAGATTGATCTACGGCCAAGATCGGGGCTATAAGCGGCCAGCCGCTTCCCAGATCTGTCACTTTCATTCGTACCCCACGCGATTTTCAGACCTTTGCACGTCCTTTTGCCGAGTTTTCCAACCTTTTTTTGCAAAAACCGCTCCGGTTAGATCGATCTACGCATTACAGGTAACACTTTGACCGATTGTTTTTCAATTTCGTCAACGTTTTGCTATACATTTGCTATTCTGCACGTTTAGAGATATAAATGTATGCTTTGAAATGCTATGCCATGTATTATTGCATGTATATGCTATGTATGAACTGCGCAAGTCACATTTTATGCTCATAATGCGGTCCCACATACTTGTTGTTTCTTTTTTGAAGAAAATCATGCATTATGGTCCTTTTTCATGCTGCAATTATCCATATAAATGCAATTTTGATCTGTTGTGGCTTGGGTTTTTTGAAAAACATGCTTGGTTATGCATGAGATGTCCATTTTATAGGCGAAACTCTGCCGATTTTTTTTTTTAACATGCATCATGCTGCATTAATTCTATGATGATGATTAGAAGGTTTATGACATAATTCAAAATAGAATTTACCTCCCCTTTCGCTTGCTCTATTCCAGCTATGGATCCTGACACTCCCAGTAGCTCCACCGCGTCTCGGACTTCGGGCGTTCGCCGCCGTAGGGCTGCACCTGCCCCCACTCTTCTTCGGACCCGTCAGGCTCGCCGACTGGCGGAGGCTGTCATCCGGCCTGATCATCCCGATGTTGAGGAGGCTGTTCTCCCGGATGTTGCGGTAGAGGGGCCATCCTCTAGCACACCAGCTCCCTATTCTCATCGCGCCCCATCTGGCGCCTCTGTTCATATACCCGATCTGTTGGGTCGGGATCTCAGTCATCACCCCTCAGCGTCTCTCGTGGCTAATGAGGTATATTTCATTCTACTCTGATTTTATTCTCAATTTTCTCAATTCCCGTTCTATCTGGACTGACCCATTGGTGATTGCCACAGGTGCCCGAGTTTACTCAGCCGAGGGGTAACTGGTTCAACATCTACTCCCTCTACACGGCTTTGCACAATGATTACCGAGCGGTAGTGGATGCTTAGGGTTTTTGTCACTTCTTCACCATCATTCCCCGTCAGTGCCCCTGGGGTTATATGCGGGCTCTGTCCGAGAGATGGTTTCACCAGACCCAGTCCATTCACCTTTTGGACTATGAGGTCGTGCTGACTCCCTGGGACTGGAGGTACATCACGGGTATCGAGTTCACTGGATCCCGCGTCCCTCTGGATCTTGACATCACTCCAACGAAGGTCAGACTTTTACTGGGTTTCGCTGCCGATGATCGGGTCTTCAAGGCCCGTAGCATTCGGTCTGGAGCTTTGGCCGTGGACGCTGTTAGAGGCATATATGCGACACCATTCCCAGCAGATCGGGCCACACGTGATATTCTGCTTCGACGTCTGTTCCTGACCATCGTGAGGGGTTATTTCCTAGGGAACAACTCCTCTACCATTCATTTCAGCGTCGTCGGAGCTGTTAGAGATGTAGACCAGATCGGCGACTATGATTGGGGGTCCTTCACTTTTGCCTACTTCCTCCATAGTCTTCGTCTACGCTCGGAGGGACAGACAGATGCCTGGCTCGGATTCTACCACTTTCTGCTGGTGAGCCTTTTCCTTCTTTTCTTACCATACTTCCTTTCATTTCATTTCTTTTTCTGCATTGGTTGGTTACTTATGCCTTTCCTGGTTTCTGTTCACAGTTCTGGGCCTACGAGCGACTTCCGTGCCTGAGGCCTGTCACTACTCTTGGCCTGGACACTTATCCCCGGGGTCGGCGATGGCATCACAGCACCTTGGAGGAGGTGTCGGTGTCTGGTAGCTTCGCACACTGCCGCATTCAGCTGGAGTTGATCACCGCCGCAGAGGTCGTTTGGACTCCTTATCTTTCGGAGCATCTAGTTGTGGGGTTCTCAACCTTCGGAGATCATGCTCGCGGGGGAGGATGGCCGGATGCTTTCTACGGGTCCCAGTATGAGCGAGGCCTTTCGCATCTGGTGGGTGCCCCGCACCATCGGTCCTCAGACTCGGGCCACATTCTTTCTTGGAGACATGGTTCCCGGCTCGGTGATGATGACCGACTGGGTTGCCTGCGTTCGGAGTCCCACTCACGCTGAGCAGATTGACACCTTGACCCGCCAGGTGGAGCAGTTATCCCTGTACCTTCGGGTATTGGGTCGGACCCCAGAGGACGCTTACGCCTACGATCCTGACAGTGCGGGTTATGATGCAGGCCCGAGCTCATCTGATGCCACAGCGCAGCCATACATTCCTGACATGAATTTTGGACCTCCGACTTCGACGACTCCAGGGGATCAGTTCGAGGATCCCGCCTTCTTGGATGACCTTACTTTTGACTAGATTAGGCTAGGATATGGCTTTTGTACCTGCACCTGTTTAGATTTCTTTTTATTCATTTATGCACAGTTTTTATCTTTATGAAATTCACTTGTTCTATTATTGTCTGTACGATGCATGCTTTTTATTTATGGATAGAGAATGACCCCTGTACAGTCTTTTTGATACTATTTTTCACAGATGTCGACCTCAGATGTCGTGGCACGTTTGGATCCCATTCCTCCCACAGGGTTGGTCGACAGTCTCCTTCGCTGGTTGGACAGTTTATCGCCGGCCGACAGGGTCGTCGCAGATGGTCTTTTGGGACATTCTTGGTCCTTATTATCCTTTCAGGTGCCAGCGGGCTTTGTGGATGGTATTCTGAGCTATTGCGCGCTTGCCCGTCAGGTGTTCAGGTTAGGGACAGTAGAGCTGACCCCCACTCTCGAGGAGTATGCTCGCTTCACCGGCTTGCCTTTGGATGGTCCTTGTGCTAGGGTTACAGCTGGTTCCATGCGCCGTCAATTCTTGACTTTCACCGGTTTGCGGAAGACAGTTTTGTTATCGGTGATCACATCAGACCATCTGGTTCCCCTTCAGTTCTTGATTGACCGATTCGGCTCACCAGACAGTTTTCATCTTTTCTTTGGTGATTTTTCCGTGTCCGAGGAGCGCTGGGGCGCTTTAAGAGTAGACGTTCTGATGGCCTGTGTCATTTCAGTTCTGTATTTGCCAGTCGGGCCCAATCAGTTGGATATGCGAATTGTCGCGGTCGTTAGAGCCCTTCAGGAGGATCACACCGTTCTTCCCATGATATTGGCAGATACTTATATGTCAGCCTCATATTGTCAGTCTTTCCGAGGCAGAGTATTCAGAGGGAGCTCAACCCTATTGTATATGTGGTTCATGAGTCATCTCAGTCCCATCGGCCATTTCCGTCGCCAAGGGTTTTGCATCAACCATGACATAGCCACGCAATTTTCATTTCGTCCCGTGAGCTGTACTGATGCGGCTTCCTGGGTAGAATTCTTATTGGTTATTGAGGATCCTTTTCATCTCCTGATCTACTCGGGTTATTGCTCCTTTATAAGCTTCTTGACTCACATGCCCACCCTGGATTTCATCCCTATTGCTGGCTTGAGGGGCGTGACGACTTATCATCCCTTGGCGGTTATGGGGCAGTTTGATCAGACACAAGATTTTTACCCTTTCGCGGGTGCAGCTGCCTATCGATTCCTTATATCATCCCAGACAGAGAGGGATCTACTGCGGGTATACGATCTTTGGTCTCGCAGGATCTTTGCCGAATATAGTGAGAGCTGCCACATCCAGACATTTGCTTACGTGCAGTGGTTGCGCGAAGACTCGGATCCGGTTGGTTTGAGTCAGACTGGGGCCTTTGATGACTCTGGAGTGATTTTCCTAGAGGATACCACAGATCACTCCATCTCATCTGATTCTGCCCTTAGTCGGGTCACTGAAGATAGCTGGATCCGACTGGCCTTGATTGCTATTGAATCTGAGAGGGATGCTGCCATTGTCGAGAGAGATGCCGCTATTTTGGCCAGAGATGCTGCTATTGCTGACAGAGACGCCATTGTATTTCAGACCATGGCAGTTATATATGCTCATTCTGGGACTGTCAGTCGAGCCACTGCTTTACTGCATCGCATTGATATGATGGGGCAGCAGATTGTAGGGGATGTTGATGCTTCAGAGCTATCCACCACTTTATCCATCCTGCTTCAGCTAGTTTCAGATTTGTAGATTATTTTGTTTCCTGCATAGACTATGTTAGTTTCATCGGTTATTGAAAGAGAAATCCTGTAGCAAAATGACTTATATATGTAGACATGCATTTAAATTTAGTCATTTTCCCTTTTTGTCGTATCGTTGCCTATCATTGGATCCTCATTTTATCCAGCTAACCATGATTTTGACATTTTGCCTTCTTTCTCCTCTCAAGTTTTGATGGAGATTTGACAGATATTGCCGTACCCCTGCTGATTTCATCGGACTGGGTCTTAGATTTTTGGCTAACTGTTTCGGTTGGATCAGGGTTATGTTATCTGAGATGAAGCTGATTAGTCGGCTGGTTTCGGGAAGGTTTTGAGGGTGTAGGAAGGTTTATCTGGCTATTGGGAATTGGCTTTATTTAGGGAAAGTATTATTTTTAAGGGATCGGACCGTGCCGTGATGGCTGCCTACGTACCCCCACAAGTTGGGAGATCAGGTCCTACGTAGTTCGTTCTGTTTTTTAAAGAAAGAGGAGAAAATGATGATTTTTCCTTTCAAGCGTAGAACCGCTTCACCGAGTCGGAATTGAGGGGTTGGGGAAACACCTCGCCGTCCATCTCCTGCAATATGAGGGCTCCTCCAGACAATACCTTCTTAATCACAAAAGGTCCTTCCCAGTTCGGGGCAAACTTCCCCTTGGCTTCATCTTGACAAGGCGTGACTCTTTTCAGTACCAAGTCATTTTCCTTGAACTTCCGAGGTCTTATCATTTTGTCGTATGATCGAGAGATCCTTTGTTGGTATAACTGACCGTGCCAAACAGCAGCCACCCTCCTTTCATCAATTAGGGCCAATTGGTCGTATCGACTCTGCATCCAATCTTCCTCGCTTATCTGAGCATTGATTACTATTCTGAGGGACGCCATCTCAACCTCAACTGGCAGAACAACCTCAATTTCATACACCAAAGCGTAAGGGGTTGCCCATGTAGAAGTACGCGTTGACGTTCGATATGCTAGCAGGGTGAGGGGTAGCAAATCCGGCCATCCCCGATGATTAGCAAACATTTTCGCCATGATCCTCTTGATGTTCTTGTTTGCAGCCTCCACTGCCCCTTCATCTTAGGACGGTAAATGACGGAATTGAGGTGTTTGATCTTAAATTGGTCGCACAATCCCTTTATGAGGGCGTTGTTTAAATTCTTGGCATTGTCGGAGACCAAAACCTCAGGTTGCCCGTATCGACAAATGACATTATTCCTGATGAAACCGACGATGACCTCCTAAGTTACTTTGGGGAAAGAAGCTGCTTCTACCCATTTGGTGAAATAATCGATCATGACGAAAATGAATCGGTGTCCGTTGCTTGCTTTGGGCTCTATCGGTCCGATTACATCCATCCCCCACATTGAGAATGGCCAAGGGGAGGTCATACAGTGCAGTTCATTGGGAGGCGTATGGATCACATTACCGTGCGCCTGGCATTGATAACACCGTTTGACATGATCATCGCAGTCGACTTTCAGCGTTAACCAATAATGCCCCGTTCTCAAGATCTTTTTGGCCAGCATCGGTCCACTCATATGTGGCCCGCACACTCCACCATGTATTTCGTTCATAATCCTTTGGGCCTGCGTCTCATCTACGCATTGCAACAGTCCCAAACCCGCATCCCTCTTGTAGAGTGAATCCCCACTCAGGTAAAATTTCATTGCCATCTTTTGAATTCTCATCCTCTCAGTTCGGCTCGCCTGGTCGGGAATGGATCTATCCCTCAGGTACTCCCTTATGTCGTGATACCAAGGCTGCTTTGGCAGAACCCCCTCGTCTGATAATACTGCAACATGCTCCTCGTATGCTGGGGTATTCTGTACTGCTATCTCAATCTGTGGAATGTCCCAGCTCTTGATTACGTGGATTAAGGACGCCAGGGTTGCCAATGCATCGGCAAAATCATTCCGTCCCCGGGGAATATGTCGGAAAGCGATATCTTCAAATTCTTGCATCAATTGGATAACACAACGATGGTATGGAAGTAACCGGAGCTCTTTTGTGTTGTATACCCCAATCGCCTGTCTGATTACCAGTTCTGAATCCCCAAACACCGCCAGTCTCTTCACTCCCATATCGCGGGCAAAACGGAGTCCCAATATACATCCCTCGTATTCAGTTGTGTTGTTCGAATTACTGAACTGCAATTTAGTGGCTATGGGGTATTGCTCTTCGGTGATAGAGACCAGTACTGCTCCGGCTCCTACCCCCTCAGCATTCATGGCACCATCAAAATACAGCTTCTAGAACTGCCCCTCGTCATCACATTTCGTGTGTAATACCCAAAATATATCTTCGCCCGGCAGAGGAGTTTCTAACGGCTCCATCCCCCCTGATGGCGTTTCTGACAACTGATCCACAATTCCCTGCCCCTTCATGGCTTTCTGAGTTACGTACACCATGTCGAACTGTTGTAAGATTAACTGCCATCTTGACAGTCGACAGTTCAGCATGGACCTTTCAAAGATATATTTCAGGGGGTCCATTCTCGATATCAGGTACGTCGTATGCCCATGGAGGTAGTGCTGTAATCTCCCTGCAGCCCAGGCCAGAGCACAACAGGTCTTCTCGATTGGAGTGTAATTCTGTTCACATTGGCTAAATCTCTTGCTGAGGTAATAAATGGCCTGCTCTTTACTTGCTTCATTTTTTTGTCCCAACATACATCCCATCGCGATGACATTGACCGATATATACATAAACAGAGGGATCCCGTCCTTCGGGGGTACCAGCACCGGTGCCTCTGTCAGCTGCTTTTTAATGGTCTGAAAAGCCTTCTGACATTGCTCATTCCATTCTTGGGAAGCACCTTTCCTTAACAGTTTGAAAATTGGCTCGCATGTAGTCGTCAAGTAGGATATAAAACGGCTGATGAAGTTTATTCTTCCAAGGAATCCTCTTATCTCCTTCTCCGTGTGAGGTGCCGGCATATCCACAATGGCCTTGATCTTTGCCGGATCCAACTCAATGCCCCGATCACTAACCAGGAATCCCAAGAGCTTGCCCGACTGCACTCTGAAAGCACACTTTGCTGGATTGAGCTTCAAATTATACTTTCTGAGCCGATCGAATAGCTTTTTAAGATGGGGTTATATGGTCAGATTCCACCCTTAACTTCACGATAATGTCATCCACGTAGACCTCTATCTCCTTATGCATCATGTCGTGGAACAGGGCCATCATGGCCCTCTCATAAGTAGCCCCCGCGTTTGTGAGACCGAAAGCCAATCGTCTATAGCAGAAAGTGCCTCAAGGGGTGATGAACGCGGTCTTTTCCCGATCTTCTTCCTCCACCATTATCTGATGATACCCAGCAAAGCAATCCACAAAAGAGTACATTTCGTACTGGGCCGTGTTATCCACCAGGATGTGTATGAAAGGCACCGGAAAGTTATCCTTGAGACTGACCTTGTTTAGATCTCTATAGTCTACACATACCCTCACCTTCCCTCCAGGTTTAGCCACTGGGACTACATTGGACATCCATTCTGGGTAAGTGGACACCATAATGATTCCCGCCCTGAACTGTTTGATGATCTCTTCCTTTACTTTTAAGCTCCACTCCGGTTTCAATTTTCTTAATTTTTGCTTGACAGGCCTGAAACCCTCCTTGATGGGCAACCGGTGTACCACAATGTCGGTGGACAATCCGATCATATCCTCATGAGATCAGGCAAAGACATCCTTATATTGGTTTAGCAACTCAGTTATTTCAGCTTTTTGGCTGGGGGTAAGGTCCGTCCCTATCTTGAGTTCTTTTGGCTTGTCAGGGGTTCCGATATCTATAGTGATGGTTTGGTCCAAGTTGGGTTTGGGTTTATCCTCGACCCATCATTTGATCTCATCAGGCGCGTCGTCGTAATCTATCTCGTCTTGCTCAATGCCCATCAAATCGAAATCCAGCTCAATGTCAAAATCATAATCATCATTCAAATTTGAAAGACCGTTTGTTAGGCAAGGATTACTCAAATTGGTACACCTGACATGAAACAAAATACTTGTCATATATAAGTTATTTTCCACAACGATCACATTTTTAGAGAACATGAAGAAACGACATAATTATGCAAAATACAAAACAACAAAAATAAACTTCTCCATCCTCCCATCCTCTGGGGTCTACCACCCTGATGTCGGGTTTTACCCTTGTTTGGATATCACTGGCTTCATGGTCCAGTTGTCGACGGTCATATCAGACGGAATGCGCTGGATGAAAGGTAGCTTCACATCGGAAACTTCCCCGATGACTACGGCTACATCGCCTGAGTCCATCTTCCTACCCTCCTCAGGAATAATTAGCCCTGCCCAATCGATGACAGGCACACCCTGTTGGGCTCCTGGTGGTGTGACAACATCCGTCCCCTCTCCATTGCTTGTTAATTGTCCGGGGATATAGCATCTGGTTTCAAACTTTTGCGCGACCTCCTATAGGAAATTTTCCCTCTTGGTCGACTCATCACTCGCAGGGGTTAATTCTTCATCCCCTGCCCTAACCACAGGCTCACTAGTCCCTTGTTCATTGTTGACCTTGGTCACCGGACTCCCAGCTAGTCGAATTGGAGCCGCACCTTGACGGTGTCTCCGTGCTACGCCCTCATGATATCCCAACCCTACTTTGCCTATCTGCTGGGGTAGTTGGATGGGCTCGGTGATTCCTTGACTGCTCTTTCCTAACCCCTGTCCAGGTTGGAATTTCATTTTCATCATTTCCTTTGCAACAAAGGTAAGTTCTGGGGAGACCTTAGGTTTCATGGCTGGAGCCCCCAGGCATCGGTAGTGGGGAGTGCTGATTTCCAGCGCCTGAAAACTGGCAGGTGCCGCCGACTCGTCCACACTAATCACTGGCAGGTCATTCCTGGGAGGAGAAGGGTCATCACATTCTGCCGAGATCGTTACCAGATTCCCGTCGATGATTAGTTTGATTTGTTGGTGTAGCGTGGAAGGAACTGCCCCGACCATGTGTATCCACGGCCTCCCCAATAACCGGTTATAACTGGCCGCAATGTCTAGGACTTGGAAAGAGATATCAAAAGTACAAGGTCCTATTTCCACTGGCAATTCTATCTCTCCAATTGTATTCCTCCGGGAACCATCGAAGGCTCGCACCACTATATGACTGGGCCGTAGGCGCTTGGGATTGATGTTCATCTTCTGTAATGTACTGAGGGGACAGATATTTAACGTCGATCCCCCATCAATCAGTACCCCATTCATGATATAACCTGAGGAGATTACCGCAATATGTAGCGGTTTTCGATGCCCCCTTCCCTCCTTGGGGATATCGTCATCTGTAAATGATATCACATCACTCTCCAACAGGTGATCCACCAGATGGCCGAAACCTTCCTTGCTAATTTCTTTGGGAACGTATGCCTCCTTCAGGACTTTCGTCAGGGTTTTGCAGTGATCATTGGACGATACACCAAGTCCATGATTGATGTCAGGGTCGACTCCTCGCTTAATACCTGGATCCCTCTTGCTTCCGGATGATCCATCCTCTTCAAGAATTCTATGGCTTTCTCCTCGGAGATCTCTTCCTTTTTCTTCGTTTTGTTCTCAAGGACTCGTCCAGGAAGATACAAAGGATTCCCTCTTGTTGTCACCGAAGCACAACTGGCCGCTTCCTCTGACACCCCCCATAATTCCATGGTACCGTCTTTAGACTGCTGACCGGGATCTGCGATCTCGCTGTAAGGATGAGGGGTTTCGGAGCCGCCAACTTGACAGGTCCCTCCGCGGTATTTCTACTTACGCCCATCAACCTAATGGGCGCTCCCCGTGCACTCCCATGATCACTTATCATGTTGATCATTTCATCAATTTTCTCCACATAATTCAGACTTGGCGGCCCCTTAGCTTCACTGGCTTCTGCCACATTGACCCCCCCTCCATCATGCCTAGCCAGGGGATTGATTTTAACATTTGGGGAGTTTGGCTGTTCCACCACAATTTCCCCACTATCAATCAAGTTCTGAATTCTGTGCTTCAGCGTCCAACACTCCTGCGTATCATGACTAGGGGAACCTGAGTGGTATGCGCATCGCTTGCTTGGGTCAAACCTTCTTCCCTTCGTGTCACTTGGGGGTGCCAAATCGACTATCTTTTTTTGGGCTATCAATACCGCTAGAATCCGCTTAAGAGGATTCCCGAGTGGGGTGAATACTCGATTTTGCGAGGTCTCGAATCTCCTTCGCCCTTCCGCCCTCTGATCGGTGAAGTTAGGCTGTCAGGATGTCCCCACTCTCTGCACCTGTACTAGAGGATTGTTTTCTGTCTTTCTAGATGATCCCTGAAGGATGAGGGAAACATCCTCCTCCTTTTTCTTTTGCACCCTACGGGAAGTGCTGCCATAATTTCCACTCTGTATTTGTTCTGTAGCTGTTTCCAAAGCCGTGAAATCCCGGATTTTGCCAGATTTCAACCTCATATCCACCATTTCTCCGTGTTTAGTCATCTCAGTAAAGGGTCTACCAATCCCCGATATGACCCGCTCATAATAAGGTGCCTCTTGAATGTCTACAAAGGTCATCACCATCTCCGACTCGCTCATCGGGGGATTCACCTGTGCGGCCATACCCCTCCATCGTTGTGCATAATCCCTGAAGGATTCCCTGGGATGCTTTTTAACTTTTGTCATTTGGTATCTATCAGGGGCCATTTGTGCTTGGAAGCTATACTGTGTTAAGAAGGTGTGGGCCAACTCTTCCCAATTGTGGATCCGGGCATTATCGAGACGGGCATACCAGATTCTCGCCTCTCCCGTTAAACTCTTTTGAAAAAGTTGCATCCTTAGACCCTCGTCTTCTGCATAAGATCCCAACTCCCCAATGTATATTTTCAGATGAGTATAAGGATCCCCCTTCCCATTGTATTTCTCAAATTCGGGGATTTTAAATTTCTCCGGATATCTGGTTCCGGGGAAGACACAAAGATCTGAGTAATTAACTCTGCCTAAGGACCCTATGCCCTTCAGAGATTGGATAGCTTACTCGCCCTTAGGTTGGGGTGGATCCTCTTTAGGTGGATCCTGTCTAGGTAGCAATTGTTCCTTCAGCATTATGGCCATCTCCAACATCTGTTTTTTAAATTCATCAAATTCCTCCCTATATATGGAACCAGGATTAGTAGGTGGGAGATCAGCCATTTCAGATGTAGAGTCTTGGGCCCTCTTAGATTGCGAGCGTGTTTGAGGAGCAATCCTACAGAAACAAGGGTTCGAAGTTCAGTCCTGGGGAATGAAAAATGTGGATGCATGCTAAAGCGGTAACTTTTGTGTTTTTTGGGTTTTTTAATCTTTCCCTGTAAAATAGAAAGTTAGTAGTCCTTTAATGCAATAACAAATGCTAAACACGATTTTATTATGCTTCCCCAGCTGTTCCCTGTAAAACATAGAGGTTAGTAATTTCTCTTAGTAGAAGGGGAGGCATATATGAGTGAGATCATGACATTTATACGCGTGAACGTAAAAGGGCATGAAGAGACTTTTCCTGCGTTGGGTTAATCTGAGGCTGACCTATCCTAGGGTTACTCTCACGGGCTTTTCGGCATGAAGGTCCCCAAATCTTCGCAATCTACTCGTCTGAATCCTTTCGATTGGAGCGGATTTGGGTGGTGCGTTTCCTGAGCCATCTCCGAGGAGCAGCCCCTTCGAGTCCAGTAATAAGCAACCGACAGGTTCGCCTCAAGAGGAGGTACTCTCTCAACATACATTCACATTCATCGTCCTCACCGTAAGCAAATGATTACTTAAAAGTAAAGCAATTCCATTCAATCATTCATTTATTGGGCAAAACACACATTCACACAACAAAAGTAAAAAATCAAAATATCGCACACACACATTTTATGAATTTTAAAAGGATAGGATAGCATCAAGATTTGAACGCGACTTAAGCCCTCTAATGTCCCCAGCAGAGTCGCTAGCTGTCGACGCCGGTTCTCGTCTTTTCCGATTTTAGCCTTTTGATTAAATGATTTTTTGGAAAAGGTCGACATTGATGTCGACGGGGTTTTGAAAGATCGTTTTTTATGATGAGCCAATTAACCAGAGTCGCCAGTTGGTATATTTGAAATGGATGTACCAACACATCCGAGTTTTCGTTTTTTATAAATCGATGACTCATATGTGACTCTGAATTAATTGGTATGCGAACCGAGATTCATAGAGTTCGGGGGCTTGCTTAAGCGAGGGGAAGGTGTTAGGCACCCCCCGACTTCCGTGAAACACGGTTACCGCAATCTTGATACTTTCCTATCCTTTAATTCATGAAATGTGTATATGTGCGTGTGTGTATATATATGTGTGCTTATGTGAATATTGTGGTGAGTTTTTTTTTCATGAGAGATGAAACTTTTGGCTTTTTATGAAAAATCGTGTTTTATTTTGGGAATGTTTTAGAACGTCGTTTCCGTTTGTACGAGAGAGCTCCTTTATTTATGAGAAAGGTTTGATTTTACTTGTCAAAAGCTATGAGATTTTTATTAGGTGTCGTTTTGGCAAAACAAGAATCTTTTAAACCTTCGTCAAAATAGGAATCGACATCTATACATTGCTTTCATAAAATGATGGGCAACTTCTAGGATATCTTTCACCCTATGCACTAAGATTTAATAAAACGTTTAGTTTATTCATAAAAACCATTTTTTGGTGATGTTTGAAAACGATTTTTTAACCTTCTCGTTTGAATAGGAATCGACATTCATTAGCACTTCCAATTTTAAGCCTCGTGAAGCTAATAACCTAGTTTGCTTGATTTTAATGAAAAACCTTCATCGTTTAATCTTTGAAATCATTTTTCGTGTCACAAAATCCAATCAAGCATAAACACGCGTCGGGGCTAATCATGGGCATGTAAGCCATCAAAATAACCCCAAACGCCTACAATCACAAGTTTCACTATTTCGGGGCCTTAAACCCGACCTCCGACTTGGTATCGTTTTAAGGCCCAACGATTACATATTTACAATGACGAATGCATCTACCCGATTACATACATCCAAAAATGTCCATCATCGGATTTGGACCACGGGGTCGCGTTCCTAGGCTCACATCCGAACTTGTTGCACAACCGCAAAATGGATACAACGTAAATAAACAACTGTGGGATGCCTAATGCTCTAGGATATCTTACAATAACAATTGAAATACACTACGAATGACACATTACCGTAATAGCTAAAACTTGCACGAAACGGACATCATCGGGCTATTAGGGGAAATTTCATTTCGATGAAACCCTCACTAATAATCCCTAATTCATGGTTTTACAATAACATGTAAGAAAGCTACAATCAAGATAATTCGGATGACAAAAATCTTGGCAAAAATGGTATAACAAAATGCTAAAACAAGGGATTTTTCACCTTGCAAATGATCCCCACAATATGTATGAATTTGTGTATTGAGTAGAGTAGAAAATAGGAGGTGTAATCTCACAAAATGGGTACAATTTCTCACTATTTCTCACTCTTTTCTCTCTTAATTTTTGCTATTTTCTTGTTGTTTTTCCTTCTTCTCCCCGAGCTGCTGCTGCTGCTGGATTCTCTTTCCTGTTTCTGTATGCGAAATGGCCTGATAAGGGACTGCCAAGGGCAGCCGCAGATTGATCTGCGGCTGGCCCTTGGTTCTCCCCCCAGCCGTGCTCGAGTCCCGTGCGCTCGAGTCCCGTGTCGTCTCGAGTTCTGTCCTTGGCCGCGGATTGATCTGCGGCTGACTATGCTGATTTTCTCGTTTTTTGCACCTCATCTCGATTTTCTTGCCGTACCGTTGGTTTCCGCTGAAGGGCTTGCATTCTGCAGTCCGGAAACCGTCGGGAAACGTGCCATGTCATCCGGGTAAGCGCAGTGATCAGTAACCGACTCCCGACATTCGCTTGTTGTCGTGTCGGCTTCGATCTCGTCCCGTAGTGGTGGCTTTGAGTGTTCGTCTTTATGTCCACCCTTTATTCTCGTGTGCCGGGTCAATTGACGAATTTGCCCTCCTGTCATGGTTAGTATAGGAAGTGCAAAATTTGGGTGTCTACAGTAATATTGTAGCAGACGTTTGAGGCAAGTTTCCTAACCTGTACAACTTTTATATGTTGTGCGAGTTTATTATGAATATGCAAGTTTCCTAACTTCATTCTTTTTATATATTGAATGCAAGTACCCTAACCTTACTCAATTTATATTTGAGCAAGTTTCTCAAATCATACAACTCTTATATATTGTGCGAGTTTTCGATGTTATATAAATTCTAGGTTTTCACAAATTATTATTGTGCAAGTATTCTTACTTTTTTCGAGATATCCAGTTATGCTATAATGCATGTTATTGAAGCTTTAAAGTTCTATATTCCATGAATTGTTGAGATGGTTGTCTAAGCCAATTGTTTCGGCTAGACTTATATTGAATTGCTTTGTTGATTTGAGAATGATTCATCAAGATATTGTTGATATTTATTGTAGCTATTCAATCAAATTTTTTGTCTTGGATTTCCTTCATGTAAAGCTGAGAAGAACAACCCTACTATTGGGGAATTATTTTTGGTCGGTAATATCGATTGACCCTATATAGGTGATAACTTGACGTTTAGACATTTACATAGATGTTGTACAACATAAGGTATGATAGGCTGATCCCCTAAAATACCTAGAGGAAAAATATTCGGTTTATAGTTATAAAACTATTACACCCTTTAATGAAAGAAGAAAGTTCAAGGTTATTTGACCACTCAGTATATTGTTTAGAAATGTTAGTAATGTAAAGGAATACCTTATCATTGTTCCTCTTTGTTCAAAATGTGTTCTCAATTATTGTTCAGTTGTAGAACTGGAAGCATGATTTCGGATGTTGTTATTATTTGCATGTTATACTTGTTGAGAAATTGAATGCTCATTTTTGCTTTAAATTACATGCTCTCAGCTAAGGCAGAACATGCAAAGAGTTCCCACAAGGACAAAGGCAAGAGAAAGGTTACCGAGTAAAGGATAATATATCTTATCCGCTTTTGTAATAGTTTATGTTAGGAATGTGTGATCATTCTGGATTGTATTAATTATCTTAAGATGTTATGTACTTATGTCAAGGTCTTAGAACCTGGAATTTGTAGTATAAGACGGTTTGTAATAATTAGTATTTACATTTTAGTCCTTAAGATTGTATGTATAGGTAGAATAGATAATGAATGTGTAGTACCGTGAGCACCGAATCTATAGGTAAAGAGACCTCGAATTTGGGGGCGTCACATACACCGATATCTCCTTCCGTTACTATTAAGGGGGATCCGATAAAAGACCACGAATAAGTTTAATTTTATCCCGTTAGTGAAAGAGAGAATTTTCGAAGAAGTTATTTACTCATGAGGCTATCATGCAACAATTTCAAGCAATGAAACCTCAAAAAATGTTATTGTAAACAATATTTGAAGATTATTTAGTTTTGTGATTATTTTATTAAATTTTTATTCTTAAGGGATTTTTTTTCGAATTTGACCCCACTGAACTGCGAGGTTGTATCTACCCTTGCCACACAATAAATATGGTATTTATAATTATTTATAGGGAATAAAAATAAAATTTTAATCACACTAAATAAGTTGTCTACAAAGTCATTAATTTTTGCTTTAAATTACATGCTCTCAGCTAAGGCAGAACATGCAAAGAGTTCCCACAAGGACAAAGGCAAGAGAAAGGTTACCGAGTAAAGGATAATATATCTTATCCGCTTTTGTAATAGTTTATGTTAGGAATGTGTGATCATTCTGGATTGTATTAATTATCTTAAGATGTTATGTACTTATGTCAAGGTCTTAGAACCTGGAATTTGTAGTATAAGACGGTTTGTAATAATTAGTATTTACATTTTAGTCCTTAAGATTGTATGTATGGGTAGAATAGATAATGAATGTGTAGTACCGTGAGCACCGAATCTATAGGTAAAGAGACCTCGAATTTGGGGGCGTCACATACACCGATATCTCCTTCCGTTACTATTAAGGGGGATCCGATAAAAGACCACGAATAAGTTTAATTTTATCCCGTTAGTGAAAGAGAGAATTTTCGAAGTTATTTACTCATGAGGCTATCATGCAACAATTTCAAGCAATGAAACCTCAAAAAATGTTATTGTAAACAATATTTGAGGATTATTTAGTTTTGTGATTATTTTATTAAATTTTTATTCTTAAGGGATTTTTTTTTCGAATTTGACCCCACTGAACTGCGAGGTTGTATCTACCCTTGCCACACAATAAATATGGTATTTATAATTATTTATAGGGAATTAAAATAAAATTTTAATCACACTAAATAAGTTGTCTACAAAGTCATATAAAACAACGTAATTTAAATTTATGATTAGTGACATATTTATAAATAAGTTATCTACACGGTCGTAGAAAATGAAATAGTTTAAGAAAAGAGTAATGTTAGGGGCCTCAAATTTTTAATCTCAAAAAGTGTCTCAAATAGTATGTCACCATAACATTAGTTGGGTAGATGTCATGTGATTGGCTATGTCATAAATTACCATTAAAATATTCAATGTTATGTCATTTGATACCCATTTGAGATAAAAAATTAGAGACCCCTAATATTACTCTTAAAAAAATATTTTTGAAAATAGAGAAATAATTAATACGAGAGTAGCCAAATAATGATCAAGGACCAGTCTTGGGCCTAGCCTGGCATTTAAGGCCTGGACTTGGTCTCATCTATTGGGCCATAATAGGCTTTGTCATGTGCTGACTTATAATCGTGGCCAATGTGTTAAATGTTTTCTTTTGGGTGCCATCTTCTGACCTTTATAGTCATTGGCTGCAATTACCTTAACACTATATTTGTCAACTTAATTTCAAATTTTATATTTGAACTTTAAAGTACATTTGTAATTTATAAAATTAAAACTTTTAATATTTAGTGCTAAATTCTCATTTCAAGACTTGAAATTAGTTATTGAACGTAACTTAGATTAGGATTAACTCAGATCGGTAAAAACATATAGAAATAAATTTTGACGTAGTAAATCCCTTGATGCCACACAAATTAAAATTTGAGAGCATGCTACAAAAAAATGGAAGATTAATGATTAAAAAAAACGCTTTCTTTTTACATATCTCCAATCTGTAACTACCTCATTGTAAATCCTATACTATAATTATACGTAATACTACTTCTGCCCTAAAAAAGGACATACTATAAATAAATATAGTGATTCATGGTTGCCCTAAAAAAGGGCATACTATAAATAAATATAGTGATTCACGGTTAATTTCAGTTCCTTGAAATTCAAGTTTTTGTCAAGCAGAAAATATTGCTTCTGTGTAACAAAGAAGTTGCATATGATAGTCATTGTTATTTATTCACTAATGCGTGAATGTAACATTTTTTATAACTTAGACAAAATTTTGACCAATTTTAAGCTTCATAAGAACTAGAACAGGTTAATAAGTACAACACAAATAAAATCAACAAATATATTTATTTTTTAATATTTAACCAATCATATGCTTTAATGAAATTTATAGTACAATTAATATTTTGTCTAAATAATTAATTAAATAATTTTTGTCTAGTTTTCTGTTTTTTTTTCTTGAAATTAGTTTGTTTCTTAAACTTTTTTGAAATCAAGCTGGGCCTAAACGTCTCCAGAAACATCCACGTAATGAACAATAATTCCATACTGAACGGTCCTCATCTACATAGACAAATCAAGTCATCTAGATTCCCTCTAATTTTCTTCGGATATGATAACTTGACAAGTAGTCCGAGTAGCTAGATTGATACAGACAAAATAGGTCATTTCCCCTTCATTTTCTTCATATAAGACAGTTGAGTGCTTGGGGACTGGGGTCTCTTTTTAAGATAGAGATAGTTGTTTTAACAAACCTAAAAGCAAATAATTAAAGGACCTATATGTATATATGTCAAGATACTGTGGTAGAGAAAAATAACTTTAAGGGGGCAAAATTTAAGCGGTCAATATGAGAATACAAAATTTAAGCGGTCAAGTTTTTGTCAAGATTATAGAAAAATAATGTATTTTTATAACTAAAGTAATATTAAGAATCTTAAAATTTTGGTCTTAATTATGTCTCAAATGACATAAAATTAAATATTTTAATACAATACTTTATAATATAACCAAACACAAGAAATTTATCTAATCAACATATCAATTACGCGGACGCAACATTTCTCCGTAGCTTTATACAAAAGTTTGACTAATTTTAAACTTCATAGAAGTACAGGTAATATTGAAAAATGTATATATGTTTTTCAATGTTAGCACATCATACATTAATAAGTTGTACAGTGTAATCAACCAATATTTATTTAAATAATATAAGTAACTTTTGTCAAGTTACTTATCATTATTTTTTTAAAAATTAATTTGTTTCTAAAACTTTTCTGCAAGCAAACTGGATTAAAATTCTACATAATTAACCATCCAAGAAATGGACAACAATTCCATTCTGAATGATCCTCTACATAGACAAATCAAATCATGTATTCCCTTTAATTTTCTTCGTACCTAAGTAGTGTGAGTAGGTAGATTGGTCATATATAATTTTATACCCACCAAACACAAAATAGGTCATATTTCCCCTCAACTTTCTTCATATAAGACATGAGTGGTTGAATTGATATTGTAGAAGGGTTAGGATATGTTGTAGTGAACCTGACGCGCCCCTTCTTTTTTTTTTTAATTGTGAAGGCATTAATTATCTAAAAGAGTTAATTAAGTACAAGCATAGGGCCTCTTTTTAAGATATGCAGAGGCAGTAGTTTTTACTAATTAACCTAATAACAAATAATTAAAGGACCTATATGTTAGATGTCAAGATATGATTTTGAGGATGCTTGTATAGATGTCAACATAATTAACTTTTAAGGGCAAAACTTTAAAAGGTCAATATGAGGAGGCATAACATTTTGAGCTTCAGGAAAAAACCGGACTTTAATTAAAAGGTCAAACGAAGTATTCATTTTATTTCTAGTACATAAAAGAACATGTAAAATGAAATTGCCGCAAGGCTGATTACCTCTATAAGGAGCTATGGATTTCTAACACAACCAAATTATTAGTAGGATATCTATTCTATGGGGTGGTCCTAGTGGCAATACATACATATATATCCAACCGTAATTATATTTCTTATTTTCAGAATTTGTGGCATGCCATGTTTGGTTTAACATTGGGAGGATCAGAAAATGCTCCGGATGCTATTTTCTCGTATACAATCTTGTCAGCCGCCTCCGTGAAGTGAATTCCATCCCAGCTTAATCGTTCCTGAGGGCGTTCACATGCTCCCACCGGAACTTGCGTGCTATTTACAGTAACAGTGCCTTGTCCACAAAAAACATCCCCAAAATTATATTTTCCTCCATAACCACAGCAAGTTACAAGATAATTCTTGAATCCTGCAAGTTTTAAACACAAAAAATAAGTCATGATATGTAAATAAATATATCTATAAATTCCTATATATATATATATATATATATATATATATATATATATATATATGGAGAATGATTTATCGCAAATGTTTCGAGAAAACACATCTCTGGTAATTTAAAGAAAAAATAGATAGTTCAATTTTTATTTTATTTTTTAAAATATTGCTATCCGCTAGTAATAATAGTAGAAGAATTAAAAATCTGAATCGTTTGTGTTCTTACGGACGATATAAGAGATGATTCAGATTTGTTTAAGGTTTAAAATTTAAGGTTTATTATTTATCCACAACCACTATTCTTCTGGTGTGTAGAGGGATCCTTTGGCCCCAAAACGGCCTTGATAGAAATTTTAAACCATGATTTGTCTTGAGAATTCTTTATTATGAAGTTTATTTTTGTATGTGTATATTCTAAAATTTGATATTTAAATAAAAATGGGGTTGGAATATATACCGTATTTTTTGGGTTCCTTGTAAAGAGAATATTTCGCAGAGTAGATATCGACGTGTGTGATTGCAGCTAAGGGAAGGTCCTTGCGGAGTTGAGCAATGGCCTCCTTCAACTTGATATTGAAATATTGAGAGACTTCATTATAAGGCTTTGCGCAACCGGCACTGTCTGTTTGGTCTTTTCTGACCGGAAAATGTGTTAATATGTAAGGAAGACAACCTATCGGTCCGGTGTTGTGTATCCAAAATGTTCTGGCTCCGAAGTTGTATATATTCTGCAAACACCACATGCATTTTTCATAATCTTGTTAATATGTTTTATTGACATATGATATATGATCAATTTTAACTATATTTATATATTTAGAAAAAAAATGCAAGAATTTTTCATGAGTGTACGTATCAATTTTAACAAGAATTACCTTAATATGCTCCGAGAGCCGGTTGATCATATCTGGTACAGATGCATTCACTGCCTCTATAGACATATTTGTAAAGAATCCCATGCCAAGATCATTTTGACCAATATCAATAGTATATAAGGCTTTCGAAAAATATTCCTTCTTTGGCAGAAAATCCTTAAACCTTGCATCTGCATGCAATAATATATATATATATATATATATATATAGTAATGATTAACTTATAAATTTATAAAATTAGAAATTAAAGTATTGAGCAGATAGTTTATGAATTATATATATACACATACAAAAAATTTACCTTCTCTTCTGATTATTTGTGATCTTTCTATGAATTCTTGGAATTGCAAGTACTGAACATAAAGGTAAAAAGGACTCCATCCATGTGGCGGTCTGTAATTGGGTAGCATGTAATCCTTAGGTGGTGTGATTGTAGCCCCCGAGTTGGCAAAATTGGCACCATAACTGAAGTCTGAACCCAAGGAGTTTAGGTAAGGGTTGAGGAATGGTTTCCGTAAGCTTGTAGCTGAAGCTCCAAAATTTAATCATCAGTATTCATGCAAGTACGTACATATGCATGGTTAATTTCAATTCCACGTATTTAAAGTTTTGTCAACTTTTTTTGTTTAAATTATAGAAAAATATTGCGTCTATATTACATAGGCTTTTTGTATTCAACAGTGCAAGTCCGTATTATTATACTGCTGCTCAACAGCATGACTAACAAATATAGTACACATGCATGCGAATCGACATATATATACATGCATACATATATATATATATATACATATATATATATATATATATATATATATATATATATATATATATGGGAGTGATCCAAAACTAACGTTAAATATTATTCAACTTTCGACAGTTAAACCTGAAATGTATTGTACTATACTTCTGATAGTGCAAATATCTTCCGAAATGTAATCTCAAAGACTAATTGCAGACACCAGAGATTAGATAACATCTAATGTTAGTCGTGGATCATTCTATCTATGTATATATATAACAAAAAACAAAAATAGCGATGGTACGCACCCAAGAAATCTATCATGAGACGGCCATCAGAGTATCGTCCAGCCGGTCTGTTGAAGAAGGATTGGCCATTGGGTGGGACTGACCAGGAAAATGCTGCTGAAATTGCACCGGTGTCGGAATTGGAGTCTCCGAAGTTAAAGATGGCCGGATAGTCGCAAGTTTCTAAAGCCAAAGCAGGGTTTACGAAGAGAACACAAAATAAGGAAAAGGCAAATAGGGTCATGCTTAGGGACTTCGTGGTGTAGGAATTAGGATAGATGTATTGGTTTGATATTGAAAGCAAGCTAGGAAGTTTGGTTTATATAGTGTGGGAATTTAGTTACGCGCATACTCTAGTTGAATAATCATAAATGTCACCTTGGTCAAGATATTAACCTTGATTTTAATTCCCTAATTTGGAATGATTTGAAGTAGAGGTAAAGAAGCATTTTTCTTTCTTATTTTTATTGTTAAACAATTTTTTCTCAAATTTTGATTCCTTAAAGTTAAATTTGGTCAAGATTATATGTCTAAGTTTAAATAAATGTTGCATCAAATTATGTTACATAAGATACATACAATATCGTTGTTAGTCACTGATGTAATTCTTCATCCGTTTTACAAAAATCATCTTATTTGAAAATATTAAAAATATTAGCGGTATACTTTTTACATTTAATCATAAAACTAGCTAATTACTGCTAGTTTAATAATAGTGATATGTTGATAAAATTATAATCATAAAATTGAGGGTATTGTGTCATTTTATACTATAAATAATTAAAATATATTTTTTTTTGTGAAACAAAGAATATTAATAAATGAGACAATTTTTTTTTATTTAACTTTTTTATTTTTGTTAAAAAAATAGAGAGAGGTATTATATAGATGAAATGTTTACTTTATAACCCTGACAAAAAAACTTTATTAAACTTCATGAAAATGGGGACCCTTTTTCTCATAACCAAAATAATCCTCCTGAGTCAATGACATAAAGCAACGTCCCAATTTTGAAGTCACGCTACTCAGAGCCGGTCCTCGGTTTTTTAAGGCCCGGGGCGAAATTTCTCGAGCGTGTCCAGTAGCGGGGGTTCGGGGGCAGCGCCCCCGAGCCATTTTTTTTAATACTTTTGTATTTTTTTTTTAAAATTTGACGGGAGTTCGTAGTGTGTCGAGATGAAACATTTTTTTTAATATAAAAGTTTGACAAAAAAAAATTTCACAACATAATTAAAACAGTATTTTTATATCAACAATTGTAAAAGTGTTTTTTAAAAAAATAGATTAAAAAAAATAGTAAGATTGCCTTTGTAGTCAATATTGTGCCACATTTAAAGTCATTGTGTGAAATTAACCCTATGGTTGGTCATTTGTCATATTAGGCTATTTCTTTTTCTTTTTCCGTAAAATTTAAGCATTGAAAAATATGTCAATAAAATAGAACAATGTTAGAGTTTCATGTACACTTGAAATAACTGACTGCACAGATAATAGTTTGATACCAATTCCAAACTCATTACTGTCTCAAAAGTGACTAAACATGCTTGTAAAACATAGCAAAATATATATTAATGAATGAATTAACACAAGGACAAACAAACTAACGCACTTACTATATTTACAGGCTTCTAGTTCCTTAAGATGGGAAGTGTAAAATGGAAAATATGGTTAACCTAATGGTCTGCTACTTGTTTTGGTAGAGGATTTCTCCCATTAACTTGATTCATGAGCACTGAACAAAATAAAGTTATTGACGTTTTTGAATCAATATTAGACATAAGTTTGGAAAAATAAAGTTTTCGTTAAAAATGGCCATTTTGTAAAATGTATTTATAATTTTAGACGAATAAAATAAATAAAGTAAAAAGACCAAAAATCATCATGCAATATATTTAATTTGTCTGAAAAGTGCTCATTTGTGAATAATCAGGGTGGTTCCGGAGTTGGACTGTTAGTGAAAAAAATAGAAAGCAAAACGAAAATGCGCTGCTACCAAGAATTAAACCCAAGTCTATTTTATTGCAAAGAATTATTTTACCGCTGGAGCACTAAAACTTTAGGCATATATTCACATATATACATATATATACACAAGCTTAAAATAAATTTTGGGCTCCCTTCAACTTTGGGTCTTGGGCGGTCGCCCTGGTAGCCCTGGCCCAGGGCCGGCTCTGACGCTACTTACAGTAGTACGTACTTATATTATTAATTGCTGCGCTGCGTTGTTTTAATGTGGTTAGTACCCACGTAGTCTATAATAGAGAGTAGTTTTTTCTTCTTCTTTTTTCTTTTTCCTATTTTTTTTTCATTTTAGGTATTAGACGAATTAAAATACACCGATTTTCTTTCTTTTTTGTAAAGAGATTTCATTATTATTTCTTAGGAGATTTTACTTTTTTCGTGTGGGAGATTTTATTTTCTCTGTTTGGGAGATTTTTTCGTTCGGAGACCTTTTCGATGTATAAATTATTGAAGATAGATTGTTCAGATTTGAATATGACATTATCAGGACGGCTTGTTCTTCCATTGTCTGTGTTGAAGAACGGTTTAAATATTCGTATTCTATTATTATTTTTGGGATATACTGTATTTCAAGAGTTTATATGATATTTACGTTGTTATTACGATTGATCATTTTTTCTGATTATCTGTCATTTTATTTGAAAAAATTATTATCAATTCTTTTATTGTAATTCTTTCATCTTTTGTAATAGAATATTACAGTTTTAATATATTTTAGTATTTTGGATTGTTTGATCCAAAAAAACACCAATTTCTAAAAAAAGTAGTCAATATTTACTGTATAAGTCAATAATGTTCTAAAATTTAAAATTTACGTAAAATTTTAACTTTTAAAAATAATAAATTTATAGTTAGTAAGATTTTTTAGTTACCTTAAAATTTACTATTGTATCGACTAAATTCAAATAAATTCATATTAATTTTTTAAAAAAATAATCACAAATTGACTTCAAATATATAAAATAGAACTCCTTTTATGAAAAAAAAAATGTAATAATAATTATAAAAAAAGGTAGTAACGACTAACCAATGTTGAAGTAGAGGGAAAATAATAACGTTTAGGTTGAGTTTTCATTTTTTTTGTACACAATTTATTTTACAAAAAAGAGTATCATATGTCATTTTTTTTTGGTTTGACAAAAGAATATTTTTTTTAATTGATAGTGAGATAAAAAAATGACATAATATTATCAAGTTTTATATCATAATTATACTATCATGTCAGTATTTTTTAACGAATAATTTATTAGTTTAGGGTTAAGAATAGAATAAATTCTTTTAACTTTAATATTTATAAAAATAAAAAGAGTAAAAGACTAATATTAAGTTATAGCGCACCGTTCCTTTGATACATTTTTCACTAAAGCCCAGTTCGTTTTTGGTTCACTTTCTATCAGTTCGCTTTAGAGCCAGACCGTGTGTGTGTGTATATATATATATATATATATATATATATATATAATACTAATTCTTATATCCTTAATATTTGTAAACTTAAAAAATGTAAAGTTTTTGTGATACAAAAGGATTATAATATTTCCGTCAGTTTTGAATGGAAAAATCATCAGATACTGCGGCAGACTCCAGTTTTGGAGTTACCGAATATTTATATTAATCTATCCTAGAAATAATAAAATAATGAATTATAACACGTCGTCAAGTGGGAATAAAGAAATTAATTTATAAGTTGGGTCTTTGCTTTTTAGAGGTATGCAAGTTTGAAAAATGACTTAATCAAAAGATAAAGTCTATTAATTCTTAAATCTATTAATTATTTATATTATACGATCCTAATAACTTGCCGCTAGAAATTATAAAAATAAACTATAGACGAAGCTAATCTTAATTAAAGAGGTGAGAGAATAAAGTTTTTTGAAGTATGTCGACTGTAAATTTCAGTTGCATGCTTAGTCCTTGAAGGATATCTTCACTTTAGCTCTCACATTTGGAAATCATTCCGATAATTATTTTTAAAGTATTAAATAAAAGCCAATAATGTCATAACAATAATTATATATTTTGTCATAATAATAAATATTGTTGAAAGTATAAAATGTCGTATTAAAATAAGTGTAAAATTTACTCTAATAACATAATTAATGAATTGAGATTTTATCCAATCTACTTATTCTATCAATATATTTAACGACGTAATTATTAGTAGCTGCAATATCCAACGCCACATATAACATTTTTATTACCAAATATATAGTTAACTTCAATATATGGTTAAATTCAAAGCAAACGTAAACAATTGCCCACGTAAAATCATACTTTATCTAGAGCACACATACTTAAAATAGGACCTCAAAAGTGATGAAAAAGAGTCATCAACTGCTGGGAAAGAAATTATATTTTAACCATTTTAATTACTTCTAGAAATATTGAGGTACGTAGAGGAATGGAAATATAAAAAAATAATAATCATAATAAATAAAAAATCAGAAGAATTACAAAAGCCTTTTGGGTCAGATACATGCATGAAAAGATTTAGAGAAAATTAAGACAAAAACGGAGACGAGTAAACAGTCGAGAGAACCATCCAAGAAATGGACAATACTTTCCTACCTGCCCGCAGAAGGGCTACGTACGTTGTTGTAGTTTGAACCTGACGCAATAAGGTCAAACTGACCTGAGAATGGTCAAAACATCAAGATTTCTTGGATCCAATTGAGATAAGAATAATTAATTGATTAATAATACCATTTGTGTTTCAAATTATAATATTATTTTTGGCTTTTAAAAATCAATTTAAAACTTTTTCAAACTCAAAATTGAGAAATAATATAATTTTTGAGGAAGTACTATAATAGTATGATAATTTTTGAGCCATTATATATTTTAAAAATAGACCAGCAAAGAAGTCTATCTCCTAAAAGTTCTTAGAGCATGTTTGGGAGCTCCTTATAAGTTGTTTGGTACGACTTATTTTATGATTTATTTTTTGATTTATAAGTCAAAAATAATAAGTAAGAATTTGTAACTTAAAAAAATGACTTATAAGTCATTCTTAATAAGTTATTTTGAACAAATATAATGTATATTTTGCCCCTCTTCTGTCTTGATAAATTACATCTTTGCCCCTCCAATGTCCTCAGACTTGTTACGCTATTCTTCTCCAAATTCTCTATATTTCTTTTAAGGTCGGAGCTACAAGTGTTCATGGTCAAGTAAAAGCAGTTACAAACAGAAACTTTCAGTTATTTTAACAACTTCATAAGAAATCAAAGAGAAATTTTTTATACATGGAAATATAAATAAATAGTAAAAGGGAAGGATACAAAGTTTTTTGTTGCTCAAAGATCTTGTCCCTGCAAAATAAATGAAAAGCAATTAGGTTGCATAACAGACTAACTAAAAGAAAGTCTGAGTTCTTAAGCCCAACTCAACAAATCAGTCAAGAAATACTACTATTAGGAAAGGTCAGATATAACATGCACAAAATGATTCAGAAAAGTCGTTTTCAGGAATCCGGGATACGAAATATTGGGGAAAGGTTAAGTTTTATCTTATGTTTAAAATATATATATTAATGTCAGAAAAAATATATACATGTATATAATATGACACATATATTGAGAAATAAAGGAAAACACTTAAAGAGCATAACAAAATCACTTGAATTATATAGCCTGAAATTCCTAGAGTTTCCCCAAGGCGTCCAAATTAAAAGAAAAGAATAAAAGTAAGAAACTGATATTCACTTCTTCGAGACGGTTCCCAAGAGATTCAAATGGCCTAGGAGTGGTTTCTGTGTGCCAAGATTCTAACATACGCCAATCGATTTTCATTTTTCCTGCACATCTATTTTCTTATTCGAAATATTCAAGTGCTTAATATTTTAGTTTAGAGAAATGTTATAAATTATTGTATTTTATTTTATTTTAATAAAATTCCTAGTCACCTCCTAGACCAATCTTAATTCCACCTAAATTCAATTTTTGCGTGAGGTAATAACAACCAAGCAATTTCATTTCCAGGAACAACAATTGACTAAGGTATTGCCTATGTGCTGATGTTATTGGCCCTAGTGCTAACATACATCATCCACACCTTTGACTCTCTCATCAACCTTTAAGTTAAACTAAGATTATTGGTTTCCATGCCCAATGATGAACAATAAGTTGTTTACTAATAAACTGTTTAAATAAGTCGTTTACCAATAAACTGTTTAAATAATAAGCTGTTTAGATAATAAGCTACTTACCAATAAGTTGTTTAAATAATAAGTTGTTTACCAATAATAAGGACTAATAAGCTGTTTACCAATAAGCTGTTTAAATAATAAGTTGTTTACCAATAAACTATTTAAATAAGCTGTTTACCAATAATAAGTTGTTTACTAATAATAAGTTATTTAAATAATAAGCTATTTACCAATAAACTGTTTAAATAATAAGTTGTTTACCAATAATAAACTGTTTAAATAATAAGTTATTTACCAATAATAAGTTGTTTACTAATAATAAGCTTTTTACCAATAAGATATTTAAATAATAAGTTATTTACCAATAAGATATTGAAATAATAAGTTGTTTACTAATAATAAGCTACTTACCAATAAGCTTTTTAAATAATAAGTTGTATACCAATAATAAGCTTTTTACCAATAAGCTGTTTAAATAATAAATTGTTACCAATAAGCTGTTTAAATAATAAGCTGTTTATTAATAATAAGTTGTTTACCAATAATAAGATGTTTACCAATAATAAGTTGTTTACTAGTAAGATGTTTACCAATAAGTTGTTTAAATAATAAGGTGTTATTAATAATAAGTTGTTTACCAATAAGTTGTTTACTAATAATAAGCTGTTTACCAATAAGCTGTTTAAATAATAAGCTATTTACCAATAATAAGTTGTTTATCAATAAGCTATTTAAATAAGTTGTTTACCAATAAGTTGTTTAAATAATAAGTTGTTTACTAATAATAACTTTGGATATGATATTGAATCAATGTATCTTTTTATAATGTCATTTTTAGTAATCTTTACATTTTATTTTAACTTATAAGTCATTATTAGCCGAACACTTTCATAACTTATTTTAACTTAATTTCTGACTTATAAGTCATTATCAGCCAAACGCTTTTACTTATAAGTCACAACTTAAAACAATTTATAAGTCAACTTATATTTTAACTTATAAGTCATTTTAAATAAGTCGTTCTCGAACGAGCCTTTAGTACTCCTTCTGTGTCAATTTTTTTTTATTTATATAAACTATTTATTACATAAAAATGTCTTTTTTTTTATCATTTTTAATATTAGCAGTATAAAATGACATAATATTCTCGATCAAGTTTATTATCATAATTTTATTGTCATAGTACACTAATCAACTAATTACTCCATTTTCTGTCCTCAAAAGGATGATTAAATGTACAATTATTTTTGTACTCAAAAGGATAAGACAAAGTACATAAAGTAAGGTAATTATGTCATTTAGTGGAGTTCATTAGTAGAAAAATAAAATTACTCATCACTTTACAAATCTTGTGAGACCACCAAGGATAAATTTGGAACTTTAATTACTCTTTTTTCTCTATTTTTGTTTTTCTAAATGTGTGAAATTTATACTTTTTTTAGTCTTTTGAGGACGGAGGGGGAGTATTATTTTAAAGAGTATATATATGCAAGATAAAAATATATCTCTAATATTTATAAATTATGCAAATTATACTATTTTTATGGAACGGAGGGAGAACAATAATGAATAAACTAATAAGTCTCAACTTTCATTATATAAACCCTAAAACCAAGCTAAAGGAATAAAGAAATGATAGATCATTACTTAAAATTAATTAATAGTATAAATAAAATTAGAATAGTTTCTAGATCATTCTTGTTCTATATTCGATTTGAGTGTGACGTTATCATAACGATTTGTTTTTTCATTGCTCATGTTGAAGAACTACTTACATCTGCATATTCTTTTATTATAATTAAAATATGATTGTTTTTCAGTAGTGTTTGTGTAACGATCGCGAATCGTGTATATTTGTTTATTATTATTTAATGAATGGATTAAATTTTTATTTTTACGTGATGTGTTTTAAGGTTATTTAATAAACTGGACGATGTGAATGTATGATTTATATGTGTCGTGTCTCGTGGGAGTGAATAAATTAATTTCGCGAGAAATCGCAAAATCGCTATTCATTGGGCACGTTTCCCAATGTACTATTCATGAGCATTATTCATGCCCGAATATTTTTGCGTCCTTTTCGATTATTATTAATTTCGTTAAGACGTGTATGCGAAGGAATAAGTTTTTCATGTATCAGAAATTTTATTTGAGCTGATACGTGATTTAATCCGTATCCGAAATGTATTATATGGGTATTCCAAATAATTGGACAAATCCCATAATAATTATTTTTACGCATCCCAATATTTTATGGGAGTACCCATTTTAATTTTGGGTAGAGTTATTTACCAAATTTGGTATAAAAGTGAGAGTATTCGGATATATTTATGTGTATATTCGGTGTAAGTGGGAAGATATTTAAACCTTGGACCAATAGAAATTGGCCAAGTATGTCATGGACCAATGAGAGGAGGACAAGATGCTTGAGCCGACACCATGTTGACCAAGTGTAGTAATCCATGCTTAGGAATTGCAAAAATACAAACATTCTTTCTCAAATTTGGTTTTCAAGGAAGCTCGGGCGATGAACTCTCTCATTCCCCGAAGCCTTCTTTATACCCTCCCATTCCTTTCCAATACTCCCCCCATTTTCATTCTTAGCTGCTGCAAATACTGATATAAAGAGAGAGTGTAAGCTATAGAGAGAGAAAGAAGATAAATTTGAAGGAAGAATAAGAAGAGGACACGGGAAAAAGAAGAGAAGAAGAAGGAGAAGCTCGGGAGGAGCAAAAGGAAGGAGGAAGGAAGCCCTAGCAGCTTCATAGCACCATTGGAAGCAAGGACAAGAGGTAATCATAACCTCAACCTTCTTCCTTTCCATTTTTTCAAGTTTTTGATGTTCTTAAGCTCAACTGATGGGTTTGAGCTTTCCTTGAGATTTTTGTTATGATTGTTGGTTGTGTTTAGTTTATATTGTTACCAAGACACCTTGTAAGCTATTAATACCTTTAAAGTGGAACAAAAATAAAGAATGATCTGAACCTTAGCTTAAAGGATGAAACTTTGGACTTTTTGGACAATATAGACATTCAGACAAATTTAGAGGACTGTAAAGCCTTGATTGTGTATTTTTGATTATTTGTTTTTTTGATGTTGTAGTTCCATGGGTTACAAAGTTAACCCAGCTAGAATAGAGTAAAACAGTGTAAAAACGAAGTTTTGGAGTTGATTTTGGTGAAGAACACCAAGAACAGAGTATGAACTTTGTACTTTGGCTTAAGATTTGAACTTGTTAATGATAATAGGTAGCTCTACATTTTTGATATGTTGTAGCCCCATGAGTTAGGAGTCCATAGAGTCCGGAATGGACCAATTTGAACGTGTATTGAAGGAGTTATGGCAATCGGAGCGGAGAAGGGTCGGACTGCATGATTGAAAAATCTGCAGAAACCCAGTCCCTGTATGACGGCGCCACAGCGCCGTTCATAAGAACAAATCTGGAGCCGCAGCGCCGGACACATGGCGGAAGACGGGCGAAATAGGTTAGCGCCGCAGCGCCGGGTTGGGTCAGGTCGGCGGGTCGGGTCAGACCCATTAAAATTTTTTCAGCAAGACCAGAATTTAAGTTTTCTTTTAATGATGTTATATACATGTTATATGTACCTCATGACCCTATAGTGAAGCCTTATAAGTACAATATAAGGTTATATTTTGGACATAGAATGATTAGACATGTTAGTTATTTATAGCGTGATTAATCGTACTTTACATTTGGCTTCCAGGGGACGCTGCCCCCTTACACCCCCACCAACTCACTGATGAGTTGGGCAGCCGCTCGCTCACCAGGGAGTGAGACCCCTGACTACCTTGTCGTAGTGGTCCTTGATGTAGTTTAATGATGTGATGACTGTAATAAACCTAGTCCTAATGTGACTAATGGCTGTGTGAATATGTATTTACATGTGTAGGATATTAAAGAGCGTGTACTATATTATTGTAGCAGCGTACGAGGCAAGTTTCCTAACCCGTACAACTTTTATATATTGTGCGAGTTTATTATGAATATGCAAGTTTCTAACTTTGTCAAGTTATGTTACGCAAGTTTTTGACTTAACTCATTTATTTATTGAGCAAGTCTTCTAACTTATTTCAAGTTACCTTTGAGCAAGTTCCTTGATTCAATTCAAGTTATATTGAGCAAGCTTATTGAGCTTCATTCAGCTTATTATTCATTGAGCAAGTTTATCAATCGTATAACTCTTGTCTAATTGTGCGGTTATCCGATGTTATGCGAGTTTCTTGTCTCCGTTCAAGCTACTCATTGAACTAGCAATTATTGTGCAAGTATTCATACTTTTATTCAAAGTATCGCATTGAAAGTCCATTTCATACAATGTTATATATTGTGTGAATCCAAAGATTATAAGTTGTTAATCATTCAAAATATTTATTGATACTATTGTGCATGTTATTGACATTTAAAAGTTCTAATACCATGAACTATTGAGATTGTTGTCTAAGCCACTTGTTTTGGCTAGACTTACATTGAGATGCTTTCTTGATATACCATCGAGATATTATTGAATATAGCTATCCAACCTTATTGATTTGGTTTGGATTTTCAAGTATAAGACTGAGAAGAACAACCCTTTAATTAGGAAAAAAATATTTTTGGTCGGTTATACCGATTGTCCTCTACCAAGGACAAATAGACGTTATGTGTTGTACAACATAGGGTGCAGATAGGCTGATCACCTAGAAGTACCCGGCAAGAAAAATATCAGTTTATAGTCTATACCAACTATTAAACCTATTGTAAGAAGCAAGAGTTCAATGATCATCAGACCACTCAATATGTTTTCAGAAGTATTGTTAACGAATTGGAATACTATATCATATTCCTAATTATTGAGATATCGTTCACAACTATTGTTCAGTTGTTGAACTGAAAGCATGATTCTTGACGTTGTTATTTTACCAATTGTATTACTTGTTAAGCAATCGAATGCTCATTCTTGCTAAGAACTTCATACTTTCAGCAAAGCCAGAGCAGGGCAAGACGTCACGTAAAGATAAAGGCAAGGGAAAAGTAATTGAATAGAGGATATTATATCATATCTGCTTTTGTAACAGTTTATGTTATGTATGTTGATGTTTATGGATTGTATTATTAATCTAGGATGTTATGTGTTATGTCTTAGTAAAGGTCTTAGAACCTGCGATTTGTAATGTAAGACGAACTGTAATAACTTAGTAATTACATTTTTGTCCTTATGATTGAATTCATGGGTAAAATAGACGATGAATGCGTAGTACCGTGAGCACCGAATCTGTGGGTAAAGAGACTACGGATTTGGGGGCGTCACAGTTTGTGGTTTCCACTAACTGTTCCTTTGATTGATGCTCTTTTTGATCATTTGTTATTATGTGTTAAATGATTAACATTTTAATTCTTCTTAGTATACTATTTTCATCTTTTGTAATATATTATAGTTTTAATATATTTCAGTCCTTAAACTGTTTACACTGCAAGAAAAAGTCCTAATTCAATTCGGTCAGATATATGATCGTCATAATTTAGTCCGGTGAACATTCGATCGGAAATAATAAATATTCGACGGAATAATTCTGACCTATTTTTCGTATAAATTATATTATTTTTGACATAATAAATTCGTTATGAATATTCGGTCGAATTTACTGTTGACACGTGGCACCGCCTAGAATTTCTGAAAGGAGTTTATTTCCGATGGAACTTTCGTCGGAATTATACACTTTTCGTCGGAAATAGCAAATTTTTTAAATAAACTATAATTGTTTTATTTCGACGGAATTTCCATCAGAAATCAGTTATTCCGTCAGAAATAACTATTTTTTTTATATTTGTTTTTTGCAGTTTTTAGGTTTTAAAACCCATTTTTGTACCTATAAACCTGCTTTATCCCAACAACACATACAGTAATCTATGTTTACATACAACCTAACTATAAAAACCTGTTTTATCCCAACAACATGTACATACACTAATCTAACAAGTGTCAATGTGAAGTAACTCAATAATAACAAATATAAACTAATGTTCCATAAGTTAAATAAAAAATTGTTTGAACTAGAATGATTTACAAACTACAATGATTTACAAAACTCGATCAACTCAACTAAACTATAATTTTTTACATCCAATTAAACTAAACTAAAGTAACTATGAATAAATTATGTACAAATGATTTACAAATGAATAAAATATGTACAAATAATCTACAAAACTAACTCAAACTAGTACTACCCCCGTTGTGAGGAGGATCATTTGGGAGAGGTCGACGGTGCTATTCTGGTGTATGAAAATCATCGTCGTTATCCCCCGGTCGCGATCAGCATAGCCAGCTTGCTCGGCATTACCAGCTTGCTCGATATCGCCACCCTGTTGATACAATTAAAAATATAACTTATTAGTCTGTATGAGAGAATTAAAGAGATAACTAAATAAAAATTAAATAACATAGAGATTAATTAACTTAAAGTAAATAGAATACCTGAGTAGTCGGGGACTGACTCCCTATCAGGCCAAAAGCCTCCGACGGTAGGGTAACCACCAACCAGAGCACCTCGTCGTATATCACGACGAACTGCTCATACGGGATACTCGTACTCTCGAGGGTGGCCCTTGATTCAATATCTTGAGTTAGCTGGTGAAGGCGAGCACGGCTAGGCAACTCTTGAGGACGGATAACCGGATCCGTATGAAACATCTTCGATACCGCCGCCATGATCCTCTGGAATAGCTCGTCATCCAAGCCAGCGCCCGTATGAGATGGTCCAACAAGTGCTCTCAGATTCTGGCGCTGGCTAGAGCCTGCGAAAATAAATATAACATTACTAATAATAATTTATATTATTTTATAAATTAAGATATAATGAGAAATATAAGAAATATTATTACCTCCAAGTAGTGTATATGCGGGTATCCTCGGCAGGCCTAACACTTGACACTTGCTGGTACTGCTAGTAGGGGGATCTTGAGACGCGACCCATAGTCTTAGCTTCTTATCCCAAGATAATTTAATCTCGAGCGGAGGGATGGTAGAATCTAACAGCTGAGTATCCCTCCTAGCATCCCGCAACTCAGCTACACGCTAGTCCTGAAGATTCTAAAATCGGTCCTGTAATTTACTTTGTATATGTGAGTTAATAAAATTATTTTATTAACTACCTACTATTAAAAATTACTAAAAATTGAGATTAGTCTTACCCGTATAGCTAATACTGCGGGAGACATGGTATAGTCCTTAAGCGTGTGGGCTTTATCCCATAACTCTATCATGGTCGGAGGTCGGCCCAAACTCACCCGTATAGCCTAATAAATACATTCATATAACATTTATTAGGTATGCTAATGACAATTGAGTAACTAAAGAACTAAATAGAGATACTTACCGACTTTACCTCCTCAAAGGACTGTGAGCCAATAGTGTGTACGACTTGGAGCTGGCCATGATTCTTCTTTGCATGCTCGGAATTCTTCTTGAAGTCATCAGCATCCCAGTGCGTACACATAGCCTCCCATTCTGCATCGGAGACTATATGGGGCTGATGATCTCGTATCATAGTCCTGGGCTGGTCTACAACTGTCCGGGCAGCCCACTGTCTCATCTCGTACAGCCAGCCGACGTAGTTCTTCACGACATGTGCAATAATAACACAGTTATCGGCTGTCTGAGAGATGTCCTCCTCATATCTAAGCTAAATCTATAAAAAATGTTAGCATATCATAAATCATTTAAACAATGTGTAAATATCTAGGAATGTATTTAGTTTAAGTTATGTAATTCGACTTACGTGAAACTCGTGTAACACAGTGTCCATATAGGAGACATCATACTGCGCGTACTGGCTAAATCGCATGCATGTAGCCAGTATACAAGTGTGTTAATTAAGCAGATGGCCTATATCGTCGCCTTAGCGACATGGTCCAAAATACTACAATACGAGATAAAAAATAATGTGTTATTTTAATCATGCAATCATATAAAGGAATTTAATTGCATTCGATATATTATATTTGACATTTATTGTGCCAAGTCGACATCTACACAGACAATGTGTGGAACTGCTGGCGGACGACCAAATAAATGAAAATTTAGTAAAATCTAACCTTACGAATGGAAAGATCACACAAAAAATATGAGTAAACGTAAATTTTTATTTAATTTGAGGTTCTATAGCACTATTATTATAACATTGTAAAATAAGTATATTTTTTGATGACTAAAATTAATTGAACTTTTATTACCATTGAAGTCGATAATAGATATCCTCAAAACATATGAAAATTTATATGTTTAAATATTTTTATATGTTTTTTAAATTCATACGGTTGAATTGATCTAAAACATTCTGAAAAGGAACATATTAATCCTATGAGATATATTATTTGTTAGATACACTCGAGTATATCTCTTTTTCACTAATTTTCTTTGTTGACAAAAACATATAAGTTGAGGAACTTATAATGACTTATACGTAGCATATGTCACGTTTTCACAAACTTGACCCATGAGCCGTGGAATATGACTGACTCAATTGATGCGTGATTGGTGCCAATTTTTATGAAATTAATACGCAACTTATCGAATATAAATATATGGAAATTTGTCGTATTTTATTTATTTATTTTTACAAATGATGGAATAAAATGTATAATTGAGAACTATCCCTAGCTCAAGAAATTTGGATCAAGGCTTATTACAAAGCTTGTAAAATTTGAAACAAAAGAATATGAATTTATGTGGACCTATAAAGGTAGGGGTGCTAGTGGGATGAAAAAAACAAACAACACATGCAACTTTTATTATAAAATGTAACAAATTCTTATATATTGATAACTTGATGTCGGCTTCATAGAATTTAAATTGGAAGTCAAAGAAATTTATATATTTTCTCAATTGTCTCATGCGTGAGGGTCCATTTACAAAAATAAAAACTCATTATCTAAGTATATCTAACGCGTATGTTTTTATGGAATCTGGAAATTATTTATATAATTAAGTGCTCCTAAGCATCTAAGATAATTATTAAATGTCAGGTTAAGTATATTGAAAAAGGAATATAGGGTATGCAACTAGTATATACTTTATAGGGTTGATTAGTTTTTTTTTAAGGTTTTTTTAAAAATAAATTTAATTATAGGAATTTAAAAAATACATAAAAATATTTGAATGTATAAATTTTCATATGGTTTGGTGATATTTATTATAGACTTTATGGTAATAAAAGTTCAATTAATCTTAATCTTAAAAAATATATTTATTTTATAATGTTATAATAATAATGCTATACAATCTCAAATTAAATAAAAATTTACGTTTATTCATATTTTTATATAGACATTTCATACGTAAAATTAAATTTTACTAAAAAGACAGATAAATTTATTTTATAAAAATAAGGTAAATAACTTATATACCTGTAGGTATCTCCGTGAGCCCGTAAGTGTATGTCTTTATTTTTTTTGGGAAGCAAACGTGAATTAGGCCAAACAAGTCATTCCATAGGCCGCCACCTCTCTATCTCTGTTCTCACCGTCTCAAAACTATACATAATTATATGTATATTATATATAACTGTAAGCACTAATTTAGATTATAGTGTCAAAAGCCGCCATAGTATTCACATAATAATTAAAATGTGATATAATGAAGCTAATATAATAATTAAATAGACCTAAACAAATTTGTTTTATTTTGTTCATGTCCAAATAGCTCAAAGGAGGCGCTGCCACCCCTATCCTCTCTTAACAAACACCTATTGTAGCGTTGGCCGAGTTCTCATCCCTCTACCCTCAATTTGAATATAATACAATAAACTAAAGAATGATAGACTGAAGAATGGACTAAAGGATGTGTCCTTTTAAGTTCTAACCAACTTTCAAAGTTGTCCACAATTAGCAAGTGACATGAGTAACCTAAATTGACAATTTTTCCCCCAAAAAGACAAAGAAATTATATTATTGAAATGTACATTAGATATGTAACTGTCCACATTTCTTTAATGAACATGACAGGAATTTTCACAATTAATGACAAATATTCCAATAGTCTGCACAATTAATGACAAATATTCCTAAATTGACCAATTTGAGTCAATTGGGGTACAAGGCATGTGCATGACAAAATAGTTATTACGTAATATCAAAATAAATCCATTCAAAGAAAATAATAAATGAAAAGTAATTTAATCATCTTGAATGATTATTCAATTTAACAAATAATTAAAAATTAATAAAATAATTAATTAGTAATAAAAAACTTGATAATCAAATACAATTAAAAACAGAAAAATAATAAAATTAATGAATTTAAGAAAAACGGACACTGAATAATGAAGGTGCAAGACTTTGTAAGTTTTTTTTCCTGTAAGGTAGTGAAACAATGTATTTTAGGGTTTTCGCTTGACAATCTAATCATACCAGTGACGGATTTACACAAGGGCAAAAGAGGGGGGGGGGGGGGGGAGTGCCCCCACTTTATTTTTTGTTAGTTTAGGGGTATTAAAATAAAGTGATTATATTTATTTTTTTGGTAATTTCAAAAAATGAAGTTTTAAAAAATGATTTTGTAGTATTTTTTATAAAAAAAATAAATTTTGGTGAATTTTATTATTTCTTTCTTTTTGCAATAAAGGAGTTTCATTTGTCAATTTTTTTATTTCATAAAATAGAGTTATCTTTTTATTGGCAATATAAATGAGACTCTTTTTATGTAACAGAAGAACAATTTTCTTATTTATTATTATTTTTATTTAAAGGTGCCCCCTTTTGATAAAAATTCTACGTCCACCCCTAAACCATACTGATTTAAAAACACATGCAAAAATATGGGCGCTTACAAATTTTTACTCCATTAGGAGATGTGCATCAATGGCGACTTTATAGCAACGAAAAGAAAAACAAATCTTAGTTATCGAGAAACATATTTAATTTACGTTAATATAAGAATGGTTCTCCACAATCTCAAACCAATTCATTCTCCCAACAAGGGATACAACACTTTGAAGAAATCTCTCTTAAATTCGTCTGAAATTAGACAGAGAAAAATAAAATAAAAATAACACAAAAAACTCATAATATTTAGAGGCGATGCAGCTGTAGAGAAAGTATGTTTGTCTATGAATGACTTTTCAAATTTCTTTGCCAGCCAACATAAAAATTACGAACACCACCATCCATATAACAAAATTTTAGAAGGGAAAAAAAAAAAAGCGGTTGAGCCCTAATCGTCATTGCTAGAGTCAACTATGTATTTGGTTGAGGCAGACCATTCAATATTTGTATACAGTTGGGACTCTACTTGCAAGAGTTGTACATTGAGCGAAACTCTATATATCCTTTCCAGTTATATATACCTAAGCCGAGCTCCCGAGGAAGAGAAGCAATCAAGCTAAGCTTTTGTGAGACATTGAGAAAGCGACCGATGAAGCTTGCACACATGCAGGGACGGATTCAGGAATTTTTTTCAACTGGGGCAAAGCTTGAATGAGACTAGTATCATTCATGAAAAGAAAAACATACAAACTACAATTGTCCACGGCGAGTTTTCATTTCGTGAAAACGTTGCACTATGGTTTCGTTATTAACACAAGCAAAAACATCTTTTTCAATATAAACAATCAAGCTATCACTCAACCACTGATCTCCCATTCTATTTCGAAGTGGACTTTTGATGATCTTCATAGCGGAAAAGGCTCTCTCCACTGAAGCAGTTGCCACCGGTAATACTAAAGCTAATGTAACAAGCTTATAAATATGATTATATGCTCTATGTTTCCCTGTCTCCACCAATTTTTTTGCAAGACTACCAATTCCTTGCAATTGAGAGAACTCACAACTCCTATGCATATCCCGAACATAAACCGCAAGTTGATCTTCAAGTTCCAAAATGTCTCTCCTAGAGAAGTCTTGAGGATAAAAATTGGCAAACTTAACAAGCTTTTGTTTGTCAAAAGCTCGAAATGAATCATTCGGGCTCAAACATGCCATACAAATAAGCAACTCAGTATTTACCTCATTGAAGCGATGATTCAACTCTTGAAGTACTTTATCAATCACGGCCATGAAATAGTTCACACGATAATGATGGAGGTTTGTTACGACGTGAGCTCTACGTCTTGATCTCCCTCGAGGTACAAATGATGCATCCATTAAAGGAACCATAATATCATGTTCCCCACAAAAACTAGAAACTTGATCAAGTAAATCATCAAATACATTATCCCTAATTTGTTGTAGTTCTTCCTTAGAAGTTTGGACTAAATGCATTGCATTGACAAGATCTTGATCTTTCCTTTGTAATGCTTGTGACAAACAATTTGTGACTCCCAAAATAGATCTCATCAAAAATAAAGGGAAGACAAACTCAAAAGTTTGGATATCTTCCAATGACTTATTTGCTTCACCCAAATTATCAATGTAACCATCATCAACAATCAACTCAAGAACTTTCACCACTGATTTGAATATTGAAATGATACTAAGCAAAGTACCACAATGTGATCCCCAACGTGTATCACCGGGTCGCTTAAGACTAGTTTCTTGATTTAAGCCTTTCCCCGTTACAATAGAATCATTTTCAAGAGCATACAAAAGTTTCTTTTATAATTGATCTCTAAGTGCATCTCGACGCTTACACGATGCTCCAACAATATTGACCACCATATTAACCGATAAGAAAAAAGTGACAATCTCAAGATTTCCCTTTGCCACGGCCACAAGTGCTAATTGAAGTTGATGTGCAAAACAATGAACATAAAATGCACAAGGATGTTCTCTCAAAATAATGCTCTTAAGACCATTGAACTCACCTTTCATATTACTAGCCCCATCATAACCTTGACCGCGTAGCATAGACATGCTCAAGCCTAATGTAGAAAATAACTGATCAACAGCCTTCTTTAATGACTCCGAAGTGGTGTCACTAACATGTTGGACTCCCATAAACATTTTAATTACTTGCCCATGTTTATCTACATAACGAAGCACTACCGCCATTTGCTCCTTTATGGAGATATCATGAGATTCATCAACCATTATAGAAAAGAATTTGTTCTTCATATCCTTTGTGATAACTTTAATAGTTTCAACGGCACATGCAGTGACAAGATCTTTTTGTATTGAGGGGGGCCACTAACTTGCAATTCTCGGGAGCATTTTTCAACACTACTGCCTCAATTTTCTCGGAATGATCAGCAAGAAAGCACAAGAGCTCAAGATAATTTCCTTTGTTGCTTGAATCCAATGATTCATCGTTGCCACGAAAAGGAAGACCTTGTCGCAACAAAAATCTAGTGCAATCAATTGATGCATTCAAGCAAGCGCAATACTTGTCACGAGTTTGGTCTGAATGCTTCATCACAGTTGTTCGGAGATATTGCTCTTGATTCATAAGATCATCACAAGCTTGTCTTGCTTGATTGTGAAGACTACTAACCAATCCAATATGTTCTCTTAGTCTCGTGTCCTTATGCTTCCAATCTTTAAAACCTTAACTAGTAAAGGCATCACTCCCATGCTTATAAAATTTAGCCTTAAATAAATAGCAATAAATGCAAAATGCGGCATCTTTTTCTATGCTATACTCCAACCAATCATACTCATCAAACCACCTCGGGATAAATCGTCTCTTATTGGTTTGTGAAAAATTGTGATCTCTTAGTTGACAAGGACCCTTTTGTAGATATGCTCTTCGAATTTCATCTCTAAAATTAGGATCATAACCTAATATTGGAGGTCGAAGTCCAGGGTCTGCAGGAAGATTGGCCAAGGATTTCATCTAACTTAATTCTCTTCGGACTACTCGGATTAATAGGACTACCCGGATTAGTTGAACTACTCAGATTGGTTTCACAAATTGGCCCCTTGGGCCTTTTAGGAAAGTATTTCTCCATATAAATTAATCAATGAACTTACAAACCCCTATCAATTAATAAATAAATTTAAGTTAATAATCAATCTTATTTCCTAAACATTACAATTTTACAAAACTCACAAGTCACCGACTCACAATAAACATCATATTCACATTTCACAAACAATACCCATTTTATCATAATTTCATCATTGATCATTTGTATCAATTTTAACTAATGACAACAAATCAACAGACGACAATAACCAAAAATCCCTAATTTTTTAAAACCCTAAAACAAATATTCAATTAAATTAACAACCACTTATCGGATACCGGAGCGGCGCGACGGCCGGCGAAGGAGCCAAGAGCTAGGAGGGGTCCGACCGTGGAGGAGGCGACTGGCGAGGAGGGGAGCTGCCGGCTGCGAAGGCACTTGGGAGTTGGAACTTAGAAGAGGCTGTCGGCTGAGTCAATGGGTTTTACAAATTGGAGAAATGAAGGCTCTGCTCTGCTGCTGTGAAGAAACTAGATAAGCATTTGATTTTTTAAAAAAAACTTACTAAATGAAACGACGTCGTTTCATTTAGTAAGTTTTTTTTTAAAAAAAAAAAACTCATTACCTTCATTCTTCATCTGCAGACTGCACAGTTCTTCCGCCTCCTCTGCTGCTGCCGCCGTCCGCCTGCCGGGGCATTTTAGGATCTACCAGGTGGGTTTTTCGTCGACTGCCGGGGCACTTGCCCAGGTATGCCAAACTTTGGATCCGTCCCTGCACACATGGTGTGGTGGATGGACAAAACCTTGAGGTTGCACCATATAAATATTGTTTTTGAGAAATCCATTTAGAAACGCTTTATTTGTTGTAGAGTATGGGGAGTCCATAATGAGGACCATAATATAATTGTTGAATCCAACTTTATTTGATAGGTCTTAGACCGACGTTATATATAATATATATATATATATATATATATATATATATATATATATATATATATATATATATATTAAACCTTAAACTTCACACTAGAACACCTTATGTGAGATTGAGCAAACTCACATGTTACCTTAACAAATCTCTCCCTTCACATGTGAGTTCCAACACGGTTAAACTGCTCCACTTTAAGTGCGAAGTCAAACTCTCAACACGCTTAGGGACCACAAATTACTTGAGAGTTTGCTCGGATCTTTGATTCATGACTCTGATACCAATTTGTTGGGAAGCTTGGAGAGTGTGTAATATATAAATACCTTAACATAATTGTTGAACCCAACTTGACCCAAAAGTTTAAGTTGATATGAAAGTTCTATGGAATATTCATTAGTTTTTATGAATAGTGAGTAACTGACACAAACGAATGTATGTTTTTGTCACAAGAAAGATATTGCAATGAGTTGCTTTATAAAACTGACACAATCATGCAAGTACTTCTACACTCAAAAGCATGATCTTCATAAGTTTCATGAAAACTTGGTTGATCCTCATCAATATTGTTGTATTGTTCTAGGTGTTACAAAACCTTACTACTTACTAGACATTGCTTAAGTCAATAAATGCAAGTACCAATTATTGATCATATGCATGCAGTCAAAAGAATATTAAAGGAAAAAATCACATAGCATGAGGAATTTAGCCTAGTCCTACTTTCACTTTATATGGTTTTTCAGATGCAGATTTAGGCAGAGTACTGCACTATTCCCAAAAGATCTATAACAGGTTATTGTATTTTTTTCTTGGAGCAGCATGCATATCTGTTAGCCACGGGCACCTAGGTGCTAGCTAGTGCCCTGTTTGTTTGTTTTTCCTGTACCGCTGGAAACTATAATAGGCAGTGGCAAAGTCAGAAAATATTGACTCAAATATATTACCAAAAAAAAAATAATATATGTCATTGTTGTAGCCACCAAGCTTCTCTTGGTAGTCATTTTATAAAGAAATCTTCCTTAGATTTTTATCATTTAACCAAAGTGGGACTTAGAGACAAGTATAGATTTTTATCATTTAACCAAAGTGGACTTAGAGACAAATAGACAACCAAGGTCTTCACTTGGTAGTCCTTTTATAAGGAAAATTTCTTGACTATTATCATCTAACCAATGTAGGACATTGTATTGAGTCTTTGACAATCACTTCAAAATACTAGTAGCTCAAGCTTATTTTCTCTTTTAAAGATAACTGTTTGCAATGATTCAATTGTCTAAATTTCACTAGTGCTGCAGGCACAATTATGACATCTTCTATGATGGATAAGAAGGGAAGGAAAGTCTCCTAATGACAAGCTTTGCGGGGATGGTATTATAATGTCCATCTCTCTTATATAAATGTAGTGGCAGGAGTTGGATAAATTTATTAAGACTAAGTTTCATGTAGTTGGATAAGTTTTTGTTTTGGACTTTATTTGAGTATATATACCATGGTGATACAGGTGCTAATTGCTAGGATTGCTGCTAGTTGCAAAGTTGAGGAATTGTATATTAGTTTCTCATGTTTAATCAGTACTCCATTTGATAGGTGTATTGTATGAATTCTTTACTATTTTTGTTGTTCTTTTTTCTCAAATATGTCTATGTTGTGAGGTGTGCTACTGTGCCGTGTGTGTTGTGGATGTCATTTGAAGTGAATGTCCATCCCACATCGGATATGAAGTGCTATAACTCCAAGTTCACTAAGTATTTATATGATAGTCATTTGTTTCTTTATTTATTACTTGGACTTTTGAGGTCTCGCATTGTTTAACAATTCTATGCTTATTTTATAAATGGATGAGAGTTCAAATATAAATTAAAAATTTTAACTGTTAAAGAGAGGAAACTTTTTCGGTACTCATTTGAGTGGAGTGAAACACGTAGCTTCGCCCTTATAATAAGTTATGGTTGTCAGGGTCTACCAGATTGGAAACGGGGAGGCAACTAGCCTATGGCTCGATCCCTGGACTGGTGGCAATCCCATTTGCTCCTCTGTTGCCCATCCGCTATCTCTAATTCTGGGCTGGGGATTTCTGCCAAAGTCAGCAGCATCATTCATCTGGACAACTGGCATCTGCCTATCTCGAACCGCGCTGCTGATGGGGCTTTTCGGCAGTCCTTTGATTTCTCTATCACATTCAACCCAGCTAGTGATGACTTAATCCTATGGGAGGGTCTCTCCATTTCTAAGGTAAGGACTGCTTCAATATGGCAATCCATAAGGCAGCGTGGGCAACCGAAAGCCTGGCATAAAACTGTATGGCATCAAAGCCTTCCTCCAAGATTTTCCTTTTTCCTTTGGCTGGCTTACCATAGAGGGTTAAAGACTAAGGATAGGCTTATCAGCTATGGGCTTAACTTGGATCCCATCTGTCCTCTCTGTAATTCTGCAAATGAGAGTTTTGACCATCTTTTCTTCCAATGCTCCTTTTCTTTTCCAGTCCTCATCTCGGTGCTCAGATTCTGCGGATGGCGTGGCTTCAGCAGACGATGGTCTGACCTTTCTGATTTCCTAATATCCAGATCTAGCTGTAGCATCCGGCACTCTCTGCTGAATCTTGGTTTCGCTGCTGTTATGTATAACATTTGGACTGAGCGGAATGCTCGGCTTCACGCTCGTGGGTCTCTTCCTGCCAGGACCTTAACTCAGCTCACCTTAAACCTTATTAAATGCAAACTGCACTCTTAACTTAAAGTTCCAACGAGCCATTGCTAACTTTAGATGTTTAGCCTTATAGTATGTACATGCTTTGGACTGCTTTTTGTTTTGCTTTGATGCTGATATCCTGTATATTCTGTCCATCATAGAGTCTGTCCTATGATGGACTTGATATCCTTGATATCTGAGGTATGCCCCTTGTGGCCTTGACTCCTGTACATCTCTTTTATTTTAATGCATGCTTAATTTTAGCAAAAAAAAAAAAAGAAAGAGCTTAACATGTATGTGAAAGATGGTGGCGGCAGCGTGGGTAGTGGCGTCGGGCGGAGGCGTGGAATGTGATGGTGGAATAAAGGTCAGTCAGCCGTGAGATAGAGGGAGAAGATGGGTTGAAGATTATTTTAAAATGAATTATGAGTAAGAAAAATTAATTGACAAGTGATAAAAAAGTAATTATATTAAAAAAATTAAATTTAAAATATATAAATATGTGGTTTTAAAAAATACTTTAAAATTAAGTAACGGAGTCACTTTTAATTTATTTAGTATTCTATGTCTGATGCCACATCACCTGTGGTTAATTATAGTTGCAGTTTTAGTCAATTTTTGGATAGTTTTGTTGATTGTTTGAAAGTTTAACGTTAAAAAAAATAATTTTGTATTTTTTTTGATAACTTGATAAAAGTTCATTGGTTTTTTTGATAATTAATTAAGTCTATCATTTAAGAGAGTTTTCCATGCATATCTTGGTGTCCTTGTTATTATTATCTTGATCTATGCAAAGATAGGTACATGGATTAATCTATAACAATATATAAAGAGGCAAAATGATGGCAATTAATGTTGGCTTGATAGGCCTATTAGGTCCACAATAAATTCTTCCGACAAAAAGTATTAGGGCCGCAATTACTTTTCTTGGACGAAAATTATTATGTGGTTATGGTTAATATACATGTATGCTGCATATTTATTGTGTTAAATGAACTGATACTATCTATTTATTATGTCAAATCAAGTGAGGTAATAATGAGAATTAAACTACACACACTTAAATAATAGGTGACTACATATGTATTCAAATTATTGTTTGTAAATGACAAATGTATTGTATAAATTTTGAAAATAAAAAAATAATTTAAAAACTCACAATTTATCAAATCTTAAATAACAAGAGTATTTCTATACTTAACAATAAGAAATGCAAATGATAAAAATTTGAGATGGATAAATCACACATTGTCCCTCAAAGGAAAGAAATATATAAATAAATACAATTTTATTTTATTAAATAGAAATAAACTGCACCAACAAATAAAAGTAATTAATTTATGCCCACTGAATCCGTAACTTGCAGGGGTTAAAGGGCTTTAAAATAATCCCAACAATGCTCGAACTAAACATGTTGAGCTTGATTATAATTTTATAAGAGAAAAAGTTGCTCATGGTGTTTTGAGAACTAATTAAGTTTGTGCTTTCTAGTGCTCAGCTAGAAGATATTTTTACTAAAGGCATATTTATCCTATGTTTCTTTGGTTCAAGACCAAACTGGATGCGCAGCCTCTTTCACACACCAGCTTGAGGGGAATATTAAATAAACTATATTGCAATATGGGATGTGATCTTTTTTCACAAAACTCTGGATCTTGTTTATCTGCCATTCCTACTTTCATGATAGTTATAACCTAATGAATAAGGTGGATTCAGTTCAGGAGGCAAACATAGTAATCAGTTCATATTGTAAGTATATATATTATCTTTATCACGTAGGCCATGTTTGTTTACTAAGATAACACTTGGTATTGGACTAATAATCCTTAATCTCTTGTTTGTTTTTTAAATTAGACTCCGGACTATTAATCCCGGGATAACAAAATGACTTGGAAGGAAGGATTATTTAATACCATGTCTAACTAGGTATTATAATCCCTACCATTTGGGACTAAAAATTTGTGGACTAAATTAGCCTTTAACTTTGTTTACATCACATAAAGCTTGTAATACATGATAAAACATTAATCATGCACTACGTACTGTATGCACGTAACTTTTTTTAATACCTTTTTTTAGTGCTAATTAAATAAACTTATTAAATAATAATAATACATACAACACCTTTTTTTTCATACAGTACGTTACATACATACATAATAATACATACAACACCTTTTTTTTCTTCATACAATACGTTACATACATACATAATAATAATACATACAACACCTTTTTTTTTTTTGCATACAGTATGTTACATACATACATAATAATACATACATCACCTTATTTTTTTTTTTTCATACAGTACGTTACATACATACATAATAATACATGCACATTGTTTTTTTTACATGCAATACATTTTTTTTTGTTAAATTAGTATGTACATTTACATTGATCATATTTTTTTAATAGAAGTAACAAAAATAATAAATTTTTTTAATTTTTGATAAAAATAATAATAATTTTCAATTTTTGATGTATAAACAAGTTTAAATTATAGTTTAAAATATGTTATTATTGGTAAGGGTAAAAAAGTCAAAACGATATTTTTTATCCAGTCCTTTAATTAATCCTGAAAAAAATAAACATAACATGAGATTATTTTAAGTTATCCCATGAATAATCCCATGAAAAACAAACATGTGACTAGGACTATTTAATCCTAGGACTAATAGTCTTGGGATTATAATCCCATGGATTATAATCCCCGGATTATAATCTTTGCAAACAAACATGGTCGTAGAGTCTTAGCGAATGTCTACGTTTATGTATTCCTTGTATAATAAATGGAGTAGACTGATAGCAGTACAATTGATTTGCAAGCAAATATAATCTCAGTCAGGGGCGGATCTAGGAATAATTCTCAGCAGGGGCGGATTTTAATTTGGCGGGGGTTCGGGGGCTGCGCCTCCGAGCCAATTTTTTTAGATAATTTTATGTTTTTTGGATGATTATATATGTAAAATAAGAGTTAATTTAGTTACATAAAACTATAACCCATAAAAATATGTACTCAAAAATATTAAAATTCAACTAGAAATTCTCACCGCAAACAATAGATCAGCCTTTTGTAACTAATGGAATTTTTTTTTTGATGTACCAAGTTTAACTTTTTTATTAATCTGCCCCCTTGAGTTTACTAACTTATAAATTCTGCCCCCTTGAGTTTAAAAAAAAAAAAAAGCAAAAGGAAAAAAAAAAAAAAAAGTCAGCATAGGCAGCTGCCTATGCTGCCCTCTAAGTAGATCCGCCCCTGATCTCAGTTTTATCATTTTTACACTACAATAGGGGTGAAAATGATCCCTAGTCGATCCGAACACTCTAATGCTCAAGCTCGACTCGGATCAGAAAATTTGTGTTCAGATTCGACTCGAATTCGAACTAATAATTTACAAGGCTGCTCAAGTTCGACTCGATGAATTACTCAATACTACTCGGCTCAGAGTTGCTCGACTCGTTTTCACAACATGTAATTCGCGAGCCTTTCTATTCGAGCTCGAGTCTGAGATAGATCATATACCAAAATGAGACATAAAAATAAAAACTTTAAAAAACTTCAATTTCATTTATATATAAAAATACACGTGTTACAAAAATTACAATGATATCGTTACAATGAAAAACTTCAATCTCTGGCATATACTTTCATGAAAAATCTACATTCCAAGGGAGAAAGGAAACTAGGATAACATTTTATATTTTCAAGCTTAGGCTTCAAGAAAGAAAAGAATATGGCAGTAGAAATGATTAATGGATTATACGGCATGTTGTGCAGCGCTGGCCAGCCGTACCAACAGCAGCAAACAAAATAGAGCGAACAGCAAGTTGAATATTGGCATCATCCATGACTATTATAGCATTGTTCCCACTCAATTCAAGCAGACATTTACCGTACCTCTGATTCACTGTTTGTTGAACCATAAGACCCACCTACAGTTAGACGTGAGTAGACATTAAATTTCTATAGAAATAGCTACAAAGTAAAAGTTATAGATGCAGAAATAGCTAACCATGCAAAACCAAATAGTTCATGTAAGGACACTTAAGGTAAAAGTAAGATTATTTGTTAACCCCTATTCATTGCCTCAGAGATCAATTAAAAATTGTCCTAAATCTTAATTTTTTTAAGTAACAGGAAACTCGAACAAACCTAAAACAGAAATGGTCGTTAAGTTTGCGAAAGGCTAAACTATGTGCCTAAACAGAGAAATGGACAACTGGCAGAATATTAAGTGGATCCAATTTTGGCCAATAGCATCTCACACAAAACTTACATCAACAACTTTCCCAAACAGGATTGTCATGCAAAAATCATCAGTGTGCCTCTTAATGGAAGCAAAGAAAGGCATATTTAGGTAAATGATTCTGAAGAACATAATTTTTAATGAATACAGTAGAGCTAAAAGAGCAATGTGACAGTAAGATTAAAACATGCTTTTGGGAGACGCAAATAAAGAGAAATGACAGATGTTACCATGAAGTCCCTCTGCTATAAGAAAATAAAAAGGAAAATAAAGAAAAAGAGTCCTAAATATATTGCTAATATAACCTACACCATGTTATAACATAAGAAAATAAAAGAAGGTTTTCATATTTGAAACTCATGAATCACAAAACAGATTAGCATAAAACATACATAAGTTTAAAGAATTGTGGTATCATATGATATGATTATGTTTATTTATTAGAAATAGAGACGTAAATAGCATATGGAAAAAGTACCTTTGAACTTCCTGTGAATGAAACCAGAGGCATGCGTGTATCTTGGTAAATTGTACTTGGTAAATTGTTCTTCTCCAGAACCCCAGCGATAGTGATCAAAGGTGTTGTTGGGGCACCTTTCCTGTGAACATGATAGGAAGAAGCATTCAAGTTCTGATTCATGAACAAGAAAAATCATATCTTGGCTATGAGAATTGCTATATTTTTTCTCCTGAGGTGGTTCTAAACTTACACAAGGGAAGAACTACCTACTTAAGAAGATGCACCGCTAAAGGTTTTCTCTTTCTTTAGGGTATATCTCATATCTGATATCTCTGGATGTCAGTAGTTGTCTGATCTATTATAGAATTGATGATTTGATCAAATTATGGTTATGATTGATCACATTGACTGATTCTCCTGAGGTGGTTCTAAACTTACACAAGGGAAGAACTACCTACTTAAGAAGATGCACCGCTAAAGGTTTTCTATTTCTTTAGGGTATATCTCATATCTGATATCTGTGGATGTCAGTAGTTGTCTGATCTATTATAGAATTGATGATTGATCAAATTATGGTTATGACTGATCACATTGACTGATCAGACACAATAAAATATATTCTACAAAAACAGAGTTCTTGAATCATTTTCATGGTAGCACCGTTAAGACAGTCAATTGTGCAACATATTTGTGCATTGTCTGAGTTCTTTATTTCAAATAGCCTATATCCAAAAACTGAAAATTTTACTCCTCAGGTGCAACCAATGCAGAGAAGTACTTCAAAGATGTTTGTAAAAAAAAAAAAAAAAAAAACTGGTCACCAGATTCAAAGAAAGGATAATTATTAATTGTGCCCTATGTATAGCTTTACAACTTTTAAATCAACTCAAAATAAAGATTTTAACAGCAAGAAAAGTTCATAGTTACTTGTTTTCGTCAGAAGAACTTACCACACAACACAATTCCCACAACAGACTAGCGCAATGCATGCATTCCACCCTGAAAAACCACATTACACCCTGAAAAACCACATTACACAAAGTTAATGCCACGAAAGAGGAACTTTGATTGCAAAAGAATTCCAAGACAACAACTTATGATAGGGAATTTTACAATTAAATATTGCTTTTCAAGTGTGTTGTATTACCAAATTAGAAAAGGAAAACAAACTATCCCTGCAGAACCACCCTGCATATAATGAAGCTTCCCATATCTAAATGAACTATCACACTTGTAGAAAGTAAAACATAAAATGAACTATATATATATTAAGAATATAACCACAAAGGTTGAGCTCTTTAACTTACGTTCTGAAGGTATGATTGATCCGTTTAATTGCCGGCTTAACCCCACAGCATAGTCACACATATCAATGCATCACCAATCTGTCCAACAATTTCACCCCTCTTTGGTGCAGGAATCTGAGATGAGGTGAAGCGTTTTTGAAAAAAAATAAACAAATAAAATTTCACCCCTCTTTGGTGCTAGAAGTTAGGGTTTTAATTTTTTTGATTGGGAACTTTTGGTATAGTAGAAGTTGTTTGAAATTGAGTCTAAAATATTAAAGCTATACATATATACAGATTACTTAAGTGAAAGAGAAGAATAAATATGAACGAACTAAAAAACAGAAAACTTACACATCGCAGTTCGTCTTTTGGGAAATCAGAAATTTGTGATTTTGAGTTTGAATCAATAAATTTTTATGTATATAGCCTCTTTTGTGGGATGATTCAGTCATAAGTCCCAACAAATCTAAAATCTCGAGCTTACAAATCTGCAGTAAACGAAGAGGCGCGGCTGACAAAGATGATAGAGATGAATAGGATAACATTTCCACTTCTTTATGAAAATCAGAATCAGAGACTAAGACCTCGAGTATGTATCGAATCCATAAACGAGTAGGGTTCATCGAGTAGGGATCGAGCATGGATCAGATGAAGGTAGTGTACTCGAACCTTCAAACGAGCGAACGGTGTGTTGCTCACATTCGATTTCATTATTATAACCCCAGAAACGAGCTTGGCCCATATTCGGCTCGGATGCCTACCGAATTCGAGTCTCGGATCATATGTTCGGGTCGAATCCGAGTTGGGTATCGAGTAACCCGGATCGATTTTCACCCTTACACTACAATGCTGGCAAAATTAGCAATGAATAAGAGCTATCATATATATTGCAATTTTGTAATTGCTTTTGAAGACTATATATGAGAGAAGTCCGTTAAAGCATGCTTTGTTTTCTATTAGTGTGTTGTTGGTGTATGAGTTCTTCGTAGCTAAATAGGAAGATGACAACAAAAATTTAAAATTAATGAAATTAAGTAGGAAGATTATTACGTGAAGTTTATCTTCAGACGAGCAATTACAACAATTATCCTCAATTACAACAATTAAATTAGATTCTTATGTTATATTTGTGATAACTATTGTTACCAAGATAGCTATATATGGGTGTAGAGATTGTATTTAGCTAGGACTGCAGTAACTCATGCCTATATGTAGCCGTGTATCTCAGTTGTAAACAATACAATTACATATCTTATCACACAAAGTTGTATATATTGTGTATATATATGCTATGAGAATCAATTTTATGCGGACTGTGCTTAAACTAGCGTTTTTACAGCATTCAATAGGAATTAGACAACTTTGTATTTTTAGAAAAAATTCAAGTAGTTTTGATTCTTTTAACAGATTATGTAAATATTATTTATCATGGTAAAATTTATTGAATAATTTTAACACAATTAAAATTCCTTGATTTTCTCTCAAATTGTAGAGTTGGCAGATTCATATTAGATGCATGTTCTAAAAACACCAATTTATAGGCAGTTTTTATAGAATTTATTGTCATATGCTATATCGAAGTCTCATTCCATTGTTTGGATCCGTCTATAATTGCTGTTTGTGCCCAGACTCATTGTGTCCAAATTCATTTGTAACTAGATTCATTTCTGGCTGTTGGGTGATTGCTTAATTACAGTCTTAATTAAGCAAATTGATTTGATTGCCATATTTTGTGCATTCTAAATTTATTACACACGTTCTCTCCCTATAAATAGAGACCAAACCATTAATTTTAAACAACAATTAAACAATTCTCTCTTCTCTCAATACACAAAAGTTCTTCAATATATATATCTCTCTCTCTCTCTCTCTCTCTCTATATATATATATATATATATATATATATATATATTAGTTTCATCTCTTTCGCTGGTTAATAGAGCATAATTAAGGTTGATTCCTGCATTCCACTACAGTTCTAGTACCCAGTTGAGGTAGGATAAGATCGTTGAATTCTGGGGGTTGCTTTGGCTGAAACTCTTGAGCATCGATAGTTCTACTACGGGAGGGCTGGAGTATTTCCTTAAAGACAGTGTCTACACATACGTCAATCTACTGGTTATATTAATTCACTCTTTTCTATTTATTTCAGATTATTACTTCGCTGTTCTGCTTTGTTACTATTGCTACTGTAAGCACAGTGGCAAAACCAGAACGTTTTTAGAGGGGTCAAAATATAGCAGTAAAAAAATTATTTATTGACGCTTGGAGTGCTTCTTTCGGTTGGTACTTCATTTATACTTCCATCTTGGTACTTTATTAGGCTTTATGTTGCTCAAATTCCATGCCAAACAGGTCAGCCGCTGCAGCGCAGCAGGCAGCGCGCGATGCTGCTGCTGCTGCCCTGCTTCTACTGCACTTAGTTTCAATGTCCTCACTAAAAAGAGAGAAAAAATCTCTTATCTAATGAATATGAATTTGATATTTCATCTTCGTTTGCCTAGCAAACCCCCATTCAATCAACTCAGGATTCAACTGCCCTACCCTTCTTTTTACTGCCTTAGGCTCAATTGCTCTCGCTTAAGGAACTAGTTTCACCCTAGCCAAGGAAGTACCCCTATAAGGCCCAATGACCATGAACTGTGCAACCGTGGCCACCAAATCGATAATCTAGTATGGATGGAGGGGACCAGGGGTTTAACCATGAAGAAGATTATTACAAAGAATTTGATAGCAAGAAGCGAAGCTAAAGGCCTCCTAAAGAAAGTGTAACGGAACTATAAAAGTAATAGTGAATATTTGAGTTGGTACTTTGGTCCCTCTCCCTTAATACTAAGGACCCGCTTTTCTCTTTCCAAAGGAGGGGTTCGAGAATGCCCAACCGGCGACTGGTAAAAAAAATTATTTATTGACGTTTGGAGTGCTTCTTTCGGTTGGTACTTTATTTATACTTCCATCTTGGTACTTCATTAGGCTTTATGTTGCTCAAATTTCATGCCAAACAGGTCAGCCGCTGCAGCGCAGCGCAGCAGGCAGCGCGCGGCTGCTGCTGCTGCCCTGCTTCTACTGTACTTAGTTTCAACAGCCCACTTTGCTAATTTCCAATTTATAACTCACATAATCGATTGCAACCAAATTTAAACATGTTATAGAAGGTATTCCTAGTATTTTTAAAAAATACAACTTATCTAATTTGGATATTCTAGATCAGTTTAATGGAGCCGCGAAACTGCTCGGTCAAGTTAATTTTCAACTGGGCATGCATAATTCATATCTTTTCAAAACAAGTTTTAACCAAGTTTGGTTTACACAAACTACTCCATGTATATCACATAACATGTATAAATATTATCTTATACACTACATTATCTAAATTGTCCATTTTATGCTATACAGTCTCTAAGAGACATAAAATCAAGCATGACATGGGCATTAGCTTTAAGGATAGATTTCATATGTTTTTAGTTATGAATCTAACCAAAATTTCCTACCTTTTCACTCCATTACACCTGCATTAGATCCCTTAACATAATCCAATCCAATCATAGCAGTTTATCCATAATCAACATCACAATTGCTCATATTCGCATATATACATATATATATATATACATATATATATATATACATATACACACACGCACACACCCAATGAAAATGCAATATAATTACATAATTTACCTCTTTAACTGCTTTCCAATACAAATTCCTTGGTGCAATAGCGCTGCTATACCCCCTTTTATGCCGATTGATGCTAACTTCAGTCCAATAAGCTTTACTTCTGTGACAAATTTGATAATTATAATAGAGCCCAAGAGATTTTGTAATGAATTTGGGTAAATGGTTCGGCAGCCTAAGAGAGTAAGGAAGATATGCAGACGCGGAATACCAACCTACCAGGGTTATATGAAACCCCCCCGGCTCTGTATAAGCGAATAAAGTAACAACAATCTTAAGGAAATAACTATTAATTCTATTGTGGCCTTCATACGTAGAACTCAATTGCATATTATAGTTGACTTTATATATTAAACCATTACGCGGTATTAGAATATAATATTACCGTGATATAGATACACATATATATTAGTATATCATTTAAATTGTAACTATGTCATAGATTATGTTTTTTAGTGCATAATATGTCTAAGCCTCTTTTTGTCGCAAAATGCTCCTTGTAAATGAATTATGGATGATGGACCCTACTTAATTGTGGTATTCCAATTAAAAAATGGTAGTTTCTATTTTCCTCGTTCATTTATATTAATTGAGTTCATCTTTGGACAAACCATTAATTGAATGTTTCGTTTATGACCATGAACTACGAAGAGTTAATCTTTCATCAATTCAAGTGTACTTTTGAAAATTTCACGATAGTCACGAAATATAATAGTAAGTTACGGGCGGGCCAAGCCCCCAACTGAGGTGGGCCGGGTCAAAATAGTCCAGATTTTTGTGGGCTTAAATAAGAGGCTCATGGCCCAAGAAGTAATAGGCCGGGTTGCCCGTGAGTTTTTTCATAATTTTTTTTTGTTAACCTTCCTATCTATTCAATCAGTATAATTCATTCTTCCAAAAACTTATATCAAGTATTATAAATTTTAGAAATAAACAAACACAATATCATAATATATGTACAAAATAAACTAATACCACAAGCAACAATAGTTACATTGTTTGAAATATTATAATTTTGACAAATTTATACGTTAAAACTGTTGCATTGGGCTAAAGAAAATTAAAGTGGGTTCTTAATTATATATATTTTTAATTTCTTTAATAAGTGGGTTACTTATGTTACTAGGTAAAAAAAGAATCGGTGAACTACTTGTAGAATAATATCAAATTATCATTAGTATTATAGGATACATATTGAACATATGAATTGAAATAATTTCATGGGCGGGGCGGCCTATCTGCGGGCTAGGCCACAATGGGTCGGGCTAAATTTGGGTCGAGCCAAAAAGGCCTAACTTTTTTGGCTTGAAATATATTAGCCAAAGGCCAAGTTTTAGCGGGCGAGTTGGACCAGATTTGTCAGGTCTATATATTATGTTATAATTATGACCTTTCTATGGCCATACTTGGTTGATGTTAGATTTATAAAATAGGCCCAAAGTTTAGTATATAAAGATATCAAGCTCTTTCTAAACCAATTGGCTATGAGAAAGTTGGCTCAAACCATTATATACTAGACATATTTTCTCAAGTTATTCAATATGGGACAAGATATATACTCTATGTAATAGCCCCGAATCTGGGTCTACCTTTAAACTCGAGTCCGGTGTGTCACGGTACTACCCATTCAATATAATCTTAATCACATAAATGTAGTTACAATATTATTACGTCATATGTCCTTTTATACCCAGGTTCTAATACCTTTATAATTTCATATCATATAAATAATAAATATTACATCAATTATCTATTACAACGTAACATTACATTGGTGACCTTTATAAGTCATAGCAAATACATAAATTCTTCTATCGAAAAACTTGATCTTTTCATTAGTCTTCATTAAATTCTTCGGTTCATTCTAGCTTTGCTGAAAATATTTTATTTAAAGCAAGAGTGAGCATTTAATTGCTCAGCAATTCATAACAATTGAATAACAACAAATCAAGAATCAAATATTCGTTTTATGAAAACTTTGATAACAAAACAATAGTTATGAAGTAGCTTGAATAAACAGGAATAAATTAAATTCCTTTTATTTTTAAACATCAACAACATTTACTCACATAACACATTATTGTACGGGGTACAATACATACTAATACTTTCCCAAATTATTTGATTTGGCACTATCGTCCTATCACAATTCAGGAATTATTATAATTCATATCTCAACAATAAATATTTCGACTGGAATAGCTCAACAAATTGAGTTAGGCCGAATCGAATAACGATAACTCATTTTCATAGTTCATATCACATAATACAATGAATTTCATATAGCAAATGAAAGTCCAGAGTATAAACGCATGCCTTGCACAGAATAATAAATGTACAAGGTTATACAATATTTGCATTCAATACGAAATCAATGAAAATTAAAAACTTACTCAATTATAAAATTTGAGTAAGTGTAGGAAACTTGCATTCAATATGAAAATTAAATGAAGTTAGAAAACTTGCACAGAATAATTACCTGAGTAAGTTTAGGAAATTTGCATGATGCGTTCTTTAATAATTACTCTAAATACGTCCTTCAATTGTCCTACAAATTTAATTTAATAACAATATACCGATTAGTCACAAAAAGACTTTACATATTGGTTTACATTGCATTATTACTCATTTTATGTCGTTCACGTTTTATAATTTAAGTAACGTGAAAATCTTTCAAAAACGTCTCACGGCGTCGCAGCGTTCGGGAACACCACGACCCTCAAAACAACCCTCCTACTAAAAAAATGGTCATTTGTGATGGCCAAAATCTATCACAAAAACTAAAAAAATCATCACGAAAGGTTTACATCATGGCTTTAAGCATCACGATGGTCATCTTGTATACGCCCATCATGAAAAGTTTTACGTGATAGTTTTGACAATTATCGAAACATTCAGTCATTTTGTGATGACTATATCTGTCACATTAGCGCACAGGTTTTTTGCGATTATTTTGACCATCACAAAAACCCACAACTCTTTTGTGATGGCAGAAGCAATCTCGGTAGCATAATAGTTATTTGTGATGGCCGAAACAATCACATCCTTCGCCCATCACAAAAGGATATGATTGCTTCGACCATCAAAAATAACTACTATGCTGCCGAGATTGCTTCTGCCATATCACAAAAGAGTTGTGGGTTTTTGTGATGGTCAAAATAATTGCAAAAAACCTGTGCGCTAATGTGACAGATTTAGTCATCATAAAAGGACTAAACATTTCGGTGATTGCCAAAACCATCACGTAAAACTTTTCATGATGGGCGTATACAAGACGACCATCATGATGCTTAAAGCCATCACGTAAACCTTTCGTGATGATTTTTTTAGTTTTTGTGATGGATTTTGGTCATCACAGATGACCATTTTTTTAGTAGTACATAAATTAAATTTAATAAATTAAAATAAATTTAATTTAATTTAAATAAAGTAAATTTAATAAATGATATAATATAATATAATAAATTATAAAATAAAATAAAATAAAATAATAATAATAAATTAAAATAAATTTAATAAATTAAAAATTAAAATAAATTTAATAAATTAAAATAAATTTTATTTAATTTAAATAAAGTAAATTTAATAAATTATATAATATAATAAAAACTAAAATAAAATAAAATAAAATAAAATTTAAAATAATAATAAATTAGAATAAAATAAAATTAATTGAATAAAATAAAATAAATATTGTTAGTTTTCAGAGGCACAAAAGATATCTAGAAGGGGGCTGAATAGATTCTTTAAAACTTTTTAACTTGTTTTCAAAAGAGTGATTTATCAGTTTAATTAATCAACAAATTAATTAAGCACGACAGAATAAATGATTGATTTAATCCCCCTTTGAGACAAGAAAGTTATGACAGATATGATAAAATAATGATATAGCAGTTATAGCAGTTATGACAGTTATAGAGTAATGAGAGACGAACACAAGACTTTAAGTGGTTTGGAACACACAAGACTCGTACTCCACTGTTCTACTCCTCGAGTATTAAATCCACTAAGGATATCTTTACAAGTTGAATCACTAAGATTCCTTCAAGGCTAGTAGCCTTGGAACTCTAGTACACTAAGTACTCTTCAAGACCAGCAGCCTTGGAACACTGTAGACTAAGACCCGCAACCTTAGAATCACTAGTACACTTAATACTCTTCAAGTCCAGCACACTTAGAACTTGTTGGTCACTTGTTGACCCTTACACTTGATTGAGAGTGTTTTGCTTTGTTGCTACTAAGTTTGTTGAAGCTTATGATCTGATGAACTTAGTAGCTAAGCAAGATGTTTCACTTGAGATCATAGAGTGAGGCTTTGACATATTTATTTCTTCATTTTGTACTTGCTTATTTGATTCTTCAATCTGTTTGCCTTATATAGTTCCCTCTGAATTCTTCCATTGAAATGAGACCGTTGCATCTAATATTCCCGTTGAGATTTATTACTGAACTTAGGTATAGTTTATTCCTTGTTATGCACAGAGTAGTGGGGTGGGTCAGTATCCATTAGCTTGCTCTGAGATGGTGGGAAAGATAGTGCTTTGAATATCTACAAACCATAACTGTTTATTCCCCACTGACTTTGATTCTTCGTTCAGATCAATAAAGTATTCAGAAACTGTCTTGGGCAGGTCACTCTACATATATGGATATTAGCAATCAATATGGGCAAAAATAGAATATTCAATTCAGTTCTTAGACATTTCGTCTGATGAGGATCGTAGAGTGTTTAGCAGACTGTACGATCCTTTTGATAAGACTTGATTCTTGCAGACGTTCACTGTGATCTTTTCTATTGCGTTTTGATCACCTAGAGATAGTATCAATGTTTTACCCCTTGATCTTCTTAAGTACTATCATTTTGTTCTTGCAGATGTGACTCTACGATCTTTCAAGCCGCTCTGCGTTTGCCTAGCTAACTCTACGATGTCGAGAAGAAGCTTTGTGACTGGCTGAGCCTTACTCTATGATGCCGATAGGAAGCTCTGCGACTGGCCAAGCCTTACTCTACAATGACAAGAGGAAGCTCTACGACTGGTCAAGCCTTTTTCTACATTTGCCTGACAGACTCTGTGAAGCTTTGCTGACTGAACTTCAAGTTGGCTGACTGCTCTACGATCCTTTACTGAATGCTCTATGATGACTTGTGCAGTACTCTACGAACAGTCTAGCCTTATCATTTTAGCTCATTTGATCAACCTAACAAGTTTGATCTTTTCTATCTAAGTCCTTGTACATTAAAATCTTTTTAAGGACTTTACAATTCAGTTACTGAAATACATATACATTAATATCACAACATCAAATTTAAACATGTGGTTCCTAACAATCTCCCCCTATTTGATGTTGACATAAACTAGTAGTTTTGAATCATATCATCAATTCTAATACAATTACTTATAAAAATAAACATGTCTTATAGTACAGTAAACAACTGTATTTCTAGATAAAATCATGAATTTATTGATGATCATATGAATATTACAATAAATGGCAGTTACATCAATAAAGAGAAAGAAAATTACAAGATGCTTTCAAACCTTAGTTCCTTCCTCTTCTTCTTGCTCCTCTCTTGACCCTTAGAGGATTAACCCTTTCATATTCAACTCTTTTTTTGTACCTTTCCCTGCCTTCTTCAGTCAAACGATGGAATTCTTCAATCTGCTCTTGACTGAGGCCAGAAGAGGGCATATGACTTCCTCCTTCACCATAGTGGTGAGTCCCATGTAAATGGCAATTTAGAAGTGCATGATCACTTGATGGTATGCGTACTCCAATGTGAGTTACATTAGGTTGCCTCCTGAAAGAGCCAGGGGCTTCACTTTTTATGGGGATGACATCAATGGTCTCATCACTAGGAAATGATGATTGCCTACGCTGTTCCTCCCCACTTTTGTTCTTATTGCTTCATTCTCCCATATTTCCCTTATTAATATTCTCCCCTTCTATGTCAGCATCCAGGGTTCGAACATCTTGAGATAGTTGCTACATACATTGCACAAATTCTTTCATTTGCGAACGAGACTGAAGAATGTCATTTCTATTTTCTTGAACCATTTCTTCAGTCTGTATTCTTTGGTGGTGTACCATAGCCAAGGTTACATCTGTTCGTTGCATTTGCTGAGGGAGGCTTCTTTGAAATCATGAATGGAGTTTTGAAGCTCAAGGATTGGTTCATTGGTGGCCTTATTGGTTTGTTCAATGACCTGTTGGAGAGACACAACTGTTGCTTTATGTTTAGCAATATTGAATCATGACAGTGTTGGTCCCTTTTGTCGATGCCGACCATTAATTCCTTAAGCAAACTCCCTCGACCGTTTGGTTAATTCAGTGCCCAGGCTGTTGGTATGGTTGTTTACAACATTAATCAAGGTGTCAAGCCTTCTATGGATGGCAAATGAGTTTGCCTCAAGGTTTTCCTCCATATCCCTAGCCATACAGACTATGAGGTCAGTCAATTCATCCGTAGTAGGGATAAGGTTGACTCGCTCAAGGATCTGTTTGATCTCGGAAGTGGATTCAGCCTTAGTTCCCCCGTGGAGATTGGTAAGAGCAATATCAAAATATTCATTATTGGATGAGGATGGAATATCAGAAGGAGTGATTGAGGCAGTATTTTGCTGTGTGGGAGAGGAGTCTGGTTGATTGGTCGTCGTAGGGTCATTGCACTCTACGTTTGGGGAGTCAATCGTAGGGTGGGATGACTCTACATTTTGAGTTAGGAGGCTGAGCTGGTCATCAGTCGTAGAGTTTTGGGACTCTATGATTGGAGATGGATGTTTATTTAGTCCATCAGTCACAGAGTATTGAGATCCTGTAACTGAAAATTGGTTCCTTGGGTCAAGAATAACTTCCATCCATATAGGTATTTCATCAAACAGATAGAAGTTTGATGATGGAGAATGATTTAGCTTGAAGGATGAAAGAATGAAATATACCTTTTGCTCGTTTGTTGGGATGGACTGTTGGTGATTAGTTTCTGAGCAAAGATAACATTTCTTGAAAATCCTTGGGCAAGCATTGAGACTGCTGGGTAAGCCTTGAAGGCCCAGAACATGTGTTCCCAAGAGTTTAGGATTAGAGTTTGGTGGAAGGACATCCTTGATAATTATGAGAACAAACAGTGATAAATGATGTGCCTTTCCTCATCTCTGTATTCAGCAATAATTTTCAGGCTTTCATCTTCACTTTCATCACTTCCTCCATCATTTATCTCTACGAACTTAATTTCTTCAGGCACTGTTTCCTTATGGATTTTGTCTACTTCCATTTCTTCATAGGTTGAGGGGGGCTTCAAGATGAACTTCTGGTTGCTCCCCCTCAACCTGATCATGAATTCGCTCAGGAATTTCAGGTGACTCCCCCTCAGTGTGAGCATTATCTTACTCATCAACTTCTTGATGCTCCCCCTCAGTAGGGACGTTTCCTTGTTCTGAATCAGTTGGTCTAACTGCAGTGGTGATGGAAGCTACAACTGACTCAATGATCCTTGTTTGTATTAAGGATTCATTAGGGGAGCCAGAAATTTGCATTGGGGTCTCCTCCTCTGTATTAGCTGTTGTTGGTTTAGAGGTCATCGCTCTTCTTTCTTCTTCTTTGATCCTAAGCATTACCTTTTTCCGCTCAAGATTAGCTAATTTGATGATCCTCTTTTTTAACCTCTTTGGCTTAGGTTCAACGACCTTCTCAGCTATCTGTTCATCTTCATCAATCACCAATTGCTCAGGCTGATTAGCCATTTCAGCATCATCATTATCAATAGGACTTGACTCTACAAAGGGAGAGTTGGTGTACTCTACGATCGTAGGGAAATCACTTTCCCTAAATGTTCGCTGCGTTTTTCCTTCTTATGAGATATTTGGGGAATTGTCTCATTAGTGGTCTCCTTGTGCTGTTTCTTCTTCTTTTTCTTTGAAGATTGCCTTTCTGCATATGACATTGGTTTTGGCAGAGCAGCAGAACTTTTAGGTTCTTGGGGAGCCTCATTTGATGAACCTTGAGGTTCTTCTTTCGTTTGAAGCACATCTTTTGCCTTCTTCTTCCCTTTATTTTTCCTGCTCAAAGCTAATAACTGTTAGTCCACCTCATCTAGTTCTTCTTCAATCACAGACATATTTCTGTTTAGAGAGGTCATTCTAACCTCACTCTGGGTCTTTTCGCCATCTTCTGATTGAATTGATCTCAAATTTTCAGCTGGATTTCTTTTCCAGTTTTTAAACAGCTTATGGGTGATCCTTTTGTTGCAGCTGAGCGCCTCTCCTTCATTATCCCCAATCTTATCACCTAGGGCTTTTTGAAGAATGATGCTAATAAACCTTCCATAAGACATCTTTCTCGTACTTTTGGCCTTTTCAGCATTGAGAATCCAGTTTCCAATCCATTCCAATAGAAAGCCCCATAATTGATTTGGGTCTTCTTTACAATGGCAGTCATGATTCTCAGCTGAAGGCCGCTGATTGAATCATGAGCGGACTCCTTACAAAGGATGCATTTTCCAACCACGTCAACTAGGAACTCATATTTTTAGGGAAATTCCTTTTTCTTTAAACCCCTTAGCTCTAGGTTATTCGTGTGGTGCATAACTTTTAATCCTTCTATAGTATCAATAAATTGGAGAGTGGTGATACCTTCATTGTTAAAACCTAGTGCAACGTTGATTTCTGATGCATTGAGTTGAAGAGATATGCCCTTGACTTTGGTTGATAGAATACCATCCCCATAAACTCCATTTTTGTAGAACTCAGTAACCAATTTAGAGTATATTCTGGTGCTGGTATTTAGGGTTTCGTAGAGACCTGCTCTTCTTAGAAGAGTGATGATTCTTCTGAATCTCTTTTTCCCATCGTTGAATTTTTCAAAGCAGAGTTCATTTCCTGGCACAACTTGGGAAGGGGCCATCGTTGATTTTAATTTACTGAGCAACAACGAGATTGTCTTAGTGTTTGAGAAACTTCAAAACTAGGGTTTTTAGTGAGAGAGAGACTTTTGAAATTTGAAATCAGATAGAGCAAATGAACAGTTATACACAAACTTTAAAACTTCCCTCTTTATTAGCTGAGTGGGACACGTGTTGAGCTCTGAAAGGAGGCACAACTTTTATTCTGAAGGATAAGACCTTTTTGCTCGTAGCTCTCCCTGAGCTCTACGATTCCTCTTTAAGTTATTTTGGCTCTACGAACACTTACCCACTCTACGATTGGTTTTACTCTGCGAATATTAGTTTCACTCTACGATCACCTTTATTAGCCCGGTTCTACTCTACGAACTGGCTTTATTTTACGAACTCCGCTTAACTTTATTCGTTTCATGGCTTTCATTCTGCAGAGTTAGGTTCCAACAAAATATCATGAATATAAATTTAGCATTTCTAATTTACTTATCAGCATGTTGAACCTTGATTCATCCAATGGTTTTGTAAAGACATCAACAAGCTGGTTTTCAATTGGAATATAACTTAATAAAATATTACCATTTTGCACATGATCTCTAATAAAATGATATCTTATATCTATATGCTTGGTTCTTGAGTGTATGATAAGATTATAAGTCATAGCAATAACACTAGTATTATCACAATGTACATGAATAGATTGAAACTCAAACCCATAGTCAGCTAGCTGATTTTTCATCCATAGAATTTGTGCACAGCAACTGCCAGCAGCAATGTATTCAGCTTCTGCAGTTGAGGTTGATACTGAGTTTTGTTTTTTGCTAAACCAAGAGACAAGTCTATTTCCATGGAATTGACATGTTTCACTTGTGCTCTTTCTATCAATTTTACAACCTGCATAATCAGCATCTGAGTACCCTACTAAATCAAAGGGTGACTCATTAGGATACCAAAGTCTCAAACTGGGAGTGCCCTTAAGATACCTGAAAATCCTTTTTACAGCCATTAAATGTGATTCTTTAGGATTAGCTTGAAATCTTGCACAAATACAAGTAGCAAACATGATATTTGGTCTACTAGCAATTAAGTATATGAGAGAGCCTATCATAGCTCTGTATTGAGTTATATCAATACTTTTACCTTTCTCATCCTTAATTATCAAGCTTAGTTACAGGTGCCATGTGAGTTTTCATGATGGTAGTAGAGTCCATGCCATACTTCTTTAATAAGTCTTAATGTACTTGGCTTGGTTGATGAAGATATCTTCATCAGTTTGCTTTACTTGAAGTCCAAGGAAGAAGTTCAGTTCCTCCATCATGCTCATTTCAAGCTTTCTCTGCATTAGCTTGGAAAATCTTTCACACAACTTTTCATTAGTAGAACCAAATATGATATCATCCACATAGATTTGAACTAGAAGAGTTTTATCCTTGTGTTTTCTTAGGAATAATGTGGTGTCTACTCTACCTCTAATGAATCTAATAAAAAAATTAGTAAGAGTTTCATACCATACTCTAGGTGCTTATTTTCATCCATATAATGCTTTATCTAACTTATAAACATAATTAGAAAAGGTTGGATTGATAAAATGTGACACCCCCAAATCCGGGTACTTCATTTCCTCAAGATTTGGTGTTCACAATCCAAAATCATCACATCACATCTAACTACCCATTCAGATATAAATGAAAATACTTAAATAGAAATAGAAATCTCCCATTAGAGGGTTACAACATCATTCATAAACAAATCCCAGGTTATCTAACCTTAATTAAACATCAGTGCGGAAAACATAAATCAAGTCTATTACAGAAACAACAATAAAGCAAATACAACAAGTCTTCATCACTTGTTTGCTTTTCCTTTGCCCTTACTAGTAGATGGCTCGTCAGTTCTTTCAACCTTAGCTGCAGTGTTATTATGCAAGGGTGAGCAATGATTGCCCAGCAAGTATAACAACAACAATAATAATAACATGCGAAATAATCAACGGATATCGAATAATTGAAGATTTAGCTTTCGAGTCAGGAATGTAAAACAAGATTCAAAAGAACATCTGAGGGTCTTAAGACCACGAACTATGTCCCAGGTTATCAAGTATTTCTACTTTAAACCTTTAACAGTCGTAAGACTATATGGACCTTTCTTCTCGTACTCAGGGGGATCAGCCCTTTGTACCATGTATGTGCACAACATCTTAACGCTAACGCATAAATAATATCCCCTGTATAAGGGTTGTTCATCTCAGTTTGACATCGGAGTCCGCACCAAAGGAAGTTTGGTTTGGATTTACTTCAATAACGTTTCTAGAATTTAGAACGCTCATCAACTATGGACTAGTCGAATCAAAAGGGTTCGCTAGTCAATCAAGGTTCAAAAGGTGTAATTCGAGAATCAAAAACTAAATCTCACAAAAGGTACGATTGAATACGTTCTATATAATTGAAGCATTACAAAGAGGAAATTAAAAACGTCTCATTGAATCCATGAAATGGAATGGAATAGAAACAATAACTTGCTCAAGAAGTAATAGCATTATGAAGCTTGCATTCTATGATAATAAAATTTTGAAACTTGCGTAAACGTAAAAGTAAGGATAAGATACTTGCCTCGTGCGTAGACTAAAAATTTAAGACTCACGTTTCTCTAATCAACCTATACATTCCGTTTATAAAACAGTAACAATAATTAGTTACAGTATTATAAACACGTCAAAACTCATTCTCATTTAAACTCAATAGCTCAGTTGACCCAAACAATCAATGGGCTTATGCTACCACTTTTCACAGTAATTTTAACATTCATTTTATACATTAGCCTAAGCTTTAGGTATAACCACGATTTCATACCATGATCACAAAGAAAGAATAAAATTTCTACTCTCGTCTTAAATTTTTAGTCTTAAATTTTTAGTCTACGCACGAGGCAAGTATCTTATCCTTACTTTTACGTTTACGCAAGTTTCAAAATTTTATTATCATAGAATGCAAGCTTCATAATGCTATTACTTCTTGAGCAAGTTATTGTTTCTATTCCATTCCATTTCATGGATTCAATGAGACGTTTTTAATTTCCTCTTTGTAATGCTTCAATTATATAGAACGTATTCAATCGTACCTTTTGTGAGATTTAGTTTTTGATTCTCGAATTACACCTTTTGAACCTTGATTGACTAGCGAACCCTTTTGATTCGACTAGTCCATAGTTGATGAGCGTTCTAAATTCTAGAAACGTTATTGAAGTAAATCCAAACCAAACTTCCTTTGGTGCGGACTCCGATGTCAAACTGAGATGAACAACCCTTATACAGGGGATATTATTTATGCGTTAGCGTTAAGATGTTGTGCACATACATGGTACAAAGGGCTGATCCCCCTGAGTACGAGAAGAAAGGTCCATATAGTCTTACGACTGTTAAAGGTTTAAAGTAGAAATACTTGATAACCTGGGACATAGTTCGTGGTCTTAAGACCCTCAGATGTTCTTTTGAATCTTGTTTTACATTCCTGACTCGAAAGCTAAATCTTCAATTATTCGATATCCGTTGATTATTTCGCATGTTATTATTATTGTTGTTGTTATACTTGCTGGGCAATCATTGCTCACCCTTGCATAATAACACTGCAGCTAAGGTTGAAAGAACTGACGAGCCATCTACTAGTAAGGGCAAAGGAAAAGCAAACAAGTGATGAAGACTTGTTGTATTTGCTTTATTGTTGTTTCTGTAATAGACTTGATTTATGTTTTCCGCACTGATGTTTAATTAAGGTTAGATAACCTGGGATTTGTTTATGAATGATGTTGTAACCCTCTAATGGGAGATTTCTATTTCTATTTAAGTATTTTCATTTATATCTGAATGGGTAGTTAGATGTGATGTGATGATTTTGGATTGTGAACACCAAATCTTGAGGAAATGAAGTACCCGGATTTGGGGGTGTCACAGGTTGGTATCAAAGCCGTAGGTTATGAACCTTAGGTGGGGAAACCTTAGGGTAGTAGCCTTTTTAAGAGTCAGAAAATATAGTGGTGATAAACTCTCATCGAGTTCTAAGGAATGAATTAAGGAAATTCATTAAAGATAATAAAAGAACTTATGTGCTATGTGCTTATGTGTTAACAACCTATGTGCTACGACTAGTACCGAGTATTAATTAAAACTTAAACTTTGTTGTCAGGATGTCGGATATTGGAGGATCCAGTCAGCCTAGGGAGATTGTGCCCCGAGTGGCTGGAGAGGAGGAGCCCCGCGATATTCATGTTATCAGGGAGCAGTTGGTGCATAGAGAGCCATCTCCATTGATCACGGTTGTGGGTCAGGAGTATGAGCCTGAGACAGATCCCGAGGAGGATCCTGAGGAGGTTGAGGAGGAGGAAGAAGACCCTGAGGAGATACCACTATCTTCCATAGGTTTTCAGATGTTTGAGCAGGTATATGACCGCAACATAGAGTTGCAGGATCGAGTGGAGGAGCTAGAGGGACAGGTGGCTGAGCGTCAGGCTGTTCTAGAACAGAAGGATGAGGAAATTAAGGACCTGGATATACGCCTTGGAGATGTAGAATGGAAGTTAGTTCACGTAGAGAGTGAAAAAGAAGACTTGCTAGCTGAGAATGAAAAGATGAAACTAGAGATTCAGAAGTTAAAGGATGATTTGAGTGAGGAATCTGCAGAACGTGCTAGAGCAGAGGATGCTTGGATGCGTAACGCTCGACGTGCAGAGATTTCCGAAGAAGGTGCACGGGCAAAGTGGGCTAAGATTGAGGAGACGGACTACACATTTCAGAAAGCGATTGATAGAGCCCAGGATCGAGTTTTCCACTATCCGACTCAGTTTGAAGAATTACCATGGTACATACTGGATCGCAGGACGATGTGTCGTATCATGGAGGAAGAACGTAGACGGGCAGTTCAACGCCTTAGTAGGCCATGATAGGAGAAGTTTTTGAGCTATGTGTAAATATTTATGATGTTTTATGATGTAAATTCCGGCGTGATTATACACAATGGAATATGACTATTTAATCCTAAAGATTGTTTGATCTTAGGATAGTTAATGTAAATAGCAGTAGTGCTACCTTTCTATGTTAAGACTTTTGGATGAATGAAATATCAGCTTTATTTGAAGAAATTATGTGTTAAATGTTTAACATGAATTGTTTGAGTTAAATGTTGAACACTTGAGCAAATTTGAGTGTTGATCTAATAAGCGCATATTCTTGAACAGAATTATGCCGCCAAGAAGAGCTGGACGACCCCGTCAACAACCACCCCCTGAGGGGTCCACTAACAACAATAACAATAATCCACCCGATGTTAACCCAGTTCAACAACTAGTGAATCTTTTGACTGGAGCTTTTGCCAATCAACCGCAAGCTCACGTTACGACCTTTAAGGACTTTAAGGCCGTTGGTCCCCCTGAGTTTAAGGGAGCGATGAATCCGATAGAAGCCCAAACCTGGGTAATGGAAATGGAGAAAGTTTTCGATGTCGCTAGGGTTGGGAATGACCAGAAGACTGCCTTTGCGACTTTCATGTTAAAGTCGGAAGCCAGTTATTGGTGGCAAGCCAATAAAACGAGAGCAGGAGAGGGAGTCATACCGTGGGATCGGTTTAAGGAAATGTTCTTCGAGATGTATTTTCCGGCTAGTTCACAGAATCAGATGGAGGTTCAGTTTCTCGAACTTAAACAGGGAACGATGTCAGTGCCAGAATATTCGGCAAAATTCAACGAATTAGCGAGGTTTGCACCATACCAGGTTAACACGGATGAGAGGAAGGCTAGACGGTTTGAGCAAGGATTGAAGCCTTGGCTTTACAGTAAGGTTTCTATGTTTCAACTGAACACTTTTGCTGGAGTTTTTAGAGAAGGCGATTATCGCAGAAGGTGGAAGCGAAGCTATGACTAAGTATAACCAAGAACAGAAAAAGAAGAAGAGTGAAAGTGAGAATAATAAGTCAAGTGGTGGTAACAGTGGTGGTCACAACAACAAGAGGAAGTGGAATGATAACGGATCTGCTGGAAGTCAACAGGGAGGTCAAAAGAAGAAGATAGAAGCGTGTGTTACATGTGGGAAGAATCACATAGGTATTTGCCTGAAAGGGAAGAGGGTGTGCTACAATTGCAACCAGGAGGGCCACATAGCTCCGAATTGTCCGAATCCGAAGAAGGGTGCTTGTTTCACATGTGGATCGAAGGATCATTTGGCTAGGGATTGCCCCAGGAAATCAGCAGCAGGAACAGGATCGGGAGGAAATAAGGGAAACAGTGGTGGTAGTACATTGGCTATAACCGGATCAGCACCAGCAAACCGACCAACTGCAAGGACTTTCAACATGACCGTGCAAGATGCTGTGCAGTCTCGCGATGTGGTGTCAGGTATCATTCCGATCAATAATATAGATGCTTATGTATTGTTTGATTCGGGTGCTACTTGTTCATTTATATCCGATGACTTTGCTAAGAACTTAGATTTGCCTAAGGAGGAATTAGACTACCCTTTGAACATAGAAATTGCGAATAGGGAGGTAATTCCTGTTAGGTACGTACACAAGAACTGTAGAGTGGATATTAAGGGAAACGTGATGACAGTAGATCTGATCCCAATCAAACTTGGGGAATTTGACGTTATTTTGGGTATGGACTGGCTATTCAATTGTGGAGCGATAATTGATTGCCAGAAGAAACGTATTAACCTTATGACTCCGTCAAAGGTAGTATTTTACGGCAGCAAATCGCCTAGACAAGCGAGTTGTCTGACGATGATGCAGGCCAGGAAGTTGTTAAGACAAGGCTGTGTGGGATACTTAGCCTACATAGTTGATACTCGAAAGGAGAGTCCGAAATTAGAAGAGATACATGTGGTAAGGGACTTTGTAGACGTCTTTCCAGACGAGTTGCCAGGACTTCCGCCAGATAGGGAAGTTGAGTTTGTAATCGATTTGGCGCCAGGAACTGGCCCGATATCGAAAGCTCCGTACCGTATGGCCCCAGTAGAGATGAAAGAATTAATGGTGCAGCTACAAGAACTTTTAGATAAGAAGTATATTCAGCCGAGCGTATCGCCGTGGGGAGCGCCGGTGTTGTTTGTTAAGAAGAAGGACGGATCGATGCGACTTTGCATTGATTACAGAGAGTTGAACAAGGTCACGATTAAGAATAAATACCCGTTGCCAAGAATCGACGACTTATTTGATCAGTTGAAAGGAGCTAAATATTTCTCAAAGATAGATTTGAGGAGTGGGTATCATCAGTTGAAGGTGAGGAAAGAAGATGTACCGAAGACAGCGTTCAGAACTCGTTATGGTCACTATGAGTTTCTAGTGATGTCATTTGGTCTAACGAATGCTCCTGCAGCATTCATGGACTTAATGAACAGGGTGTTTAAGCCGTTTTTGGACAAGTTTGTAGTAGTATTCATTGACGATATTCTAATTTACTCCAAAACCAAGGAAGAGCATGCAGAGCATTTGAAGTTGTCATTGGAAGCATTAAGAAGAGAGAAGTTGTACGCCAAATTTTCAAAGTGTGAATTCTGGATAGAGCGAGTGCAATTTCTTGGACATGTGATTGACAAGGATGGGATTTCGGTGGATCCGTCAAAGGTTGAAGCAGTGCTTAACTGGGATCAGCCGAGAACGCCATCGGAAGTGAGGAGTTTTCCTCGGATTAGCGGGTTACTACAGGAGATTCATTCAGGATTTTTCCAAAATCGCGACTCCGTTAACGAATTTGACTAGAAAGACGGTGAAGTTCGTTTGGACGGAGAAGTGTGAGGAAAGTTTTCAAGAATTAAAGAAGAGGTTGAGTACGGCGCCTGTGTTGTCTCTACCGGATAGCACGGGAAATTTTGTGGTGTACAGTGATGCGTCGCATAAAGGACTAGGTTGTGTGCTTATGCAGAACGGTAAGGTCATTGCGTACGCGTCACGACAATTAAAGGACTATGAGAAGGGGTATCCTACCCATGATTTGGAATTGGCCGCGGTGGTGTTTGCTTTGAAGATATGGAGGCACTATCTTTACGGGGAGAAGTGTGAAATATATACAGACCACAAAAGTCTGAAATATATTTTTACACAGAAGGATCTGAATATGCGTCAGAGGAGATGGTTGGAATTGATAAAAGATTACGACTGCGAGATTTTATATCATCCGGGTAAAGCGAACGTTGTGGCCGATGCCTTAAGCCGAAAGGGACGGGAGAAACTGTTTATGTTAACTGCTCAGGAGGAGTTAATTACAGCAATGGTAAAATTGGAATTGGAGGTGAAATATCCGGGGGAGTGTGATGAAAAATTATTTCAATTGAGAATTGGTTCAACTTTGGTGGATAAGGTTAAGGAAGCACAAATGCAGGACGAAGAATGTGAGAAAATCAGGAAAAGAATATCTGGAGGTGATGAAGTGAAATTCAAAGTGGATAATGAAGGAGTATTGAGATTCGAAGGAAGGATTTGGGTTCCGCCAGTACAGGAGGTTAAAGAGGAAATTTTGAGTGAGGCTCATAATTCAAGATATTCGATTCATCCGGGTAGTACGAAGATGTACCAAGATCTCCGACAACATTTCTGGTGGCCAAATATGAAGAAAGACGTAGCCGATTGTGTAGCCAAGTGTTTGACATGTCAGAAAGTTAAGGCAGAACATCAGAGACCAAGTGGGTTATTACAACCGCTAGAAATCCCAGAATGGAAATGGGAGCACATCACCATGGATTTCGTAGTAGGTCTTCCGACGACTCAGAAAGGTTTCGACGCCGTATGGGTTATCGTGGATCGACTGACAAAATCAGCACATTTTCTACCGATCAAGATCAGATTCAACCTAGATCAGCTAGCGAAGTTGTATGTCAAGGAAATTATTTCGAGGCACGGTGTTCCAATATCTATTGTCTCAGATAGGGATCCGCGCTTCACATCGAACTTTTGGAAACGACTACAGGAATGCATGGGAACGCAATTACGTATGAGTACAGCATATCATCCACAGACCGACGGACAGAGCGAAAGAACGATTCAAACATTGGAGGATATGTTACGAGCATGCATTATGGACTTCAAAGGAAATTGGGACGATCATCTACCGTTGGTGGAATTTGCTTATAACAACAGTTACCACGCAAGTATTGGCATGCCGCCTTACGAAGCGTTGTACGGCAGAAAGTGCAGAACTCCATTATGCTGGGATGAAGTTGGTGAACGTCAATTGCTCGGACCAGAACTGGTACAACAGACCGCAGAAATCATTAAAGTGATCAGGGCAAGATTGATAGCAGCTCAAGATAGACAGAAGAAGTACGCCGATCAACATCGTAAGGATCGAGAGTTTGACTCTGGTAGCTATGTATTCTTGAAAGTATCTCCCTGGAAAGGGAAGATTCGTTTTGGTAAAAAGGGAAAACTGAGCCCGAGGTTCATCGGACCCTTTGAAGTGTTAAGAAGAGTTGGTGAGGTCGCTTATGAGGTAGCTTTACCTCCAGCGCTGGAACACATCCATAATGTCTTTCATGTCTCGGTGTTACGACCATACAAGCCCGACTACAAGCATGTCATAGAGTATGAACCCCTACAAGTTGAGAAAGATTTGTCTTACGAAGAAGAGCCTGTTCAGATAGTTTGACAGGAAAGAGCAAGTGCTAAGAAATAAAATTATACCTTCTGTTAAGGTGATCTGGAGGAACCACAACGCTGAAGAAGCAACGTGGGAACTCGAAGATCAGATGATGAGAAATTATCCACAGCTATTTGCTTAATCTATGTGTAGCGATTCTGGGGACAGAATCTTTGTAAGGGGGGGAGAATGTAACGGGATGAGTTAATCAAGTCGTGATTCTGGGGACAGAATCCTTTTAAGGGGGGAAAGATGTGACGAACGAGAATTTTTGTAACTTATTTTAAATATTTATTGATTAAATAAATATTTTTGATGATTTGATTGTTGAATTAATTGATTAATTGATGAATTTATGGTAGATTAATTTAATTATATGTGTTACATTAATTAGATTAATGTGAAGAATTTTTATATTTAATATATGTGTTTAATTGAATTTATTTGATTAAATACATTATTTAAATTAGTATAATGTTATTTCTAATTAATTTAATTATTAATTAGAGATTCAATAATTTGTCATATTTAATAAATGAGAATTTTATTTATATGACTATGTGATTTAATGTAGAATTTTTCTATTTTATATATTTGATTTTTATTAAGATTAATTAGTTGATTAAAGTGTGACATGAAACTATGTAATAAGCTTTTTATTATAATAAATTAGAAGGGAGAATAATGTGCTAGCCAAACGAAGCCTTATTGGGAGTTGAGGTCAGTTAACCCATTATGGGATTAACTGACACCACTCGTCAGATGTAAAACTTCACGTATCCTATTATCAGCCATTCCCATCATCAGTTTCCAAAATTCATTCAGAGAGAAAAGAAAGAGAGTTTGAGAGAATTGAAGAAGAAAATCTACTCACCTTGTTGCATAATCTAATTTCTTGTTAAGGTAATTCTTAATTTTAACCTTTAGTTTATGTTTTCTTAATTTTTCTCCATGAATGCATGTCCTGTGTTCTCTGTAAACCAAATTGTATGGCTAAATCTTTATATAATTTGATGCTAGATGTTAATAAGCATGTATTTATGTGTTTTATACGATTTAAATATGATTTAGAGTAATTTAATTGGTGAAATTATGTTTATATGAGAATTCAGAAAGTTACAGAGTAATACAGTGTATGAACATGGGTTGAATGTATAAAATTGATACTAGTTTTGTATGATTAATTGATTAAATTGATAACTTACTTAGATTATGCATGTTCAAATGAAGGAATCAAGTTTTAAACGGATTAATTTGGTTGTATAATGAACTTGTTATGTGTGATTTCATGATTATTGAAGAACTCTGATAAAAAATGATAAGAAACCTTAAATTTGATTCTTAGATTCATGATTTATGCCATTTAAATTGTTAGAATCATGCTAGAAGGCTTGGGTAACAATTATTTATGAATTATAGTGTCTGGGCATGTTTAATTTAACGATTAGAATAACAAAATGGGAAATTTTTGGCCTGTTTCTGCGTTCTTCGCGAACTGCAGAAACTGGAATTCGTAATTCTCGCCCCGGCGAGAATTTTGTGAAGGAATCCCTCGCCCCGGCGGGAACTAAAAAAAAAAAAAAAAAAAAAAAAAAAAAAAAAAAAAGAGTAGAAATTTTATTCTTTCTTTGTGATCATGGTATGAAATCGTGGTTATACCTAAAGCTTAGGCTAATGTATAAAATGAATGTTAAAATTACTGTGAAAAGTGGTAGCATAAGCCCATTGATTGTTTGGGTCAACTGAGCTATTGAGTTTAAATGAGAATGAGTTTTGACGTGTTTATAATACTGTAACTAATTATTGTTACTGTTTTATAAACGGAATGTATAGGTTGATTAGAGAAACGTGAGTCTTAAATTTTTAGTCTACGCACGAGGCAAGTATCTTATCCTTACTTTTACGTTTACGCAAGTTTCAAAATTTTATTATCATAGAATGCAAGCTTCATAATGCTATTACTTCTTGAGCAAGTTATTGTTTCTATTCCATTCCATTTCATGGATTCAATGAGACGTTTTTAATTTCCTCTTTGTAATGCTTCAATTATATAGAACGTATTCAATCGTACCTTTTGTGAGATTTAGTTTTTGATTCTCGAATTACACCTTTTGAACCTTGATTGACTAGCGAACCCTTTTGATTCGACTAGTCCATAGTTGATGAGCGTTCTAAATTCTAGAAACGTTATTGAAGTAAATCCAAACCAAACTTCCTTTGGTGCGGACTCCGATGTCAAACTGAGATGAACAACCCTTATACAGGGGATATTATTTATGCGTTAGCGTTAAGATGTTGTGCACATACATGGTACAAAGGGCTGATCCCCCTGAGTACGAGAAGAAAGGTCCATATAGTCTTACGACTGTTAAAGGTTTAAAGTAGAAATACTTGATAACCTGGGACATAGTTCGTGGTCTTAAGACCCTCAGATGTTCTTTTGAATCTTGTTTTACATTCCTGACTCGAAAGCTAAATCTTCAATTATTCGATATCCGTTGATTATTTCGCATGTTATTATTATTGTTGTTGTTATACTTGCTGGGCAATCATTGCTCACCCTTGCATAATAACACTGCAGCTAAGGTTGAAAGAACTGACGAGCCATCTACTAGTAAGGGCAAAGGAAAAGCAAACAAGTGATGAAGACTTGTTGTATTTGCTTTATTGTTGTTTCTGTAATAGACTTGATTTATGTTTTCCGCACTGATGTTTAATTAAGGTTAGATAACCTGGGATTTGTTTATGAATGGTGTTGTAACCCTCTAATGGGAGATTTCTATTTCTATTTAAGTATTTTCATTTATATCTGAATGGGTAGTTAGATGTGATGTGATGATTTTGGATTGTGAACACCAAATCTTGAGGAAATGAAGTACCCGGATTTGGGGGTGTCACATAAAACCTGGAGGTTATTCCACATAGACTTCTTCTTGAAGTTCACCATTGAGAAAGGCACTTTTAACATCCATTTGGAAGACTTTGAATTTCATGTGAGCAGCACGAGCAAAAAATATTCTGATGGCTTCCAATCTTGCAACATGAGCAAATGTTTCATCATATAGTCAATTCCTTCTTCTTGTGAGTAACCTTTGGCAACTAGTCTTGCTTTGTTCCTTGTGATGACACCTTCTTCATCCATCTTGTTCCTGAAAACCCATTTGGTGCCAATGAATGGATGTTGTTTTAGTCTTTCAACTAATCTCCAGACTTTGCTTCTTTCAAATTGGTTGAGCTCCTCTTGCATAGTTTCTATCTAGCTTGAATCTTCTAAGGCTTCTTTTATCTTCTTGAGCTCTATTTGAGAGAGAAAGCTTAGGTATAAGCATTCATTTTGTGTTGCTAACCTTGTCTTTACTCTAGCATTAGGATCTCCAATGACAAGATCTTTAGTATGATCCTTTGTCCATTTTCTCCTTCTCAGAACATCTATTCTGATGCATTCTTGTCTAAGCTCTTCTAGATTGACTTCAGGTTCAGGTCATAGAGTCTCACTGTCTGGTAGTGTGAACTTTATGGCTTCTTCTTCTTGCTCAATGATTTCTGGCTCTATGATCGTAGTGTCTAACTCTACGACTTTTAATTCTGTAATCGTAGAGTTCTTTTTTACACTTTCGTTAAGTGTATCATCCTTCGTCTCAGAGTCTAATTCATCAAAGGTGATATGAATAGAGACTTTAACACTCAATGAATCCTTGTTGAACACCCTATATGATTTGCTATCTGTAGCATAACCAAGGAAAATTCCTTCATCTGATTTTGGTTGGAATTTGGTCAAGTATTTTTCCCATTATTGAGAATGTAACATTAACAGCCAAAAGCACGAAAGTAGCTGATGTTTGGCTTTCTTCCTTTTCATAATTCATAGGGAGTCTTTTTGAGAGTGGAGTGAACAAGAGACCTGTTCTGAGTATAACAAGCAGTGTTGATAGCTTCTGCCCAGAAGTACTCAGGTAGATGGGCAGCTGCAAGTAGAGTTCTTCTTGCTTCAATTAGGGTCCTATTCTTCCTCTCAACTACTCCATTTTGTTGAGGAGTTCTTGGAGCTGAGAAGTTGTGATTGATGCCATTCTCTTCACAGTACTGCTCTACTTCAAAGAAGTCAAACTCTCTTCCATGATCACTTCTGATAGTTTTGATCTTCTATTCTTTCTCATTCATAACCAATTTGAACAGCTTGATGAGTTGAGAACTAGTTTCATCTTTAGAGCTTAGAAAGAACACCCATGTGAATCTAGTGTAGTCATCTACCACAACTAGGGAATATTTCTTTCCTCCAAGGCTTGTAGTTGGGATCGGCCCAAACAAATCCATGTGAAGTAACTGAAGAGGCTTGTCATTTGAATTGACTATTTTACCTTTGAAAGAGCTTTTTGTCTGCTTTCCAAACTGACATGCTTTGCAGGGTTTAACTTTGATGAAGTTGAACTTTGGCAATCATGCTACAAGATCTTTGGAGGCTAGCTTTGACATACTTTTGAAGTTTAGATGAGATAACCTCTTATGCTATAACTAGCACTGATCTTCAGAAGCTTTGGCAAGGAAGCATATTGTCTCATCATGACTTAGCTCAGCAAGGTTGACTATATAGATATTGCCTTCTTTGGTTCCTATCAACTTCAACGAGTTGGTCTTCAAATTTCTGACTTGGCATTGATTATTAAGGAAGATGACTTGATGACCTTTGTCACATAGTTGGCTGATGCTAAGAAGATTGTGCTTTAGTCCTTCAACATATGCCACTCTGTTGAATGACACAACACCATTTCCAGCTGAACCATATCGTCTTGTCTTTCCAGAATTGTTATCTCCAAAGATGACTGCAAGACCATCTTTTTCTTCAAAGTTTGATAGGAGAGCCTTGTTGCCTGTCATGTGTCTTGAGCAACCACTATCAAGGTACTATGTTGACTTAGTGGAGCTCCATACCTACAGAAAGGATTAACTTTTATTTTGGTACCCAAACTTGCTTGGGTCCAGATTTGTTAGTAGCCCTGGGGACCCAAACTTGCTTGATTTTAGGTTTGTGCAACACATGATAGAAATCATTGAAATAGCATTTTGCAATCTTATGACCATATTTGTGACATGTATAGCATTGAATATAATATATGTTTGTGTGTGAGAATGAATTCCTTCTTGTCTTAGACACTTGTGGATAGTAGTGGCTCACAATGTTTCCTTTTGGCTTATATTCTTTCTGCTTTTATACAACTCTACGATTCACAGGTTTTGTAGAGTGAAAGTTAACTCTACGATTCTTGCCAGGTTGGTTCGTACAGTGAGTTCTGCTGGACTCTACGATCCTTCGAGGCTTAAATGGAGAAGTTGACTTACCCTTTGATTTCTTGAATCTTAGATTTGTGTGAGATTCAACGTCATGATTTGCAAGAGTTGAATAGCTTGGATCAGCTGTTTGTGAGGATTTAACAAAATACAATTCCTTTATTGAATTTAGAGGAACTATTATCATTTGTTTCCATATTTTTATCCACAGTGAATTATGAAGAGGATTTATAAAACCCCAAACCTAACCTACTAGCAACTGATCTTTGGCTAGAGATCAGAGAATCTATAGTCAGAGAAGACTTGTTTCATATTGAAATTGTCTTCTCTAGTTCCTGAATCTTAGAAACTAGAGTTAACTCTTTCTGAGTGCTAAGTTCATTTATCTGTCTCAAGTTAGCATTCTCAACCTTAAGACTGGTACAAGAGGTCCCTCGATAGAACCCTGAACTTTTTCATATATTTATGCAGTTCTATCATGGAGTCATGCATTCCTTCTCTAAGATCATCAATCGTTAAATCAGGAGAGTAAAAATCAAATACCTCATTAATGTTGAATTCTTAATTTGATTTTTCCTTCTTTAGCCATTAAGCATAGATTGGCTTTGTGTGGTTCTTTATCTTCATTTGACTCATAGCTTGAGTCACTCTATGAACTCTTGGCTACAAAGCCTTTATCTTTCTTCTTGAAATTATGATGGCCTTTGAGGTTTTTCTTTGAGTGTGAATTCTTCTTGTTCTTTCTCAATTCTTCTCTTAGAGGTTTATCGTTGTTTACAATGAAGTGACCTGGTTGTTTATAGTTATACCGTAAATCACTTACTTGTTCTTTATTGCTGCTGCTTTATTTCTTTGATCTGTTGTTTCTGCTAATGAATCTTTTGAAGTGTTTAACAAGCATGTCAGCTCCTTCATCATCATAATCATCATGGTCTGAGTCATTGTTGTCAGATATCCTTGATGTAGAGGCTTTAAAAGCAACTCTTTTTTCTTTCTTCTTTCCTTCTGACAAGGTTTCAGCTCGTTGAGTTAGCTCTAATTCATAGGTGAAAAGATTACCATATAACATCTGTACAGTCATTTCATGAAGGTTCTTTGACTCTCTTATTGCGGTGGTCTTAGCATCCCACTTGCTTGGTAACGCTCTTATAAACTTGATGATGAGATCTTTATTTGGATAGACCTTTCCATACGCTCGAAGAGAGTTGAGCAACATGTTGAATCTCTCATATGTGGATGTAATGTTTTCCCAAGAGATGTGGGTGAATATTTCATATTGCTGTGCGAGTAAAGATATTTATTTTCTCTAACATCTTCAGTCCCTTCATTCATGATTAACAGTGGATCCCAAACTTCCTTTGCTGTATTGCCAGTTGACAACATTTTCAAACAGCTCATCTTCTAAAGCCATGAATAAAATGTTTTTGGCTCTCTTATCCAGCCGAACTATTTTCTTTTCTGCATCTGTCCAATCTTTTCTTAATTTGATTAAGACTTTGTTTGGATCTTCAGTAGTTGGCGTCAACTTTGTTGGTATATAGGGCCCACTGATGACAACATCAAATAAATCTTCATTGGTGGCATCCATGTATGCCTGTATGTGTACTTTCCAGTTGGTGAATTTATCTTTGTTGCAAAGAGGTGGTTTATTTCCTCCTCCTAACTCCGAGCCTTTTCTGGTTTGTGCCATTAATCTACTCAAGTAGTTTAAGCTTTAATAATGAGAACCTGCTCTGATACCAATTGTTAGTTTCTAGAGACACAAAAGATATCTAGAAGGGAGGGTTGAATAGATTCTTTAAAACTTTTTAACTTGTTTTCAAAAGAGTGACTTATCAGTTTAATTAATCAACAATTTAATTAAGCACAACAGAATAAATGAATGATTTAATCCCCCTTTGAGATAAGGAAGTTATGACAGATATGATAAAGCAATGATATAGCAGTTATAGCAGCTATGACAGTTATAGAGTAATGAGAGATGAACACAAGACTTAAAGTGATTCGGAGCACACAAGACTCCTACTCCACTGTTCTACTCCTCGAGTAGCAAATCCACTAAGGATATCTTTACAACTTGAATCACTAAGATTCCTTCAAGACCAGCAGCCTTGGAACTCCAGTACACTAAGTACTCTTCAAGACCAGCAGCCTTGAAACACTGTAGACTAAGACCCATAGCCTTAGAATCACAAGTACATTTAGTACTTTTCAAGTCTAATAGACTTAGAACTTATTGGTCACTTGTTACACTTGATTGAGAGTATTTTGGTTTGTTGCTACTAAGTTGCTTGAAGCTTATGATCTGATGAACTTAGTAGCTAAGCAAGATGTTTCACTTGAGATCGTAGAGTGAGGCTTTGACATATTTGTTTCTTCGTTTTGTACTTACTTATTTAATTCTTCAATCTATTTGCCTTATGTCGACGCCGGGAGGAATCGCTTACGCGGGGGTTGTAACCCTTTCCAATTTTAGCCTTTTCATTAGATGATTTTTTTTTTTTTTGGAAAAGGTCGGCATTAATGTCGACGGGGTTTTTTAAAGATTGTTTTTTATGATGAGCCAATTTAACCAGAGTCGCCAGTTGGTATATTTGAAATGGATGTACCAACTCATCCGAGTTTTCATTTTTTATAAATCGCTGGCTCATATGTGACTCCGAATTAATTGGTCTGCGAATCGAGATTCATAGAGTTCGGGGGCTTGCTTAAGTGAGGGGAAGGTGTTAGGCACCCCTCGACTTCCGTGAAGCACGGTTACCGCAATCTTGATGCTTTCCTATCCTTTAATTCATGAAATGTGTGTGTGCGCGTGTGTGTGTGTGCCTATGTAAATGTTATGGTGAGTTTGCATAAAAGAATCATTTGGATTTTTTTTAGGGAAAATTGTGTTTTTCTTTTGAGAATGCCTTAGAATGTCCATCGGCTTAAACGAGAAAGATTTATGAAAAAGGATTGATTTTATTTGGCAAAAACTATGAGATTTTCCTTAGGTGTCGCTTTGGCAAAACAAGAGTTTTAAACCTTCGTAAAAATAGGAATCGAAATCTATACGTTGCTTTCATAAAATGATGGGCAACTTCTAGGATATCTTTCACCCTACGCACCAAGATTTAATAAAACGTTGTTTTATTTTTATAAAACCATTTTTGTGACGTTTGAAAACGACTTTCTTTAGCCTTCTCGTTTAATAGAAACCGACATTCATTAACACCTCCAATTTTTTAGCTACATGATGCTAACCTCCTAGTTTGCTTGATTTTAAGGAAAAACCTTCCTCGTTTAATCTTTGAAATCATTTTTTCGTGTTCCGAAATCCAATCAAGCATAAACACGCGTCGGGGCTATTCATGGGCATGTAAGCCATCCAAATAACCCCAACGCCCACAATCACATACTTCAATATTACGGGGCCTTAAATCCGATTCTCGCCTTGGCATCGTTTTAAGGCCCGACGATTACATATTTACAATGACGGATACATCCACCCGATTACATACATTCAAAAATGTCCATCATCGGATTTGGACCACGGGGTCGCGTTCCTAGGCTCACATCCGAACTTATTGCACAAACAACCAAATGGATATAACGAAAATAAACAATAACGGGATGCCTAACACTCTAGGATGTCTTACAATGACGATCGAAATACACTATGAATGATACCATACCATAATAGCTAAGATTTGCACCAAACGGATATCATCGGGATATTAGGGGAAATTTCATTCCGATGAGACCCTCACTAATAATCCCTAACCCATGGCTTCACAATAACATATAAAAAAACTTGCAATTAATCCCCACAATATGTATGAATTCGTGTATTGAGTAGAGTAGAGAATATGGAATATAATCTCACAAATTTGGTACAATTCCTCACTCTTTTTCACTCTTTTTCTCTCCTAATTGCTCTTGTTTTGCTGCTGTTTTTTGTTCCTACCGAGCTGCTGCTGCTGCTGAATGCTTCTCCCCTCTTTTTTTTCTTCCTGTATGCGAACTGGCCTAATAAAGCACTGCCAAGGGCAGCCGCAGATCTATCTGCGGCTGGCCGCAGATATATCTGCGGCTGGCCCTTGGTTCTCCCCCCAGCCGCGCTCGAGTCCCGTGCGCTTCGAGTCCCGTGCTGCCTCGAGTTCCGTCCTTGGCCGCGAATTGATCTGCGGCTAACTGTGCTGATTTTCTCGTTTTCCGTGCCTCGTCTCGATTTTCGTGTCGTACCGTTGGTTCCCGCTGACGGGTTTACGCTCGGCAGTCCGGAACCCGTCGGGAAACGTGCCACGTCATCCGGGCAAGCACAGTGATCAGTAACTGACTCTCGACATTCGCTTGTTGTCGTGTCGGCTTCAATATCATCCCGTCGTGGTGGTTTTGAGGGTTCGTCTTTATGTCCACCCTTTATTCTCGTGTGCCGGGTCAATTGACGATTTTGCCCTCCTGTCAGGGTTAGTATAGGAAATGCAAAAATCGGGTGTCTACAGCTGCCCCTCTTTATCATGTTTATGAAATGATAAATGGAATGAACAGGATAAAGAATAGACACTCGATGTATGAATGACAATGCACAAGAATGACAATACATACGTGATGCAACACATATAATTCATGATGCAACACAAGGGGCAAAGCATGCAAAACATTCGTAAGGGTGTCAATGCCTCACGCCATCGTCTTGTCCGCGTCGGGTTTCGTATCCAGTCGCCCATCCTATAATCACCGGGTATCGTCGCCGGTTGATTGTCTGGATCTCAGCCCTTCCCAGGATGTTAGTGTTTGGATATCAGCCCTTCCCAGGGTGTTAGTTTGGATCTCAGCCCTTCCCAGGGTTTTGGTTTGTTTGGATCTTAGCCCTTCCCAGGGTGTTAGTTTGGATCTCAACCCTTCCCAGGGTTTTTGTTTTGGTTGGATGCCTTCCCAGGTTTGCTCACCACTCTGTCGCGGTTTGCTTGGATCTCAGCCCTTCCCAGGGTTTGCTCACCACTCTGTCGCGGTTTGCTTGGATCTCTGCCCTTCCCAGGGTTTGTTGTTTTTTGTCTTTTTTCTTTTTGTGGATATCAGCCCTTCCCAGGGTTGCTCACCATCTTGTTATGGTTCGCGTGGATCTCTGCCCTTCCCAGGGTTTGCTCACCACTCTGTCGCGGTTTGCTTGGATGCCTTCCCAGGTTTGCTCACCACTCTGTCGCGGTTTGCTTGGATCTCAGCCCTTCCCAGGGTTTGTTGTTTTTGTCTTTTTTCTTCTTCTTTTTGTGGATACCAGCCCTTCCCAGGGTTGCTCACCATCTTGTTGTGGTTCGCGTGGATCTCAGCCCTTCCCAGGGTTTGCTCACCACTCTGTCGCGGTTTGCTTGGATGCCTTCCCAGGTTTGCTCACCACTCTGTCGCGGTTTGCTTGGATCTCAGCCCTTCCCAGGGTTTGTTGTTTTTGTCTTTTTTCTTTTTCTTTTTGTGGATACCAGCCCTTCCCAGGGTTGCTCACCATCTTGTTGTGGTTCGCGTGGATCTCAGCCCTTCCCAGGGTTTGCTCGGTGGCTTCTCCGCTGATTGGACGGTTTGTCGCCAGTGACAGAGATATGGAAGGTGATCTTCCGGAGCGTTCCTGATCCTTATGATCTTTCCGGTGTCGGCGGGCTTTGCGGAGGGCATTCTGAGCCATTAGGTCCCTGTCCGTCTGGTGTTCACACATCTCGATTACTACCGAGGCTGAGAGGTATGCTGCTCTTGTTGAGAGAGATGCTGCTATTCTGGCCAGGGATGTTGTTCATGCTGATAGAGACGCCATTGTATTGCAGACTAAGGCAATTATAGATGCTCACTCTGAGACCGTTAGCCGAGCCACTGCTTATTGGATCGCGTCGACATGATGGGGCAGCAGATTGCAGGGAATGTCGATGCCTCAGATCTATCCACCACTTTATCCATCCTGCTTCGATTAGTTTCAAATTGGTAGATCATTTTATTTCCTGCATGGACTGTGTCAGTTTCATCGGTTATCAAAAGAGAAACCTTGTAACAAAATGACTTATTTATATAGACAGGTATTTAAATTTAGTCATTTTTCCTTTTTGTCGTATCGTTGCCTTTCATTGGACCCTCATTTTATCCAGATAACCATGATTTTGATATTTCGCCTTCTTTCTCTTCTCAAGTCTTGATGGGGGTTTGTCAGATATTGCCGCACATCTTGTCGATTTCATCGGCTGAGTCTTAGATTTGGGCTAACTGCTTGGTTAGGTCACTTGAGATGAAGCTGATCAGGCGGCTGGTTTCGGGAAAGTTTCGAGGGTATAGGAAGGTTTTTCTGGCTGTTGGGAATCTGTTTTGATAGGAGAAAGTGTTATTTTGTAAGGAATGGGACCGCGCCACGATGGCTGCCTACGTACCCCCACAAGTCGGGAAATCAGGTCCTACGTAGTTCGTTCTCCAAAACAGGGAGAGAAACGACGAGATTTTTTTTTTTTTTTTTTATTTTTATTTTTTATTTTTTATTTTTTATTTATTTTTTTTTTATGCATAGAACCGCTTCACCGAGTCAGAATTTAGGGGCTGTGGGAACACCTCCCCGTCCATTTCTTGCAGTATGAGGGCTCCTCCGGACAGCACTTTCTTAATCACAAAAGGCCCCTCCCAGTTCGGGGCAAACTTCCCCTTGGCTTCGTCTTGACAAGGCATTACTCTCTTTAACACTAGGTCATTTTCTTTGAATTTTCGAGGTCTTATCTTCTTGTCGTATGATCGGGAGATCCTTTGCTGATATAACTGACCGTGCAACACAGCGGCCACCCTCCTTTCATCAATTAGGGCCAATTGGTCGTACCGACTTTGCGTCCAATCCTCCTCGTTTATCCGAGCATCAATCAAGATTCTGAGGGACGCCATCTCAACCTCAACTGGCAGAACCGCTTCCATTCCGTATACCAGAGCGTACGGGGTTGCCCCTGTAGAAGTACGTACCGACGTTCTGTACGCCAGCAAGGTGAGAGGTAGCAGATCCGGCCATCCCCGATGATTAGCAGACATTTTTGCCATGATCTTCTTGATATTCTTATTTGCAGCTTCCACTGCCCCATTCATCTTAGGACGGTAAATGACAGAATTGAGGTGTTTGATCTTAAACTGGTCGCATAATCCCTTCATGAGGGTATTGTTCAAATTCTTGGCATTGTAAGAGACTAAAACCTCAGGTTGCCCGTATCGGCAAATGACATTATTCCTGATGAAACCGACGATGATCTCCTGAGTTACTTTGGGGAAAGAAGCTGCTTCTACCCATTTAGTGAAGTAATCGATCATGACGAATATAAATCGGTGGCCGTTGCTTGCTTTGGGCTCTATTGGTCCGATCACATCCATACCCCACATTGAGAATGGCCAAGGGGAGGTCATACAGTGCAGTTCATTGGGAGGCGCATGGATAACATTACCGTGCGCCTGGCATTGGTAACACCGCTTGACGTGATCATCACAGTCGGCTTTCAGCGTCAACCAGTAATGCCCCGTTCTCAAGATCTTCTTGGCCAGCATCGGCCCACTCATGTGTGGCCCACACACTCAACCATGTATTTCGTCCATAATCTTTTGGGCCTGTATTTCATTTACACATCGTAGCAATCCCAAATTGGCATCCCTCTTGTACAGTGAATCTCCGCTCAGATAAAATTTCATTGCCATCTTTTGAATTCTCAACCTCTCCGCTCGGCTGGCTTGGTCGGGAATGGATCTATCCCTCAGATATTCCCTTATGTCGTGATACCAAGGCTGCTTTGGCAGAACCCCCTCGTCCGATAGTACCACCACGTGCTCCTCGTATGCCGGGGCGTTCTGAACTGCTATCTCAATCTGTGGAACGTTCCTGCTCTTGATTGTGTGGACTAGAGAAGCTAAAGTCGCCAATGCATCGGCGAAATCATTCCGTCCCCGGGGGATGTGTCGGAAAGCGATATCTTCGAACTCTTGCATCAGTTGGATAACACAACGGTGGTATGGAAGCAACCGGAGCTCTTTAGTGCTGTTACACCCCGATCGCTTGTCTGATTACCAGCTCCGAATCCCCGAACACTGCTAACCTTTTCACCCCCATATCGCGAGCCAAACGGAGTCCCAATATACATCCCTCATACTCAGCTGTGTTGTTTGAGTTACTGAACTGTAATTTAGTGGCTACGGGGTATTGCTCTCCGGTGATAGAGACCAGGACTGCTCCGGCTCCTGCCCCCTCCGCATTCATGGCACCATCAAAATACAATTTCCAGAACTGCCCCTCGTCATCTTCTCTCGCGCGCAAGATCCAGAATACGTCTTCGCCCGGCAAAGGAGTGTCTAAAGGCTCCATTCCTCCTGATGGCGCTTCTGCCAATTGATCTGCAATTCCCTGCCCCTTCATGGCTTTCTGAGTTACGTATACAATGTCGAACTGCTGTAAGATTAACAGCCATCTTGAAAGTCGACAGTTCAGCATGGGCCGTTCAAAGATATATTTCAGGGGATCCATCCTTGATATCAGGTACGTGGTGTGCCCGTGGAGATAATGCTGTAATCTCATTGCAGCCCAAGCCAAAGCACAACAGGTCCTTTCGATAGGGGTGTAATTCTGTTCACATCGGCTAAATCTCTTGCTGAGGTAATAAATGGCCTGCTCTTTGCCTGATTCATTCTTCTGCCCCAGCATACAGCCCATCGCAATGTCATTGACTGATATATACATGAATAGAGGGATCTCATCCTTCGGGGGTACCAGCACGGGTGCTTCCGTCAGCTGCTTCTTAATGATCTGAAAGGCTTCCTGGCATTGCTCATTCCATTCTTGGGAGACATCTTTTCTTAACAGCTTGAAAATTGGCTCGCACGTGGTTGTCAAATGGGATATGAAGCGGCTGATGAAATTTATTCTTCCCAGAAATCCTCTTATTTCCTTTTCAGTGCGGGGTGCCGGCATATCCACAATGGCCTTAATCTTGGCCGGATCCAACTCAATGCCACGATCACTAACCAGGAATCCCAAGAGTTTGCCCGATTGCACTCCGAAAGCACACTTTGCCGGATTGAGCCTTAAATTATATTTTCTGAGCCGGTCAAATAGCTTTTGGAGATGGGTCACATGATCAGATTCTATCTTTGACTTCACGATAATGTCATCCACGTAGACCTCTATCTCCTTGTGTATCATATCGCGGAACAGGGCCATCATAGCTCTTTGATAAGTAGCCCCTGCATTTGTGAGACCGAAAGCCAACCGTCTATAGCAGAAAGTGCCCCAAGGGGTGATGAAGGCTGTTTTCTCCCGGTCCTCCTCTGCCACCATTATCTGATGATACCCCGCAAAGCAATCAACGAAAGAGTACATCTCGTATTGGGCTGTGTTATCCACCAATATGTGTATAAAAGGTACTGGGAAATTATCCTTGAGACTGGCCTTGTTCAGATCTCTATAGTCAACACATACCCTCACCTTCCCTCCAGGCTTAGCCACTGGGACCACATTGGACAACCATTCTGGGTAGGTGGACACCATGATGATTCCAGCCCTGAACTGTTTGATGATCTCCTCCTTTACCTTCAAGCTCCATTTCGGTTTTAGCTTTCTTAGTTTTTGCTTGACGGGCTTGAAACCCTCCTTGATGGGCAGCTGGTGTACCACAATGTCGGTGGATAATCCGATCATGTCCTCATGAGACCAGGCGAACACATCCTCATACTGGCCTAGCCATTTGGTCATTTCTACTTTCTGGTTAGGGGTCAGGTCTGTCCCGATCTTGAGCTCTTTGGGTTGGTCAGGGGTTCCGATATTTATGGTGACGGTTTGGTCTAAGTTGGGTTTGGGTTTATCCTCGACCCACCCTTTGATCTCGTCAGGCGCGTCATCGTAATCTGTCTCGTCCTGCTCAATACCCATTAAATCGAAATCCAGCTCGATATCAAAATCATAGTCATCATTCAAATTTGAGGGATCGCTTGTTAAGCAAGGAATACTCAAATTGGTACACCTGACATTGAAACAAAATACTGTCATATATATAATTCATCTTTCCACAATGGTCGCTCTTAAAATAACATGACAAACTAACATAGTTATGCAAAATATAAAATAAAGAACCAAAACTGGTAGACATTCATCCCCCACTCTCCGGGGTCTACCACCCCGGCACCATGTTTTACCCTTGTCTGGATATTATTGGCTCCACCGTCCAGTTATCGGTGGTCAGATCAGTCGGGGTGCGACATATGACAGACGGCTGTGCTCCAGGGACTTCCTTGACGACTACCGCCACATCGTATCCGTCCTCCCTCACAGCCTTATTAGGGATAACTAACCCTGCCCAATCGATGACAGGCACACTCTGTAGGGCTCCCGACGTTGTGGCCGTATCCTTCCCCTCTCCAATGTTTATTGATGGTCCAGAGATATAGCATTTGGTTTCGAACTGCTGCATGACCTCCCGCAGGAAACTCTTCCTTTTGACTGACTCATCATCCGCAGGAGTTAATTCTTTACCTTCTAATTCGGACATGGGCTTGTCTGTCCCTTGTTCATTGTGGACCTTCGGCATTAGGATTCCGGTCGATCGAAATGGGATTTCCCTTCGCGAGTGGTTCCGCTCTATGCCTCCATGATATCCCAACCCTGCCCTGCCTGTCTGGTTGGGCAGTTGAACAGGCGTGGAAATTCCTTGGCTGTCTTTTCCCAACCCCTGCCCAGGTTGAAACTTCATCTTCATCATTTCTCTAGCAACGAAGGTGGAGCTCAGGGGAGGCTTTCGATTTTATGGCTGGAGCTCCCAGACCTCTATAGTGGGGAGAGCTGATTTCCAGTGCTTGAAAACTGGCAGGCGCCGCGGATTCGTCCACATTGATTACTGGCAGACCATTCTTGGACGGGAAAGGGTCATTACGCTCTGCGGAGATTGTTACCAAGATTCCCGCTGACGATGAACTTGATTTGTTGGTGTAGTGTAGAGGGAACTGCCCCAGCCATATGTATCCATGGTCTTCCCAATAAACATGTTATAACTGGCGGAGATATCCAGGACCTGAAAGGAAATATCAAAAGTACACGGCCCTATCTCCACGGGCAACTCTATTTCTCCCAATGTATCCTTCCGGGATCCATCGAAGGCTCGCACCACCCACGTGACTGGCCCGCAAGCGCTTGGGATTAATGTTCATTTTCCTCAGTGGTACTGAGGGGACAAATATTCAGTGCTGATCCCCCATCAATCAGCACCCCATTCATGACATACCCTGATGAGATCACTGCGATGTGCAGCGGTCTCCGATGCCCCCTTCCCTCTTTCGGGATATCATCATCTGTGAATGATAGCACATTGTTCTCTAGCAGATGGTCCACTAGGCGGCCGAAACTTTCTTGGCTAATTGTCTTGGGAATGTGAGCCTCCCCCAGGATTTTGGCCAAGATTCTGCAGTGGTCGCTGGACGATAACACCAAATCCATGATCGACGTTAGAGTCGATTCCTCGCTCACCGTCCTGATCCCCCTTACTTCCGGATGGTCCATCTTTTCCAAGAACTCCACGGCTTTTTCCTCGGGATATCCTCTCGTTTCTCCTTTCTCTTACTCTTGAGGACTCTTCCTGGAAGGTACAAGGGATTCCCCTTTGATGTTACGGAAGCACAACTGGCCGCCTCCTCTAATACACCCCCGTAGTTCCACGGTACTGTTTTTAGATTGCAAACAGGGATCTGTGGTCTTGCTGCGATGATGAGAGGTTTTGGAGCCGCTAACTTGATAGGCCCCCCTGTGATACTCCGGCTTGCACCCGTTCAACCTAACCGGTGCCCCTTGCATATTCTCCTGAGTACCCGTCATGCCAACCATCTCATCAATCCTTGTCATATAATTTCGCCTTGGCGGTCCTTCGGTTTCGATGGCTTCCACCATATTGACCCCTCCCCCATCATGCTTCGGTAGGGGATTGATTTTAACATTCGGCGGCTCGGGCTGTTCCACCACGATTTCCCCGCTATCAATCAGGTTTTGAATTATGTGTTTCAGCGTCCAACATTCCTGAGTGTCATGACCCGGGGAACCCGAATGATATGCACACTTTTTACTCGGGTCAAATTTTCTTCCCTTCGGGTTACTTGGAGGTGCCAAATCGACAATCTTCCCCTGTGATATCAATATTGCCAAAATCTGCTCAAGAGGCTCCCCAAGCGGGGTGAATACCCGCTTCTGTGTGGTCTCGAACCTCCTTCGTTCGTCCGTTCTGGGATTAGGTTGCCGGGGCGGCACAAATCTCTGTATTTGCACAGGAGGGCTATTCTCCACTTTCCTAGATGATCCCTGCAGCACGAGAGAGACATCTTCCTCTTTTCGCTTTTGGGGCCTGCGGGAAGTACTGCCATAATTCCCACTTTGGATTTGTTCCGCAGCCGTTTTAAGAGCTGTGAAGTCCCGGATTTTACCAGATTTCAACCCCATATCCACCATTTCTCCATGTTTTATCATCTCGGCGAAAGGTCTTCCAATCCCCGATATGACCCGCTCATAATAAGGTGCTTCCTGTATATCCACGAAGGTCATTACCATCTCTGACTCACTCATTGGAGGATTCACTTGTGCGGCCATACCCCTCCATCGTTGGGCATAGTCCCTGAAGGTTTCCCTTGGTTGCTTCTTGATTTTTGTCATTTGATATCTATCAGGGGCCATCTGTGCCTGAAAGCTATACTGTGTCAAGAAGGTATGGGCCAGCTCCTCCCAATTATGAATCCGGGCATTATCGAGACGGGCATACCAGATCCTCGCCTCCCCCGTCAAGCTTTTCTGGAATAATTGCATTCTTAGTCCTTCGTCTTCCGCATAAGACCCTAGTTCTCCAATATATATTTTCAGGTGAGTGTAAGGATCCCCTTTCCCATTGTATTTCTCGAATTCGGGGATCTTAAATTTCTCTGGATATCTGGTTCCGGGGAAGACACACAAATCTGCATAATTAACCCTACCCAGGGAGCCTATGCCTTTTAGAGTTTGGATGGTTTCCTCCATCTGCTTCACTTTCCTGCGAAGGTCATCCGTATCTCCCTCCTCTAGAATCGTGATTACTGTCTTGTTGAGGGCAGGAATGACCTTTGGGAGGACCGGCTCGTCCTTAAGCTGATGTTGGTTATTTTTAAATGGGATTGCATCATCCTTAGGAGGATTCTGGTCACCCCCTGGCGGTGGTACATTATGCGGTCCCTGGTTTGGCGGGTCCTATCTGATTAGGAACTGTTCTTTTAGCATTGTGGCCATTTCCATCATCTGCTTTTTAAAGTCATCGAACTCTTCCCGAGATATGGAACTATGATTGGGAAGATCAGCCATTTCAGAGGTAGAGACTTGGGCTTTCTTAGACTGTGAACGGGTTTGAGGAGCAATCCTGCAGGCAAACGGTTCGAAGTTTAGTCTTGGGCAATGAAAGGATGCGGATGCATGCTAAAGCTGTAAATTTTTTGTGTTTTGGGTTTTTTTTTTAATCTTTTTCTGCAAAACAACACGTTAGCGGTTCTTTATTGGAATAATGCATGCTAGATACGATTTATTATGCTTCCCGTGCCGTTCCCTGCAAAACACAGAGGTTAGTATTTTCTCTTGACATAAAGGGGAAGCATATATGAATATGTTGCAATGGGATTATGACATTTATACGCATAAACGTAAAAGGGCATGAAGAGACTTTTCCTGCGTTGGGTTAATCTGGGGCTGACCTATCCTAGGGTTACTCTCACGGGGCTTTTCGGCATTGAAGGTCCCCAAATCTTCGCAATCTACTCGTCTGAATCCTTTCGATTGGAGCGGATTTGGGTGGTGCGTTTCCTGAGCCATCTCCGGGGAGCAGCCCCTTCGAGTCCAGTAATAAGCAAACCGACGGGTTCGCCTCAGGAGGAGGTACTCTCTCAACATACATTCACATTCATCGTCCTCACCGTATGCAAATGATTACTTTGAAGTAAAGAAAAACCCATTCAATCATTCATTCATTGGACAACAACACACATTTACACGACAATAAATAAAAGACGTCAAAAATGTCGTACGCACATACACATTTATAAATTTTAAAGGATAGGATAACATCAAGATTTGAACGCGGCTTAAGCCCTCTAATGTCCCCAGCAGAGTCGCCAGCTGTCGACGCCGGGAGGAATCGCTTACGCGGGGGTTGTAACCCTTTCCAATTTTAGCCTTTTCATTAGATGAATTTTTTTTTTTGGAAAAGGTCGGCATTAATGTCGACGGGGTTTTTTAAAGATTGTTTTTTATGATGAGCCAATTTAACCAGAGTCGCCAGTTGGTATATTTGAAATGGATGTACCAACTCATCCGAGTTTTCATTTTTTATAAATCGCTGGCTCATATGTGACTCCGAATTAATTGGTCTGCGAATCGAGATTCATAGAGTTCAGGGGCTTGCTTAAGTGAGGGGAAGGTGTTAGGCACCCCTCGACTTCTGTGAAGCACGGTTACCGCAATCTTGATGCTTTCCTATCCTTTAATTCATGAAATGTGTGTGTGCGTGTGTGTGTGTGTGTGCCTATGTAAATGTTATGGTGAGTTTGCATAAAAGAATGATTTGGATTTTTTTTAGGGAAAATTGTGTTTTTCTTTTGAGAATGCCTTAGAATGTCCATCGGCTTAAACGAGAAAACTTTATGAAAAAGGATTGATTTTATTTGGCAAAAACTATGAGATTTTCCTTAGGTGTCGCTTTGGCAAAACAAGAGTTTTAAACCTTCGTAAAAATAGGAATCGAAATCTATACGTTGCTTTCATAAAATGATGGGCAACTTCTAGGATATCTTTCACCCTACGCACCAAGATTTAATAAAACGTTGTTTTATTTTTATAAAACCATTTTTGTGACGTTTGTTGAAAAACGACTTTCTTTTAGCCTTCTCGTTTAATAGAAACCGACATTCATTAACACCTCCAATTTTTTAGCTACATGATGCTAACCTCCTAGTTTGCTTGATTTTAAGGAAAAACCTTCTCGTTGTTAATCTTTGAAATCATATTTTTCGTTTTGTGTTCCGAAATCCAATCAAGCATAAACACGCGTCGGGGCTATTCATGGGCATGTAAGCCATCCAAATAACCCCAACGCCCACAATCACATACTTCAATATTACGGGGCCTTAAATCCGATTCTCGCCTTGGCATCGTTTTAAGGCCCGACGATTACATATTTACAATGACGGATACATCCACCCGATTACATACATTCAAAAATGTCCATCATCGGATTTGGACCACGGGGTCGCGTTCCTAGGCTCACATCCGAACTTATTGCACAAACAACCAAATGGATATAACGAAAATAAACAATAACGGGATGCCTAACACTCTAGGATGTCTTACAATGACGATCGAAATACACTATGAATGATACCATACCATAATAGCTAAGATTTGCACCAAACGGATATCATCGGGATATTAGGGGAAATTTCATTCCGATGAGACCCTCACTAATAATCCCTAACCCATGGCTTCACAATAACATATAAAAAAACTTGCAATTAATCCCCACAATATGTATGAATTCGTGTATTGAGTAGAGTAGAGAATATGGAATATAATCTCACAAATTTGGTACAATTCCTCACTCTTTTTCACTCTTTTTCTCTCCTAATTGCTCTTGTTTTGCTGCTGTTTTTTGTTCCTACCGAGCTGCTGCTGCTGCTGAATGCTTCTCCCCTCTTTTTTTTCTTCCTGTATGCGAACTGGCCTAATAAAGCACTGCCAAGGGCAGCCGCAGATCTATCTGCGGCTGGCCGCAGATCTATCTGCGGCTGGCCGCAGATCTATCTGCGGCTGGCCGCAGATATATCTGCGGCTGGCCCTTGGTTCTCCCCCCAGCCGCGCTCGAGTCCCGTGCGCTTCGAGTCCCGTGCTGCCTCGAGTTCCGTCCTTGGCCGCGAATTGATCTGCGGCTAACTGTGCTGATTTTCTCCAGTTTTTCCGTGCCTCGTCTCGATTTTCGTGTCGTCGTACCGTTGGTTCCCGCTGACGGGTTTTGCGCTCGGCAGTCCGGAACCCGTCGGGAAACGTGCCACGTCATCCGGGCAAGCACAGTGATCAGTAACTGACTCTCGACATTCGCTTGTTGTCGTGTCGGCTTCAATATCATCCCGTCGTGGTGGTTTTGAGGGTTCGTCTTTATGTCCACCCTTTATTCTCGTGTGCCGGGTCAATTGACGATTTTGCCCTCCTGTCAGGGTTAGTATAGGAAATGCAAAAATCGGGTGTCTACACCTTATATAGATGCCTCTGAATTCTTTCGTTGAAATGAGACCGTTGCATCTAATATTCCCGTTGAGATTTGTTGTTGAACTTAGGAATAGTTATTCCTTGTTGTGCGCAGTAGTGGGGTGAGTCAACATCCATTAGCTTGCTCCAAGATAGTGGGAAAGATAGTGCTCTGAATATCTACAAACCACAACTATTTATTCCCCACTGACTTTGATTCTTCGTTCAGATCAATTAAGTATTCAGCAACTGTCTTGGGCAGGTCACTCTACAGATAAGGATTTTAGCAATCAATATGGGCAACATAGAATATTCAATTCAGTTCTTAGTTACTTCGTCTGATGAGGATCGTAGACTGTTTGGCAGACTGTACGATCCTTTTGATAAGACTTGATTCTTGCAGACGTTCATGTGATCTTTCATATTGCATTTTGATCACCTAAAGATAGTATCAATGTTTTTCCCCTTAATGTTCTTAAGTATTGTCGTCTTGTTCTTGTAGATGTGACTTTACGATCTTTCGAGCCACTCTGCATTTGCCTAGATAACTCTACGATGCCGAGAAGAAGCTCTGCGACTGGCCGAGCCTTACTCTACGATGCCGAGAGGAAGCTCTCCGACTGATCGAGCCTTACTCTACGATGACGAGAGGAAGCACTGTGACTGGCCGAGTCTTACTCTACGTTTGCCTGGCAGACTCTGCGAAGCTTTGTTTACTAAACTTCAAGTTGGCTGACTGCTCTACGATCCTTTACTGGATGCTATATGATGACTTGTGCAGTACTCTACGAACAGTCTAGCCTTATCATTTTAGCTCATTTGATCAACCTAACAAGTTTGATCTTTTCTATCTAAGTCTTTGTACATTAAAATCTTTTTAAGGACTTTACAATTCAACTATTGAAATACATATACATTAATATCACAACATCAAAAAGTAAATTAAAATCAATTATAGCTTACTAAATTAACATAAAATAATTGAAATAAACTAAGTAATTGAAATAAACTAACCCGGGACTTACTGTAGCACAGTTGGAATTATTCACTACTGAAAATTTTCAACAATTGTTTAAGAGAAGGGTTGAAGACGATAATACTTATGAGCGTTTTAGAGATGTTATTTCAGACTCGTACAAACTAATTAGTTCATTTTCTGGCTGCATCGTCAATGGGTACAAATTTAAGGTTGATGACTTGAATGAAATGACATCAGTCAATTCTGGCATTATCGTGTTGAAAAACTATTACAATGATCCCTAGTCCAACTACTATGGACGATTAGAGGAAGTGGTTGTGCTCAATTATCCCAGGGGTAAAAAGGTTGTTACATTTATGTGTCGCTGGTTTGATACTGATCAGGGTATTAAAGTTGATCGTAATAGAATCGTCACGGTAGATATAAAGTCAAAATTATAATCTGATGACGCATTCGTATTAGCCAGCCAAGCAACTCAAGTGTATGATAAGTAGGTTTTATACCTACTTATTGGATACTATTTGGTTTCATTTGATGCTTTTCTAATAGCTATCTAGTGTAAATTCATGCATTTCCCCATCTAGTTCGGTTTTTGATTCACTAGCCTCATTATACGACTTTTGCATTGTTTTTGGTAATTTTGGCTCGGGTTGTTGTGCATTTGTGGATGTGTGCTTTTTGGTTGTTTGTTGCTTGTGCAGGTCATAAAGAAATTATGCAATAGCAGCACTACAGCAAACTGGCCCTCGGCGCAGCTGCGCCCCTTTTACAAAGGGCGCCGGCGCAGCTGCGCCCCTCCTGTTCCTGCCGTGCCTCTCCTGCGCAGCTGCGCCCCTATTGCAAAGGAGGGCGGCGCAGCTGCGCCCGTCGCCAGCCGCCCATGCAACACGTTTTATCCAGCGAAGCAGCATTATCCAGATATCATGCAATGCCAGATTTTGAGGGATCAGTGGGTTTAGCTTTTATTAGTGGGAATCATAATAAGTCAAAAGAAGACAATTTTTGCTTGTATTATTAGCCAATTGAGAATTCAATTTTTGGAGTCTCTGCTCCTACACGAAAATAGATTAGTTACTGCATTCTAGCTTCAAAAACTTGAAAATCATTAGCTGAGCATAATTTGCATTTGGGAACTGAAGAATGGAGCTATATGGATGCTGAATTGGAGATTGGGAGCAAGAAATCAACTATCTACACAACTTGGAAAATCATCAGAAGTTGCAGAACGGAACAGGGAGCTTGAATATTTTCTATTTTTGATTAATTTTCCTATTCTGTAATTATGATGATGAACCAATTGTGCATGATGAACTCTATTATTATTATTATTATGAACTAAATTTAATTCTTGGGATTATAATGGATCTTTTGCATGATTAAGAATTGAAGTGCTTCCTTATTTTTACTAGTTGGTTGTAAAATGAATGTCTAGCATAATCTATAATCCATGTTTAATTGCTTGATCACCAATTACTGTGATAATTTATATGGAATTGAGAAAGGAAGTATAAATGAAGATCTCATTATGCTAGCATATGTTCATAATTATTTAACATTCCTCGTGAAATTATGTTTCGATGGCTTAGGATAGAGATATACCGAGGAGCACCAATGTTGTGGTCATTTGAAAACTTGTTCTTAAACCCGTTTGATTGTAATTCACATAGAAATATAGTGCGTTAGTCATCTAGGGTGTTCACATTCATTCTATCAATTGTGGATTTAGTGTGATATGGGTATGGTGCATCGAGAGATGGCCATATTTTACTTTCGTCGTTTTTCGACCAACATTCCATAATAACCAACTAGCAAACAATAGGGAAAGCATGGAAATTTAAATCGGCATTAAGTGAAATTATAATCCCAAGCCTATAAAATCTGTAATTTGTACCGCTAAATTTGTTTTAATTGTTTCATTAGTAATTATTAGACTATTTCATCACTAAAACCGCTTGTTTAAAGAGACCAAACTAATTACAAAATCGTTGTTTGTAGTCATAAATGCAATTCATTTCCTCGTGTGGGATCGATACTTTACTTACTTTATATTACTTGTGGATCGCGTGCACTTGCGTGTATGAGTTTTATTTGTTACACATACCAATATACCAACAAGTTTTTGGCGCCGTTGCCGGGGAATTGCAATTGCGTTTATAACTTTCATCATCAATTTAAATTAGATTGGTTTTAGTTAAACAAATCTGATCTTATCCTAATTCTATTTTATTTTCTTCTACATTGTGATAGGTACTCTTGAGTAGTGTATGCATACTCGGTCGAAGAATCCTAACCTATTGCCTTTTGTGGACAACATTGAAAAAAGGGTTCAACAATCAAGGAAGTGTGCTGAAAATACTCTGGAGGATCTAGAACAACCTCAACCAATGGCGGGAGAAGCACAAAAAGCCTTAAGAGATTATGCTACGCCAAGAATCAATGATTTGCAATCAAGTATCTCAAGGCCAGCCATAACAGCCAATTCCTTTGAAATCAAACCAGGGACAATCCACATGATCCAAAATTCTGTCCAATTCGGAGGAATGATGGTTGATGACCCGAATGAGCACTTGATAAATTTCTTGGAGATATGTGATACATTCAAATTCAGCGGGATCTCAGAAGATGCGGTGAGATTGCGGTTATTCCCATTCACATTGAGGGATAAAGCAAAGAGTTGGCTACACTCGCTACCACCCGGATCCATTACTACTTGGCAAGATTTGGCCCAGAAATTCTTAGCAAAGTTCTTCCCACCGGCCAAAACTGCTAAGTTGAGAAATGACATATCCTCATATGAGCAACATCATGGAGAATCCTTGTACGAGACATGGGATCGGTACAAGGAACTATTGAGAAAGTGCCCACATCACGGTTTGCCCCAATGGATGCAGCTGAACACATTTTACAATTGGTTGAATATTCAAACAGGGTCAGGCATCGATGCAGCTTCAGGTGGAGCATTCATGGGTAAAAACTATGACGAAGCTTATGAACTTTTGGAGACTATGGCTGCAAACAACTATCAATGGCCATCCTCCAGATCCACTCAACCAAAAGTGGCAGGAATACTAGAGGTTGACACAGCCACTTCACTTCAAGCCCAGATTTCAGCTATGGCCAAGAAGCTTGACAACATATGTGAAGGTAAAGGTCAACAAGTTTCCATGATTTGTGAGCTTTGTGCAGGTTCTCACGCTTCGGATCAATGTGCCATCAATGCTGAATCTGTGCACTTTGTGAGCAACTATCAGCGGCCAGCAAATCAATATCAGAACAACTACACTCCGGGGAATAGGAACCACCCAAATTTCTCGTGGAGCAACCGTCAAGATAATTCACAAGCTCCAAAACCTCTCAATCCTCCGGGGTTCCACAATCAGCAACAAGTCACAACCACAGATAGGAAGGTCGCTGAAATGAGTGAGAATTTGGAGAAATATATGGCCAAAACTGACAGGTTGGAGCAAGGCCAACTTTAGGCTTCAAGAATTTGGAAAATCAAATGAGTCAATTGTTCAGTTTGTTGTCTAGCAGACCTCAAGGGACCCTCCCTAGTGATACAGAAGTCAATCCAAGGAGAAATGGGAAGGAGCAATGCCAAGCTGTTACCACCAGAAGTGGAAAGCAGACCCTGCCAGACAGCGCAGCTGCGCCACTGTCACACGAGCAGGCAGCGCAGCTGCGCCCGTCATCAGCACTGGAACCTAGCGGCGCAGCTGCGCCCATTTTACAAAGGGGACCGGCGCAGCTGCGCCCCTCCCCAGAAACTGCCCCTACTGAAATTTTTGAAGAAGAAGAAAGCATTGAGAAATCTGAATCCCCACCCATAAGAAGCACAGAAAAAACTCAACCTTCACCCACAAGGTATTATCCACTAGTTCCGTATCCTCAAAGGCAGCAAAAGTAGAAAATGGACAGGCAATTTTCTAAGTTTCTTGAAGTTTTCAAAAAGCTTCAAATCAATATACCATTTGCTGAAGCTTTAGAACAAATGCCAAGCTATGCTAAGTTCATGAAAACTATTCTGTCAAGAAAGAAGAAATTGCATGATTTTGAAATTGTTGCTTTGACAGAGGAATGCAGTGCGGTATTACAAAGGAAGCTACCTCCAAAACTAAAGGATCCAGGCAGTTTCACCATTCCTTGCACCATTGGAGACCTGTCATTCAAAAAATGTTTATGTGATCTTGGTGCAAGCATTAATCTCATGCCATTGTCCGTCTTTACTCAGTTGGGATTACCAGCTCCCAAGCCAACAAATGTCTCTCTTCAGCTAGCAGATCGTTCAGTCACTTATCCGAGAGGTATTGTGGAAGATGTCTTGGTTAAGGTTGATAAGTTCATTTTCCCAGCTGATTTCATAATCCTAGACTTTGAGGAGGACAAGGACATCCCCATCATACTTGGGAGGCCATTTCTAGCTACCGGGAGAAACTCTCATTGATGGTGCAAAAAGGAGAATTGACAATGAGGGTTCAAGACCAAGAGAGTCACCTTTAATGTCTTTCAAAGCTATGAAATTTCCAACTGAGGAGGAAGAGTGCTTCCGAGTTGACATCATTGAAGATAGAAGTAATAGTAACTGAGGAATTCATTAAGGCCACACATAGGGACTTGCTTGAGCAGACACTAACAGGAGACATCGACTTGGACGAACCCGAGAACTGTGAGTATGCTCATTTTCTAGATGCAATACCCAGGATGGCAAGATTCAAGGTACCTATTGAGCCCTTGAAAAGCTCAAACGATGCCTCATTTCAATTAAAACCATCTAGCGAGGTACCTCCTAAACTCGATCTCAAACCCCTGCCTAGTCATCTTAGGTATGCATTCCTAGGCATTTCAGATACATTACCTGTCATTATTTCCTCTGCACTAACAACCTTGCAGGAAGACAAACTGATAAGAATCCTCAGAGAATTCCAAGGGGCTATTGGATGGACCATTGCAGACATAAAAGGAATCAGCCCCGCATTTTGCATGCACAAAATCCTGATGGAAGATGACAGCAAGCCTACCATAGAGCATCAAAGAAGGCTGAATCCTATCATGAAAGAAGTGGTGAAAATAGAAATTCTGAAATGGCTAGACGCCGGAATCATTTATCCCATTTTTGACAGTCCATGGGTGAGCCCAGTGCAATGTGTACCAAAGAAGGGAGGAATAACTGTGGTAAAAAATGAGAACAACGAGCTAATACCAACCCGAACAGTCACGGGGTGGAGAGTTTGCATGGATTATCGAAAGCTCAACAAAGCCACAAGGAAAGATCACTTCCCACTCCCTTTCATTGATCAAATGTTGGACAGGCTTGCAGGGCATGATTACTACTGTTTGCTTGACGGATATTCTGGATATAATCAAATTGCCATCGCTCCTGAGGATCAAGAAAAGACCACTTTTACTTGCCCTTATGGAACTTTTGCTTTTAGGCGAATGTCTTTTGGTCTATGTAATGCTCCTGCCACATTCCAGCGATGCATGATGGCAATATTTTCTGACATGGTGGAAATCAACATGGAGGTCTTCATAGATGACTTCTCAGTGTTTGGAAATTCCTTCGACAGCTGTCTTGAGAATTTAGTCATGGTATTGAAGATATGCGTGGAAACAAATCTTGTGCTTAATTGGGAGAAATGTCACTTCATGGTTCATGAAGGAATAATTTTGGGTCACAAAGTCTCAGCCAAAGGTTTGGAGGTGGACAAAGCAAAGTTGGAAACTATCGAGAAATTGCCTCCACCAACTTCTATAAAGGGAGTTTCGAAGTTTTTTTGGGCCATGCTGGATTCTATCGGAGATTTATCAAAGACTTCTCCAAAATCACAAAACCCCTGTGCAATCTATTGGAAAAAAGATGTTCCGTTTCTATTCGATGAAAATTGCTTAGCAGCATTTGAGTTGTTGAAATAGAAATTGACAACAGCAGCCTGTGATAGTGGCACCGGATTGGTCTCTTCCATTTGAGCTTATGTTGTGATGCTAGTGACTAACGCTGTGGGCGTGGTATTGGGACAAGAGCGCATAGACAAGGTTCTACATGCAGTCTACTATGCCAGCAAAAACGCTTTCGGAGGCCCAAATGAACTACACCACCACCGAGAAGGAACTACTCGCGGTTGTCTATGCATTTCGACAAGTTTCCGATCCTATCTCATTGGAAACAAAGGTAGTGGTGTACACTGATCATGCAGCAATTCGGTATTTGATCTCAAAGAAAGATGCCAAGCCTAGATTAATCAGATGGATTCCTTTTGCTCCAAGAGTTTGACTTGGAAATTAAGGATAAGAAAGGTACGGAAAATCTGGTAGCCGATCATCTTTCCAGATTTGGACAATCCGGATTTAGAGAGCAAAGAGAAGATTGAGATAAACGATTGCTTCCCTGATGAGCAGCCTATTTGCAGTCACATCTGAAATCCCATGGTTCGCTGATATTGTCAACTATCTTGTGAGTCATGTGCTACCACCACCGGATCTAACTTCTCAGCAGAGGAAGAAATTTTTGCATGATACAAAGAGATACATGTGGGATGAGCCTTACTTGTTCATAACAATGCCACAGATCTTGTGGATACCGAAGATGCATCCCCGATGTCGAGAGTACCAGTATATTACATGCGTGTCATTCTTCTCTGTATGGTGGCCATTATGGAACGCAGAGAACAGCAGCAAAAGGTACTCCAGGCCGGATTTTATTGGCCCACCTTGTTCAAAGATGCCCACCCACTTACATAAAGAATTGTGATCGATGCCAACGGGTGGGCAACATCTCCAACCGTAATGAAAATGCCACTAAATGTGATCTTGGAGGTGGAGATCTTTGACGTATGGGGCATAGACTTCATGGGACCATTTCCATCATCCTGCAACAATCTCTATATCCTTCTAGCGTTGATTACGTGTCCAAATGGGTGGAAGTTTTCGGAGTTACCAACCAATGATGCTAAGGTGGTTTTGAGGTTCCTACAAAAAAACATTTTTACTAGATTTGGCACTCCTCGGGCGATCATTAGTGATGAGGGGAGCCATTTTTGCAACAAACAGATCACAGCTCTCTTGGCCAAATATGGAGTAAGACACAGGATTGCCACTCTAGCCTACCATCCACAGACCAATGGTCAAGCCGAAAGTTTCCAACCGAGAGGGAAAAAGAATTCTGGAAAAGATTGTTAATCCTTCCAGAAAAGATTGGTCTCTAAAGCTAGATGAAGCCTTGTGGGCTTATAGAACTGCATACAAGACACCTCTCGGCATGTCTCCTTACCACATGGTTTATGGCAAGGCTTGTCATCTATCGGTTGAATTAGAGCACAAAGCTTACTGGGCCATTAAAAAGTTGAATTTTGACCCATCTGCAGCAGGAGAAAGGAGACTCCTACAGCTAAATGAACTCGATGAGTTCCGATTGCAAGCCTATGAGAATTCGAAACTCTACAAAGAGAAGGTAAAGAGATGGCACGACCGAAAAATCATCGAGAGAAAATTTGAACCTGGCCAAGCGGTCTTACTATTCAACTCCAGGCTCAAATTATTCCCGGGAAAGCTCAAATCCCGATGGTCGGGTCCCTTTACCATCACTGTTGTATTCCCACATGGAGCCATCGAGATTGTTGGAGTGGACAGCGAGCAACCCTTCAAGGTTAATGGCCAAAGATTGAAGCACTATTGGGGAGGCGAATTTGATCGCCAAAAATCCTCAGTTGACCTGGCCATGGATTGAGCATCAATGAGAGTCGAGCTACCGACTTTAAAACAAAGCGCTCCTCGGGAGGCAACCCGAGATTACTTTTATTACTTCTATTATTGTGTGATTTTTGTTTAGTTTGTGTGATTTCATTTTAACATGCGTGTTTGTTTTTATTTCAGGTGTCTAATCTTGCCCTCAAGCGTTTGACTTGATCACACTTTGAGTTTGGGGGTGCATTGTTCCATTGCAAGCACTTGCCGTTGTTCAGAGAAAGAAATTTTTTTTCCAGGATTCCTGAGCTCCAGCGCAGCTGCGCCCCTTCTTCAGTTCAATATCTGCGCAGCTGCGCCGAGCCACCCTCATTTGCAACATCTGAGCAACTGCGCAGCTGTGCCTCCTCTTCAGTTCATTATCAGCGCAGCTGCGCCGGTGTCCGCCTGAGCCAAACCTGAGGCTCAGCGCAGCTGCGCCCCCTTCCCAGTACAACTGCGGCGCAGCTGCGCCGATCGCGGAATATTTTTTTTTATAAATAGTCGGTCCCCATCAGTCACAATCATCAAACCCTAACTGACTCTCTAGCAGCTACACAAAACCCTCTCCTCTCATCCCTACCCACTCTCTCAAAACCCTAACTACCTACACTCTTCCTTCAAACCCCAATCACATACCACCATGCCGAAGCGCGCACGCACTCCCCAACCTTCTTCTTCCAGCAGCAGCGGATCCGAATCTATTGGTGGTGGCATCAATACTCTGGATGCCACCAAATTTGTCAATCTATCTGCACAACATTACTACTGGGAGGTGCTTAGCGTCAAATCCTTCATACCAGAGAGGGGTTTGAAGCCCAAAGCACAGGATGGGCGTATTCTTGACTAAATCTGGCGTTTGGGTTGGTTGCTATTCATTGAGACACTAAAGTCAGCCCCGATAGCCATTGTTCGAGAGTTCTATGCCAACGCCCGGGAAACACAGAATGGGATTTCCTTCGTACGGGGCAAGCAGGTATCCTATTCGGCGCAGGCAATCAATGAACTTTTTCGCCTACCATCTGCTACTGCTGAGGCTACCGACTGGGTGGTGCATGAACGCTACGAAACCGACCTTGATGCGTTGATACATGAGATGTGCCAGCCGGGCACGCAGTGGAAAACTCAGCCAGGCACCACCTTGAAGGTGCACTTCCCTCAGACCGCGCTGAATAGATTTGCCAAGGCGTGGTACGCCTTCATTTGCGCGAGTATCTTGCCGACCACCCATCATCAGGACGTGACACGGGACCGCGCGGTACTCTTGCACCGTATTCTGCATGGAGGCAGCATCGACGTGGGATATATCATCAACCAGTCCATGCTTCGTTTCATGCGGGTTGTCACTTCCGGTGCCATTCCACACGCCTCGATTATCACACGCCTATGCCTAGCGGCAAACGTGGAATGGGGCGAGGAGGCTATCCAGCTACCTATGCGAGACATCGATAGCGCCATGATCCGAAAGTATAATGTTTGGCGCGGTGGAGAGTCCCGGCCAAATGGGTTGGGTTTTATTATGGCTGATGAGGTGGAGGAGGCCAGTGAGGAGGGCGTGCCTGCCCCGCCAGTGCAGCAGAGGGGCGTTAGTGGACATGAGCGCGACATGCGCCGCCTGCAGCGCCGCATGGACGCATTGCACACGAGCTTCAGGGATTACAGCGTCTCCTTCGCGGGTGCACTATCGGAGGCGTTCAGTCAGCAGGGGGTCCACATTGAGTTTCCCACATTCGGCTCCGGCATCCCTTATCCTCCGCCCGACACGTCGCCTAGCGGCGCCGAGGACGCTTCTTAGGGGAGTACTCTTTACCCTATTATCTCCAATGAGGACATTGCATATTTTAAGTTTGGGGGTATTAGGCTTGCCTTGTTATTTTATGATACTTTAAATTATCTGTTTTTATTGTTAGTTATTTGCTTTCTTGTTATTTATTGTCATTTTAGGTATTTGTTTCCTTATTTTCGTAAAAAAAAAAAAAAAAGAAAAAAAAATGGTGCATTTCTCATGCATATCATATCACATCATGTAGTTTAGTTGCATGATCCTCTTATTTTGATTAGTATGCATCCCCACATGGCCTATGATGAAAACTTTTTGATGTTGCTAATTGTTAAGACTTTGGGTCGGATGCCATGATACATTGCAACTCTTGTCTTGCGTTTGCTGTGATAAAACCGGTTTGCACGTTCTCAGTAGTTTTCTAACTAAGTAGCCCAAAGATTAGCATAATTGAGTTCTGGAGAGAATTAGTTGTGTTTTTAATGATCGTGGCAATTGTGGGAAATATTAGTTGAAATCACACGTGTTCAAGTGTGGGGGAGTACTTAGTAGAGTATTTATGCAACGAAATGGAGCGTAAAACGCATTCGTTGATAAAAAAAAATGTATGTTAATAAAGACTTGGTCAGCTTAGTTTTGTGGCCTTTGATATTCGAGTAAGTACACCCTAGGGGATGTCTCTACACCTAGCGCCCTAAGACCAATTGGTTTGGGAGTCGTTGGCCGAAAGCTCGTTACATGGGTATCATTGAATAGCCTATGGGAAACTAGGCATTGCAACGACCAAGCGTCATGATCCGAATAAATGTCTAAGTCGATCCCCACATTTTGAACATAGCGTGGTTTTAACTATATTTACCCCAATTGTCTTTTAGAGGTTCGATTATATAAATTTTCCCTAAGAAACATATTATGAGAATCGATTGGGATTACCATAGTTTGATGATTGCTGCACACACACACACTTTATCATTCACCACGGAATTTGAGTTGCACGGGTATCACGGTACACGGACCAAGTTTTGATGTGTCGCTAGATTCTTCTGAGGCAAATCTTGTGGATTGCTTGCTAATTGATGAGGGTCATGATGCATTCTTATTTCTTTGCATTCATGTTTGCATTCATTTCGTTGTATTAGCTTGAGGACAAGCAACAATTCAAGTTTGGGGGTATTTGATAAGTAGGTTTTATACCTACTTATTGGATACTATTTGGTTTCATTTGATGCTTTTCTAATAGCTATCTAGTGTAAATTCATGCATTTCCCCATCTCGTTCGGTTTTTGATTCACTAGCCTCATTATACGGCTTTTGCATTGTTTTTGGTAATTTTGGCTCGGGTTGTTGTGCATTTGTGGATGGGTGCTTTTTGGTTGTTTGTTGCTTGTGCAGGTCATAAAGAAATTATGCAATAGCAGCACTGCAGCAAACTGGCCCTCGGCGCAGCTGCGCCCCTTTTACAAAGGGCGCCGGCGTAGCTGCGCCCCTCCTGTTCCTGCCGTGCCTCTCCTGCGCAGCTGCGCCCCTATTGCAAAGGAGGGCGGCGCAGCTGCGCCCGTCGCCAGCCGCCCATGCAACACGTTTTATCCAGCGAAGCAGCATTATCCAGATATCATGCAATGCCAGATTTTGAGGGATCAGTGGGTTTAGCTTTTATTAGTGGGAATCATAATAAGTCAAAAGAAGACAATTTTTTCTTGTATTATTAGCCAATTGAGAATTCAATTTTTGGAGTCTCTGCTCCTACACGAAAATAGATTAGTTACTGCATTCTAGCTTCAAAACTTGAAAATCATTAGCTGAGCATAATTTGCATTTGGGAACTGAAGAATGGAGCTATATGGATGCTGAATTGGAGATTGGGAGCAAGAAATCAACTATCTACACAACTTGGAAAATCATTAGAAGTTGCAGAACGGAACAGGGAGCTTGAATATTTTCTATTTTTGATTAATTTTCCTATTCTGTAATTATGATGATGAACCAATTGTGCATGATGAGCTCTATTATTATTATTATTATTATGAACTAAATTTAATTCTTGGGATTATAATGGATCTTTTGCATGATTAAGAATTGAAGTGCTTCCTTATTTTTACTAGTTGGTTGTAAAATGAATGTCTAGCATCACTACAAAAAAATGGGCCTTTAGCAACGATTTTTCGGGCAACGACTTTATAAGTCGTTGCTAAATGTAGATGTTTAGCAACGAAATTTGTCAGGCGTTGCAGATTGTGTCAGGCTTTCACTTTTTGCAACGAAATTCATAAGTCGTTGCAAAATTTCGTTGCTAATTCATTGGCGGGAAAAATTTTCGTTAGAAATTCGTTGCAAAATTTTCGGCCACTTGATTTCCCGTCATCGTGGGCAACGAAAGTTTTTTTTGTTGCTAAAAATGGGCTTTAGCAACGATTTTTTAGGCAACGAATTTATAAGTCGTTGCTAAACGTGTATGTTTAGCAACGAAACTTATCCTTCGTTGTAGATTGTGTCAGGCTTTCACTTTTTGCAACGAAATTCATAAGTCGTTGCAAAATTTGGAAACAAAATTCGTTAGAAATTCGTTGCAAAATTTCTAACCACTTGATTTCTCCTCATCGTGGGCAACGAAAGTTTTTTTGTTGCTATATTTCGTTGCCTAATATAGACCACATTCATTGGCAACAATTTTTATTTTCGTTGCATATTTTATACAACTTTTTGCAACGACTATTAAAATGTTGCCTTAAATTAAGATAATCCCAATAAGCATGTTTTTGTAAGACCATATTCAGTATTCGGAGAATTGTCAAAAAATATTCAAATATCTGAATTCGAATGCCAATCACCTAATAAACAATTTATTCAATTTATTTATAAAAAGTAAAAATAAAAAAATATTGACCAATTACTAACAAATCACAACTATTTAAAGTTGTAAAAATATATATCATAAATGGGAGACATATCAAATACATCATCATTCAAAATTGATCACAAAAATCAATTAAAATTTACTAATATAAATTGTACATATAAGCTGTATAAATTGTACTTATAAGTTGTTCCATATTATTTAATTTATTTTTTGCTAAATTTAAATGTATATAAGAGAAAAGAGATACATATACTTAGGGGCTTTCCCCAGATCGATACAAAATGTCATGAAAGGGAACTCAACATGACAAACAGTGAAACTCAGATTCTAAGACAATACAAGAGCATAAGGCCAAAACAAATCAAATGAGCACTGCATTGGACTTCAAGAACACTACAGAGCATCCGACCAACAAAACAATAAACGGACGGAATGCTGACTGTGCATATTGGCCCATTATTTTTACTGACGTGGCCCGTTATTGCTGACGTGGAGGACAAAAATGCCTGATTTAAAAATATCCTTAAAGAAAATGTTGCTCACAAGTATCAAACTCCAAACCTCTCCAAACTAGAAACCTTATATTCCAACAAAAGCCACTAGATCAACTACCTATTATGCTAAAGTTTATGTAACACTAATATTTAAACCACCTAACATCGTTTCTATGCATGTGAAGATGAGATAATACACTTTTTGGTTACTGTACTAGGAATTGTAATAATAATAATAATTGTAATAATTATTATTGTAATAATAATAATAAATTTTAAATAATTAAAATAATAATAATAATTAAAATTTTAAATAATAATAATTATTATTATTATGGTACTAATCCTGCAAAGCCCGTTAGTATTAAGACTTGAACAAAATACAAAAGATGATATATTGAGATATAAATTTCAACATAGATTTGGCAGCCATGAAATAAGTCATGCTGCTGCATGCTTGCATTTACCAATGTTAGAAACTAAAAAGTGTTCACAAGACAAAAGTGTTTACCAATGCGATAATTAAAATTTTAAATAATAAAATAATATTAATAATTATTATTATTTTAATTATTTTAATTATTATTATTATTATTTTAATTATTATTATTATTATTTTAATTATTATTATTATTATTATTATTTTAATTATTACAAGTATTATTATTATTATTACAATTATTAGTATTATTGAACTCTTGCAAATCTTTCTATTATAAATATTTGTTATTCGCTAATGTACTCATCTTTGTAATTTATTAGATCGATTCTTATACTTACCCATGGGTTTTTTTAAAATTTAAATTTAATTTGTTCGAGTCCTATAAAAATAAAAAGAAAAATCTGTCAAAATTATAAATTTTACTCGAAAATCATTGATACCCACGTGACTAGTAAAAAAAAACAAATTTTTTTTTGATTCAGTGGTTAAAAAAACTTTGAATGTAATTTTATATTTAGGGTATTTAATTTGTAACTGCTTTATATTATTTTAAGGTATTTTAATTATTATTATTATCATTTTAAGTATTTAAAATTTATTATTATTATTACAATAATAATTATTACAATTATTATAATTATTATTATTATTGTAATTCCTAGTAAAGTGGCCAAAAAGTGTATTATCTCATTTTCACATGCATAAAAACGATGCTAAATGGTTTAAATATTAGTGTTACATAAATTTTAGCATGATAGGTAGTTGGTTCAGTAGCTTTTGTTGGAATATAAGGTTTCTAGTGTGTGTCTTGAGTTCAACACTCATGAGCAACATTTTTTTAAAATAATTTTTAAGCATGGCAAGCCCGTTAGTATTAAGACTTGAACAAAATACAAAAGATGATATATTAAGATATAAATTTCAACATAGATTTGGCATCCATGAAATAAGTGATGCTGCTGCATGCCTGTATTTACCAATGTTAGAAACTAAAAAGTGTTCACAAGACAAAAGTGTTTACCAATGCGATAATTAAAATTTTAAATAATAAAATAATAATAATAATAATAATTATTATTTTAATTATTTTAATTATTATTTTAATAATAATAATAATAATAATAATTATTATTATTATTTAATTATTATTTTAATTATTACAAGTATTATTATTATTATTATTATTACAATTATTAGTATTATTGAATTCTGGCAAATCTTTCTATTATAAATATTTGTTATTCGCTAATGTACTCGCTTTGTAATTTATTAGATCGATTCTTATACTTACCCATGGGTTTTTTTAAATTTAAAATTTAATTTGTTCGAGTCCTATAAACAATAAAAAGAAAAATCTGTCAAAATTATAAATTTTACTCGAAAAACATTGATACCCACGTGACTAGTACAAAAAAAAAAATTTGATTCAGTGGTTAAAAAAACTTTGAATGTATTTTATATTTAGGGTATTTAATTTGTAACTGCTTTATATTATTTTAAGGTATTTTAATTATTATTATTATTTTAATTATTATTATTATTATTTTAATTATTATTATTATTATTATCATTTTAAGTATTTAAAATTTATTATTATTAGTACAATAATAATTATTACAATTATTATTATTATTATAATTATTATTATTATTACAATTCCTAGTACAGTGGCCAAAAAGTGTATTATCTCATTTTCACATGCATAGAAACGAATTCATGTGTAATTAATGACTCAATGATATACCTAATTAATATAATTAGAGAATTAAATCTTAGAGAATCAATGATATATTTTCACAAAAATATTTCTAATTTTAAAGATAGATATTAAATTAATATAAAATAATTTTTAAAATTTTAAGTATATATTTTATTAAAGGTACATGTTAATCATTTTAATTACATTAACTAAAGTTTAAAATTATAAACTATATTTGGTATACATATATACATAAATATTTTTAGAATTATATAGAGGTACAAATCATACGTTTACGAATAACTGAATGATATAATTTAAGTATTTGGATAAGTAATATCAATATTATTGATGGAGTTATTGAGTATTTTTTTTTGTGACAGAGTTACACAAATTAATTATTAACACTAAAAGTAACCGTCTAATTAATTTGTATATATATATAGATATATACAAATTAAGAAGTGGTCGACTTTATAATATAGATATATACATACTTTCTACGAATGATGAATAATAAATGACTTTGACCCTTCACTTTAAATGACTTTATTACCTTGATTATCCTTATCTACTTCTGAACAATGATGAAAACTTATATATATATATATATATATATAATATATATATATATATATATCTAATTTAATATAATTAATAATAAAATACTCCCTCCGTCCGAAATTAATAGCTTAATTTTGACCTTTTAAAGTCAAATTGACCATTTTTAAAACTAATTTTTTTACTATTTTTGCTAAAATAAAGGTGAAGAAATTATAACCAAAAGAAATTATATACAATTTATTATTAACTCCAATTTTTATAATTTTAGAAATATATTTATATATGCTTAATTATTAATTCTAAAAATAGTCAATTTGACTTAAAAAAGCCAAAATTGAGCAATTAATTTGGAACGAAAAGAGTACAATTTAAATGTTATTAGGATACTGAGAAAAAATGGGTTTATATGATAAATTATAGGAGTTCCATCTAGATCTGCACCAAACAAACCCTTCCATCTAGATCTCTGCACCATCTCCACCCAAGTTCTCTATTGTCGCCGCCTCGGCCAGCAACGCCGCCTAAGAGTACCGCCCTGCCGAGTATTAGTCACAAAAACCCCAGAGAAGCCATTGAACCCGCCTCGCCGGCTTCGAAACCGTGGTGCCGCTCTCTCCCTGAAAGAAGTCCGCGTGACATTTTGCGAAGACGCTCCAAGTCCAGGATCCGTGCAATAGATCCGATCGGTTGAGCTCCCCAAAACAGCAAATTTCATCACCACAGAGCCAAACCCCTTTCATCAAAGCAAAAAGATCCGATAGCTCTATAAAGCTTCCAGAAAAGTAAGAAACTTTGTGAGTTTATTTAAGTAAAAAAAAATTTTCATTAATTGAATGAATTTTGAATGTTTTTGTATTTGCAGATCTAGAAAACTGATATCTGTTAATTTTAGACTTTTGCCCTTAATTTTTCTTTAAAAAATGTTAAACGTATCTGTATACAGAATGTAGGCCTCCAATGTGTTAAATGTCTTATTGAATTAATTTAAGAGTTATATCCGGTTAATATGAACTTAAGTAAGAATGTGGCGAGGTATGTAATTGGGTGTATATAGTTTAACAAATTATTTTACCCTAAACTGACAAAATGGCAAATTAAGATCTAGGTAGATGAATCAAATAATTAGTATAGGCTTTGTGGAGTTGAATTTCAAGGTAATTTTTAGCGTTGTTTAATAACAGGGTGATATTCTGTAACTGTTTTCAGGTACGAGATATTGGACAAGTTTTTTAGTAACTTGGATAGTTCAATTCGGCTCCTTCGAATTAAGGGGACTATGCCAACATTTACCAACATCAGCCCCAAAATTGAGTGCTTAACTGATAGGTAAAGTTATTCTGATTCATATGTAATTCTATACTATGCTATTGAGTAATTTTTCCTCATTTTTGGTGTGTGGTGTTTTATGCTAATTTATTGTCATTGATTTAATTATTTCGGAGGTTTTCATATAGTCATTTAGCTCAATTGAAGTTTGTATTGCCCGAGGCAATTGAAGTTTTTATTGCCCGAGGCAATTGAGGTAGAGACGGTTCTTATACGCGATGAGGGGACAAGTTGTATGAAGCCTGATCTTCATGTAACTTTGAATGTGAATGCAATTGAGAATGATGGGAAGTTGAAATCAAATAGTGGCAATTTACTATTGAGGAAAGTCTTTTGAGCTCGACTTTTGGATTTTTCTAAAGCTCATCCAGAGGTATGCCTGTCTTATACTTTCTTTATTTCCTGAAATATTTGGGTACTAGCTGCACACATTTTGGAGATAATCTCCATGAATCATTAAAACTGTCTACTATAAGTTTCATCAAACTTATACTACATTCTGCATTCAGGGGGATGAAGTTCCAGAGAAACACTATCTGAGCCGTTTAATAAGTCAAAGAAAGAGTTGCTGCATACAAACACAGTCGGAGCCTCCAACTTTTCCTTGACAAATGAGCAGTCAGCACTCTCAGTGCAGCAGCCCACTGCAGCTTCCCATCTATCTCAAACTTGTGGTCATAAATATTACGTCTGAATAAAGAAAAAGCTTGTGGTATGCTTTTTAAGAAAGGATAAATATACATAATAACTTAAGCAAAGAAGTGCTTCCACAATTGATATGCATTAATTGGATTGGTCATATGTAAACTGAGTTTTTGAGTTTATTTTCAGGCAATTGCTTCAACCATTTTAAAGTACAGGAAGTTGAAAGCAAACCACCGTAAAGAACAAGGAATTTATGCGAATCCTGAACTTTCAGGCAGTTGTGACTACTCTCTGCTTCTTGAAGCATGGAAGCCTATATCAATGGGATACAAGAGAAGGTACTTCCGAAATTCAGTACCATCTTTCGATTGCTCCTAGCATACAAAATCTTGAGCGGGATTTTGGTGGAAAAAACTTCCAGTACATGCTATATTTTGGATATGCATAAAGGTGAAGTGGAAGTTTCTCATTTGGGACTACAACATACGAACTACAAATCATAGCATAAAGGCCCATGAAAATAGGATTCTTGCATCAAATGGGTTCTCTCTTATAGCTCATAAACCCCTTTTTTGCCATGGCACCACAGTTCCAAATTGCTTTCAAACACTAAAATATTACCAGTGAATTGGGTAGATAATGTTTTCCATATAAAACTTTGATTTTAATTTATTTATCTACTATGTTTATAAAGAAAAATCAGTGTTATATTTGCCTTGAGGAATGATATATTAATGGTGTTTTTCAGTATGAGGTTTGTGCCTTCTAGTATTTAAAGTAGAATAGACATTTCTGTATTTGTCTCTAGGTGGTGGGATTGCATAGCTTTGCCTGATGATGTCGATTCTTGTGAGGAAGCCACATTCAGAATGCAGATTAGGCAGCTAGTATTCACGGTTAGTCCCTTACAAATAGATCATGCATGTGAATCTATTACGTTCAGCTAATTAGTCTCCTGCTGTGTTCATCATACTAACAATCCTTTCTTGTATTTTCATTAAAACTGTGTTGTTTTGGGATTATGTTACTACACACTGCTTTATATCTACAATGATACTATAACCTAATGATTCTATTTCGAATTTTAGTCACTGCAACTCCTAAAGGAAGCTATATTTGACAAGGAATGTGAAATATGTATCCTTTCAAATGCTAAATTAGTTGGCAATTCACTCAAATGTTACTAGTTGGTTCATGACTGTTATTCCTTAACTCTTCCAACTTACAAGTATTCTCACTTGAAATCTATGGCAATCTTATTGGCATGTTTGAGTTGAATAACCTGTAAGTATGGCATTATTAACCCTCTATACATTATTTTACACATCAAAGAGTATTAAGAAATCGCTATTATGCTTGTAATTACATGATATAACTCTTGAAGCAAGACCTTAATATGTTCTGCAATTTGCCTCATGCGGCCCACCATGATTTGATGTGGTAAATGATTGTTTGTGATAGTGATTTGGTTGTAGCATCTCCTGTGGAGGATTACTTTTTGTACATAGATGATCTGCCAGACTATGAAAAGGTAAGACAACATTGTTTGGATGTTGTGAATTCTGTTTTAATTGCCTTGAAAGTTATATGTGTTTGCTTTATATTTTGTGCCAGAAAAAGGCTGAGCAAATAACGAGACCTTTTATGGATGCCCTTGGTGATGACTATTCAGTTTGTTGTCAAGGTACGATCTCATTCTAGATAACCGCACTTTGCAAATTGTGCTTATAAATTCATTTAATCAATTACATTTTAGAGATTTTAAAAAAAAAAAAAAAATTTACAGCCCTCTAAACAACTTTTCAGAGGCTGAGCTATCTCAAAAAGCGGAATATATAACTTCCTATATTTTGACCAATTCAAGGTGAAAAAGGGGGTTGCTCCCTCAGCAAAACTGGGATAAAGTTTCATACATAACTCAGAAGAGTTCAAAACTCTATCTTGCATATAACTGAAAAGGGACTCGAGTATTGGAACATCAAAGAAGGGAAGGTCACTTGACCAAGAACGAGGGAATAACAAATCAACCCAAACATCTAAAGCAATTATATGCTTTTAGAGCATATACATATATCCCTGAACAGTGCAGTTTACTGCACTGTAATTCAATGCCAAATCTAATTTTCTGGAAACTTTAAGATGAGTTTTGCATAATTTAATATTAGTTTAGATGCTGCTAATAAAATTTTGCCATGATTGCTTTTCTATATTAACAATATCATGCTACTTTTGGCGGATGGATATTCTTTTTATGGGTCAGTACGTGTTAAGGTTGCTACTAATTCATATTTCTTGCCCTGCTTTGTATGGGTGCTTATCAACTTTAGCATGCATTTGGTTTGCCTTTCTTCTGCATTTCCCCTCTCTTTAATTTTAATTGTATCTTTCAGTCAACTTAATTGCAAAGTTCTATATATATATATATATATATATATATATATATATATATATATATATATATATATATATTTCTGTAGCTTTATTTCTTTTTTGCAATTTAAGAGTGACAAGGAAAAATATGAAAAATCAAGGAAGTTAAAGGTACCTCAGATGCAAGGTTTGATTCCTATTAAGTTTCAATTTTGCATGTAGTTTAACTGCAACATAATATTTGTAACATATTTTTGTGGAAAACATGGGTCTGACCTATTTTCAGATTCACAAAGTACCAGCTACCGATGTGGAAGCCCTTAAGTCCCCACTGATGGAATTGTTTGAGAAGCGCGGTGCTCGAAAGTTCTTTATTTATGTACAAGACTATGAAGATAAATGATCCGAAATCGCATGAAGGGATGGATCTGAACAAAGTTACACAGCAAGAGAAGTGATTTCGTACTATCTCATCTTCTTTCCTTTTAATATTTTGGTTTTGACATTTTGTTTAATACACGCGTATAGGGACATATGCATCTGAGAAATTATTTAATTTTCATCAGAAGTCGAATAATTTGTTTGAACAAATGGATCAGATCATCTAAGTCGCATCTCATCTGCTGACCTACAAAGGAAAAAAACTGATTGTATTTCTTATATACTTGTTGAAGCCTTTTTTTCTAGATTATTAATGGCTTTAATGGCTGAAGAGGAATGAATGAGGTCTGAAATCTATAGATAACAAGTGGCAGCAGTATGAGATTATAATGTTCCTCCAAAAATCAATAAGTTGAGGTGCAGGATACCCTGATATTCTCACACGGTAGCGTAAAAGTTTAAACAGTTCAGGTGAACAATAAAGCTGGTATTGGTTTGTTTCTAGATCTTGTCCTGAAAGTCTATTATTTATTAATTTCTAATTAGGTTAATAGACCTGTTCGTGGATTATAAATAATATAATAGCAATCAATACAAATTCATGTGTAATTAAATCTATGATGTCTGTGATTATAGCTAGCATCTTTGGGGCATATACTGTATGGAAATTTGTCGTCTCAAGAAAAGTTTTTCCACATTGACTAATAGCCTCAACTTTTCCATAATTGTTGTCCTTTCTATATAGAAATTTAAACATTGTTATTTAAGATTGTGTGATGGTATTTAAGATTGTGTGATGCTTGTGGTTGTTGAATGTGACTGAATTCTGACTTGAGGTCAACATATAATAATAATCTATAAGTCTTGTAACAGAAAATATGTTTACCACTATGCCTACTGAAATTAATTCATGAAATGACCGATTAAGATTCCAATTTTTCTTGTAACAGAGCAATCATATAGTCGCACTGAAGGTTCTTTTTCTATTTGGATTTGTAGCAAAAGATATTGTGATTGCCTATTTGTCTTTTTCTGCTTATGAGCAATACGATGTACATTAGTACCACATAGCAACTCTATTGTCTTTGATTTTGGCATTAAGTGCCTCTGGTGACCTATTTGCTTCATTTTCCTGACTTGCTATTATTTTTAAATATGTGCAGGAAGACTGCTTCTACGACCTGCCTTACAATACTGGGTATCAAATTTTCGTGCTACGTTTACGGAAGATAAGGGACGAAATTATGAAGTGTACTCTCTCTATATATGTAGATATATACTTTGATTGAAGAACTGTGGTAGCTTTAGATGGTTAATTGTAAAGATAATGAATGATTATGTAGTGGATGATTTTATTAAGTTAATAATATTTTAGTTTTTTTTGTATTTTTGCCATTATTTGCGATGGGGACATTGAGCCAGCCAGGTACACAAAAAAATGTCAAATTTTGAATTGGCAACAATATAATTCGCTACCAAAGCTTTGAACAAGTTTTAATATAGCAACAATTTGTTATACATATAGCAACAAATTTTCGTTGCTAATGGCATTAAAAATATAATATTTGGCAACGAAAAATTAACCTAGTAACAACGGAGATGATATTGTTGGTAATACAAAAATAAAAGGTAACATTTTTTATATCGTTTCAAATCATATCAACTTTCGTTGCACATATAAAGAAACGTCAACATATAATGTCGTTGCTAATCGACGACTTTCGTTGCTATTGAAAAATAACCAGCAACAAACATTTTCGTTGCTGATTCGGCATAATGTCGTCAAATAATATAATCAGCAACGAAAATCGTTGCTAAAAAGTTTACATTCCGTAACGAAAGCAAGCTTAGGCAACAATTTTCATAATTTACTACAACGAAAAATGTCGTTGCAAAATGGTGTCTATTGCAACGAAAATGCATGGCGTTGCAAAAAAAAAGAGTTCATTTCGTTGCCAATTAGCAGGCTTTTGCAACGAAATGGGGTTTTTAGCAACGAAATGTTAATTATTCTGCAACAATACATTTTGTTGCTAAAGGATCGATGTCTTTGTACGAAAGCCAAATTTCGTTGCAAAATGTATTACTTTTGGCAACCAAAAAAATACGTTCGTTGCGGAACAATTAGCAACGCTCATTGCGCAACGAAAGACGCAACGACAATAAAGTCGTTGCCAAAACCCTTTTGCAACGAAATTGGACACCTTTAGCAATGAAAATCGGTTGTTGCTGAAGCCCCATTTTTTTGTAGTGCATAATCTATAATCCATGTTTAATTGCTTGATCACCAATTACTGTGATAATTTATATGGAATTGAGAAAGGAAGTATAAATGAAGATCTCATTATGCTAGCATATGTTCATAATTATTACATTCCTCGTGAAATTATGTTTCGTGCTTAGGATAGAGATATACCGAAGCACCATGTGTGGTCATTTGAAAACTTGTTCTTAAACCCGTTTGATTGTAATTCACATAGAAATATAGTGCGTTAGTCATCTAGGGTGTTCACATTCATTCTATTAATTGTGGATTTAGTGTGATATGGGTATGGTGCATCGAGAGATGGCCATATTTTACTTTCGTGTTTTCGACCAACATTCCATAATAACCAACTAGCAACAATAGGAAGCATGGAAATTTAAATCGGCATTAAGTGAAATTATAATCCCAAGCCTATAAAATCTGTAATTTGTACCGCTAAATTTGTTTTAATTGTTTCATTAGTAATTATTAGACTATTTCATCAATAAAACCGCTTGTTTAAAGAGATCAAACTAATTACAAAATCGGTGTTTGTAGTCATAAATGCAATTCATTTCCTCGTGGGATCGATACTTTACTTACTTTATATTACTTGTGGATCGCGTGCACTTGCGTGTATGAGTTTTATTTGTTACACATACCAATATACCAACAGTGTACTACGCCCCGAATGTCGTAAATTCTAGAAACCCCTCGTATACAGTTGTTACAACGAAGACTCGGGCTTTTGATGGTACTAACAAGTCTAGAACGGATGACCCGTTGCAAGAACAAGTTAGCAATCCCAGGGATGAAGTGGTAACTTATGATGATGGTGTGGTGGCTGGTGACCTCACTGACATACCCGATGATGAGGAAGATGAGGAAGACGTGGTTATCAATGACTATATCGTCGTACACGAAGAAGACGATGGCGTAACTGATACAAATTTAGAAGAGGCTGAATCCGACGATGAAGTTGATTTTGATTCTGACAGGTTTGATGACGTACTTAGTCTAAACTTATTGTTGTTTCTTAAATAATTGACTAATAATAACGGTTATAAAGTTTCGTTCAATTAACTACAAATTAATTACTTAATGTTTGTTATTTTAGTAGTACACTTATATATGGATAGACATAGCGGGGAAGGTCGTCGTGGTGGTGGCCGTTCAGGATCTGGCGACGACACCTAGGGCGGGTCGTTGTTATCAGCTAGTAAGTTTTTGAAATAAATTATTTTTTCTTTTGTTTAATTAATTGTTTATAACATATATTAAGAAAGTATATTTACATAATGTCATCACTTTCACTTATAACAGATAGTGTCCGCGGACGTGAGCGAGGGACTAACCTCAGTTTATTTGGTTATCCGCTGGCACAGCCACACATCGTCCAATTAGATGTTAACAGTGATTAGTAAGTGTCAATTTTAATAATATGTCAATTGTAATTAAATACCTTTATATGATTGCATGATTAAAATACAACATTATTCTATTTATCTCGTATTGTAGTATTTTGGACTCCGTCGTTAAGGCGGCGCTTCACGCCATCTGCCTGACACACCTACCTACTAGTTGTATGCGATTTAGCCAGTACGCGCAGTATGATGCCTCCTATATGGACACTGTGCTACGCGAGTTTTATGTAAGTCAAATTGCATAACTTAAAGTTAATAGTATCATAGGTATTTACACTGTTCAAATGAATTCTGATATGTCAATACATTTTTTTTATAGTTTTATTTTAGATATGAGGAGGACATCACCCTAGTAGTCAGCGACAGTGTTATTATAGCACATGTACGTAAGAACTACGCCAGCTGGCTTTATGATATGAGGCAGTGGGCCGCCCGAGCAGTTTTTTAGCAGCTCGGGACTACGATCAGAGATCATCCGTCCCGCATAGTCTCCGATCTAGCTTGGGAAGCTATGTGTCGGCAGTGGGATGATGAGGTGTTCAAGAAAAAGTCAGAGCAGGCAAAGCAAAATCGTAGCTAGCTCCGAGTCGTACACACAACTGGCTCGCAGTCCTTTAATTTGTTGAGGTGAAGTTGGTAAGTATTGTGTATTTTGTTGTTTAGTTAGTCATTTGTCATTAGCATACTTAATAACGGTGTAAATGTTTTTATCATTAGGACATGCGGGACACTACAAGAAAATTAACTAATTCCGACGGAATTAGTTTCGACGGAATATATTCCGTCGGTGTTACCTTATTGTCGACGGAATTATTCGTCGAAACTAATTCCCTCGAAAATACGATAACTCCGACGGAATTCCGTCGGAATTTAGATACGCATTATGGCGCCAATGTTCCCGCCAGCGCCAAACATATGTTCGACGGAATGAGGATTATCTCCGACGGCATATCCGTCGAGAATAACTTAATTTCGACGGATGTAATTCCGTCGGAAATATCCTTTAAAACCTAAAAATTCAATCAGTTCTCCCAGCCGCCTCCAGTACTCTCTCTAATATTTCTCATCTCTCTCTCTCAATTGTGATTCTCTCTCTCTCCATTCTCCCGTCCGGCCGCCTCCTCCACCTCCGGCGACGATACCACCGGTGCTTCCCCACCTCCGGCGACGCGGCACCATCGGCGTCCCCACTTTCGGCGACGGTGCACCACATCCGGCAGGAATATCTCCTCCTCCTCCTCCTCTTTAATTTGTTTTAATTTGTTACCTACAAAGGTTAGTTCTTAATTAATTTTAATCCGTATTGGTTTATTTTTTGCCCTGAGATTAATTGTTATTGGTAGTTTCAGTCCGCACGTATGGTAGTTTCAATCTGTTGTTGCTGTTTTAATTTGAAAATGGGATTAAATTTTTGAGTTGTTGTTGTTGATGCAATATTTGGAAGCATTACATACATACTATTTTGTTATTGGGATTACATTTTGCAGAAATTACTCAAATTTTGTCTGAAATTACTAAAATTGGGTTGAAATTATTGGGTCTGAAATTGCTGAAATTGGAATTTTGGTCTGTAATTGCTGAAATTGGGATTGAAATTGTGATTTGGGTCTGTCTTTGATTTAAGGATTAATTGCTGTGATTTTGTTTCATGAAACTGATTTGGTTCAATAATCTGTGTATTGAGCATTGAGCTAATTGGTTCAATTTGTTAGTTAATTTGCTTATATTGTTAGATTCGGATTAAAAATGTGATACTTGTTATTTCCGACGGAATGTCCGACCGAAATTCTGTCAGAATTGTTCAATTGCAATTTTTGGGCCCACCTGATTATTAATGTATTTTATTTAACTATTCCCCAATATTAAAATAACTAAGTAGCATTTACTTAGTTTTACACTAGTAAATAAATTAAAATAATATAATAGCAAAAAATAATTTTACATAATATAATATAATATAATATAATAATTTAAATAAAATAATTTAATTAAAATAAATTAATGAAAATAAATTATAATAAAAATAAATAATATAGTGTAATGTAATAAGAAATAATGTAAAGAAAAGAAAATAAAACTAAATGGAATAACTTAAATCATATCTAATAAATAAATAAAATGAATTATATTTAATTAAGTAATATGATATAATAGAATACAAAATAAAATAAAATAAAAATTAATAATAAATTAGAATAAAATAAAATAAAAATTAATAATAAATTAGAATAAAATAAATTTAAGTTAATACAATAAAATGAAATGAACTAAGTAGCATTTACTTAGTTCTACACTACTAAATAATAAAAATAATATAATATAATATAATACAACATAAATAAATAAAAGTAAAATTAATAATATTTAATTTAAAAATAAAAAATAAAGTAAAGAAAATAAATAAAATAAAGTGAAATGATAAAAATTAATTAAATAATATAATATAATATAATATAATATAATATAATATAAAATAAATAAAAAAAATTAAAATTAATTTTTCTTTAATAACATATAAATAAGCCAACAAAATAAATTTAAAAGTAATTTAATTTAATACAATTAAATTAAATTAAATAATATTATATCCGTTGTTATATAATATAATACAATACAACATAAACTAAAATAAAATGGATAAATTAAATTAAATTAAATTAATAACATATAAATTAAATAAAATAAAAATAATGAATATAACATAAAATATTAATAAAGAAAATAAAGAAGATAAAATAAAATGATATAAATTAATTAAACTAATTAATTTAAGTAATATAATATAATATAATATAATATAATAAAAAATATTAATGTAAAAATAGTATAATTTGTTCAAATAATAGTTATCATAAACTGAGTAGCACTTACTTAGTTTATAATTGGAAAAATAAACTAAGTAGCATTTGCTTAGTTTTCCACAATTATAATAAACTGCATATATACATGTGCATGTAGTACATTAATTAGGAGCTTAGAAACCCGTTTGACATTCACTCATTAGGAGTGAATGTCGAATAGTCCCCAGTTTGGGACTGTGACTGGATGTTATGTCTCTCACTTAAACCGGTGTCAATGAGTTCAATACGTTTTTAATTGTTTTGATGATTTTTCGACGATTATCTCTACATGTTTTTCGAGTGCATACTTAGACTAATTTATCTTAGTCTATTTCGTGTACTTGGAGACCATGGGGAGGTGCTGCCGAAATTTTCTTGAAACAGGTAGAAACGTCCTGAACGTGTTGACACTAGTGAGGAGACGCATCTAGGAACGGGATAGAAGCCTAACCCCTGTAAAGTGGAGATACTAGGAACATATAATTCATGCATGGACCACATGAATGAATATCCCTGACATAAATGTGTCTTTTGTTCAGTTAAAGATGTCAGCCGACCGGAGTTGGATGTACCGTAGGATACCCATTGACGGGAGGGGATTAGTGGAAGCTTACCGTGAAGGGGTGTGCTACTTTCTGGACAAAGCCATAAAACATGTTGATGATCCGAACGGGAAGATGAGATGCCCGTGTGTCAAGTGTAAAAACTTGATTTGGAAGAAAGCCGACGAGATTAAATTCGACTTATTTTCTCGTAGTTTTGTGGATGGGTATTCTGTATGGATCCATCACGGGGAAACAGCTGAGTTGAGGGAACTGACCGGCTCAGTAGACCAACCAGTTCACGGTGATTCAAACGCCGATGACTATGATGTTGTGGAGATGTTGGTGGATGCATATGGGCCTAACAATATCAATTGGACTGGTGCTGATCATTTTTCAGGTAGTGCTCGACAAGAGCCAAATGACACAGCTGCTGCCTTTTACAAGATGCTATCTGAATCGGGGGTCCCATTGTATCCCGGAAATGATCAGCACACTAGGCTATCTGCAGTTACAAAGCTCTTACACTTCAAGAATGAGCATGACTGCAGTGAGAGGGGTTTCAACGCTTTGCTCTCTCTTATCAGCGAGTTCTTACCCAAGGATCACACTTTGCCCTCGAACTATTACGAAGTGAAGAAGATGGTAAAGGGGTTGAATATGGGTTATCAGAAGATCGATGCTTGTGAGCAGGACTGCATGTTATACTATGGGACGGACAGAGATAAGGTCCAGTGTGCTATATGTAACTTACCTCGGTATAAGGTGACAAAACGTGGGGGGAAGGAGAAACATGTGCCCAAGAAGATCCTACGGTATTTTCCTCTTGCGCCGAGGCTGCAACGGCTATTCATGTCGTCTCACACGGCTCATCATATGAGTTGGCATAGAACAAGAGACGTCGTGCCTGGTCAACTGACACACCCTGCAGATGGAGATGAATGGAAGAAATTTGATGAAAATTTCCCACTCTTTGCGGAGGAAGTTAGAAATGTGAGGCTCGGCATGGCTACGGATAGATTTTTCCCTTTTAATAATTTTAGTCAGCCTTACTCAGTTTGGCCAGTCATAATGGTAGCTTATAATCTTCCACCGTCTATGTGCATGAGGGATCCGTATTTGTTCTTGACTTTACTCATACCGGGTGATAAGAGTCCTACAGAAGACATAAACGTGTACCTCAGGCCGTTAGTCGATGAACTAAAGATGCTGTGGGAGACGGGGGTCCAGACATATGATAAATCAGTTGGGCAGAATTTTTTGATGAAGGCAGCCTTGTTGTGGACTATCACTGACTTTCCGGCTCTTGGGATGATTAGTGGTTGGTCGACTCACGGGAAGCTGTCATGTCCAGTCTGTATGGGGGATGTGCAAGGTCATCAGTTGCAGCATGGGCGAAAATGTAGTTTCTTTGGAACAGCTCGTAGATTCTTGCCTGTTGATCACAACTACAGAAAGATGTCTGCACAGTTCAACAGAAAGACAGAGAAGAAGGGGGTTGTTGGTAGACTATCGGGCAACGAGGTCTTGACCTGGCTGAACGAGTTGACATTTCCACCGCCAGGCAAGGGGCACAGTAAACTGAGACCAATTGGGTACGGGAACACTCATAATTGGACACACGTCCCCATATGGTTTGAGTTGCTGTACTGGGTCACACGTCCCCATATGCGTCGATTAAAGCAGAAAGTGAAAAACAAAGCTCATGTTGAGGGTTCTATTGCCGAACGCTATACGGAGGAAGAGCTTATCAACTTCTGCTCATTGTATTTTGACGATGTTGTCTCAACAAAGCACAACCGTTTAAGTAGGAATGAGGTTGTCGGTCCCTAATCTCATGCTGATAATGAGTTAGCTGTATTCACATATCCGAGTAAACCATTTGGTCATGAGACGATGACTTACTTAAGCGAGAAAGAGTTGAAGATAGTATCCACATACGTGCTTCTAAATATGCCAGAAGTATCGTCGTACATAAAGTATGTTTTGTTATATGTCACATCTAATATAATTTATAATCGTTATCAACTTATATATTAAAGTATTTTTTTTTTTTTCTTTCAGTTCATTCGAAGAGGAAGCGTATGCTTCTAACCCGGATTTAACTGCTGCCCAGTTGGAAGCACTCACTACTGCAACTTTCCAACAGTGGTTTCAGACAAGGGTTGAGGCAGAGAATATTTTTGAGCGTTTTAGAGATGTCATACGTGGTTCTTCCAAGGTTGTTAGTTCTTTTCCTGGATGTATCGTGAATGGGTACAGATTTAAGGTCGACAACTTGAATGAACTCACATCAGTCAACTCTGGGGTTGTGGTGTTAGGAAGCTGTTACAATGATTCTGAGTCCAATTACTATGGACATCTAGAGGATGTACTTGTGCTTAATTATCCCGGGGGTAATAAGGTAGTTACATTTAAGTGTTGTTGGTTTGATACTGAAAAAGGTGTTAAAGTTGATCGTAATAGAATCATCACAGTAGATATCAAGTCAAAACTCAAATCTGATGACGTATTCGTGTTAGCCAGTCAAGCGACTCAAGTGTACTACGCTCCTAACGTCGTAAATAGTATAAGCCCCTGGTATACAGTTGTCACAACGAAAACACGTGCATTTGATAGTGTAAATATTTTGGGGATGGATGAGGCGTTGCAAGAAGATGTTAGCAATCCCAGGCAGGTGCATCTAAATGATGAAGATGTGATGACAAATGATGTGGTTGATGTACCCGACGATGAGGAAGTCGATGATTTGGAAGTTGTTAATGAGTACGTTATCGTTGAAGATGATAACGACAACGAATCTGATATCGATGATGATTAGGAAGAGACTGAATCGGATGATGATATTGATGTTGAATCTGATGGGTTTGACGACGTACAACCTCTAAACGTGTTTAAAATTAGTAAATAATTTAATATTAATATATTAGATTTAAATAGTAATAATATATTATATTTTCGTTATTTCAGTAGCTCATTTATGGCTAGACATAGCGGTGGTGGTCGCGGCGGGGGGCGATCAGGATCCGGAGACGCGAGCCAGGCTAGAGGCTCGTCTTCAGGAGCTAGTAAGTGGTTTGATTCGTGTTAACGTATAATATATCTCAATATGAATTAGTTTATGTATTTTGACTAAAGTTTTAGAATATAATTACAGATGCTCGTCGTCGACGAGACCAGCAGACTAACCTCGGTCTCTTCGGTCGTCTACCGGCAGTTCCACATTTAGTCCGAGTGGATGTCGGCTCTTCCCAGTAAGTATTCTACCATGACTTAAAAAGTAAGAGTTAAGTTTATATAATTTGTTGCATTAAACATTTAAAGTAACAATATTCAATTGTTTTTACTGTAGTATACTAGACCCGGTCGCTAAGGCGACCATACACGCTATCTGCCTGACGTACCTCCCGACTGGGTGTATGCGCTTCAGTCAGTACAGCCTATACGATCCCGCGTTTATGGTCACTATCTTACGGGAGTTTCACGTAAGTTCATTTTATTATAAATTACGGAATTTATACGTACATAGTTGTTGCCCAATAATTTAATGGTTCCTAACTTGTAAACTTTTGTTATAGAGATATTTTACATATGCTGAGGGCATCTCTCAGGCAGCCGGCGATGATGTTGTTATTGCACACATCGCCAAGAACTACGCCGGCTGGCTGTATGAGATGCGACAGAGGGCAACCCGGACAGTTGATGACCAGCCTGGGACCACGCTTAGAGATCACCCGCCCCGCATAGTCTCTGATGCAGCGTGGGAGGCTATGTGTACGCACTTGGATGCTGACGACTTCAAGAAGAAGTCAGAGCAGGCAAAGAAGAACCGTCGTCAGCTCCGAGTGGTACACACTACTGGCTCGCAGTCTTTTAAGGAGGCGAAATCGGTAAGTGTCATATACTTAGTTATTTAGTAACTCATTTGTCAGAAGTAAACTTCATAACTCCTTTATGAATGTATTTATTAGGCCATGCGACAGAGCTTAGGCCGACCTCCGTCTATGTTAGAGTTCTGGATAGAGCCCACACGCCAAAGGACTCTACTATGTCTCTCGCAGCATTAGCTATACGGGTAAGTGTAATCGTAATTTTACATAATGTTTAATATTAGTTAGTTCATAAAATAATATAATTAACTTACGTATAAGCCATAAATTACAGGACCGATTTCAGGCTAGTCGGGACCAGCGTGTAGCTGAGCTGCAGGCTGCTAGGGGGGACTCTGGGACGTTAGATTCCACCGTTCCTCCGCCCGAGATTGAATTATCTCGGGATGAGGAGCTGGCACTATGGGTCGCATCTCAGGATCCCCCTACTAGCAGTACCAGCAGATATCGAGTGCTGGGATTGCCGAGGATACCAGCGTATACATTTCCTGGAGGTAATATTATTTCTAATAAGTTAAGATTAAATAACTGTATATATTAGTAGTAATGATATATTTATTTGCGCAGGCTCTAGCCAGCGTCAGCGCCCGAGAGCTTCTGTCGGACCATCTCATACCGGCGCTGGCTTGGACGACGAGATTTTCCAGAGGGTCATGGCGGCGGTGTCGGAGACGTTCCGTACGGATCCGGTTATCCGTCGTCAGGAGTTGCCCAGCCGAGCTCGCCTACACCAGCTCGCCCAGGATATTGCAGCAGGGGCCATCGTCGATAGTATGGGTATCCCACAGGAGCAGTTCATCGCGATACGCGATGAGGTGCTCCGGTTGGTGGTTACATTACTATCGGAGGCTTTTGGCCTGATTGGGAGTCAGCCCCCGCCTACTCAGGTATATTATATTTACTTTTACTTATTTAATTTGCATGGTTATTCAAATAATACTTCCATACGGACTAATACGTTATATTTTTAATTGTATCAACAGGGTGGCGATGACGATGGCGACGACGACGGCGACGGAGGGCATGCTGATGTTGATTTGCATATACCATAGTCTTCAGCCCATGTTATATATATAGTTTACTTTGCTTAGGTGTTTTGTATTTAGAACTTACTTAAATGTTTTGTAAATCATATATTGTAAAGTTTAGTTTGATTCTTTGTAAATCAATGTAATACTCTTTAGTTTTGAATGTATTTCGGGACATAGTGACTTAATTTTGATAGTTTTTAACGTTATTAGTTGATTATGATATATGTTGTTCTTGGAAGTAGCTTCTAGCATTGTAATATATGTGTTGTTGGGATAAAGCAGGTTACAGGTACAAAAATAGGGTTTAAAAACCTGGAAAATCAAAAAAATAAAAAATTTATTTAAAAAAAAAACAGGTATTTCCGACGGAATAAGGTATTTCCGACGCAAATTCCGTCGGACTTAAACATTAAAATTTATTTCAAAAAATACTTATTTCCGACGGACATGTATTATTTTCGACGGACATTCCGTCGGGATTAACGAGGTACTAAACGCCCCAGGGAATGCCGCGTGGCGTCTTATCGCCGACTGATTTATTTTCGACGGAATACATTCCGTCGAAATTCACATATTTCCGACGGAAGTTTCGTCGGAAATAGTTCGTCGGAAATAGTTCTATTCCGACGAAAGTTTCGACGGACTTAATTCCGAGGGTTGTATTTCCGACCGAATTTCCGACGGAATGGTCCGTCGGCAATATGTTAATTCCGACGGAATAGGACTATTTCTGACGGAATATTCCGTCGGAATTAGACTTTTTTCTTGTAGTGGGAGAGCTTGGGCCGACCTCCTACCATGACCGAGTTTTGGAATAGAGCCCACACCCCTAAGGACTTTCCTATGTCTCTCGCAGCAGTAACTATACGGGTAAGAGTAATATTAATTTTTAGTTATTTTTAGTCTTAGGTAGTTAATAAAATGAAATAATTAACTCACATATACAAAATAAATTACAGGACTGATATCAAACGTTTCGAGTTGCCCGTGTAGCTGAGTTGACTGTTAGGGGGGATCCTGAGTTGCTATATTTTACCACTCCTCTGTCCGAGATTGAGTTATCTCGGGATGAGGAGATGAGACTATGGATCGCGTCTCAGCATCCCCCTACTAGCAGTACCAGCAGGTATCGCGTGTTGAGTCTCCCGAGGATACCCGCGTATACCTTACCTGTAGGTAATAAGATATATTTCTTATGTTTCTCGTTATATATTAATTTATAAAACTAATATAACTTAATATGAACTACGTTGCGTGTGTAATTATTTTTTGAGGCTCTAGCCAGCGCCAGTGTCTGAGAGCACCTGTTGGACCATCTCATACAGGCGCTGACTTGGATAACGAGCTATTCCAGAGGGTCATAGCGGCAGTTGATGATAGGTTTCGTACATATTCAATTTTCCATCGTCAGCAGTTGCCTAGTCGTGCTTGCCTTCACCAGCTAGCTCAGGATATTGCAACAGGGGCCACCGTCGAGAGTACGGGATTACCACAGGAGCAATTTGCCGCATTAAGCGGCGAGGTACTCCGAACGGTGGTTACCCTACTAGTGGAGGCTTTAGGCCAGCTCCCGGCTACTCAGGTATTCTGCATGTTATTTTATTTTCATTTAGCTGTCTCTTTAATTCTCACATATGTACGGACTAATGATTTATATTTTTAATCTTATCAACAGGGTGGCGATGGCGAGCGAGTTAGTGATGATGCAGAGCATGATGGCGATGGCCATGACGACCAAGGGGACGGCGACGCTGATGATCCTGTTCCTACTAGTTTATAGTGCATTTGTATAGATTTTATAGATTTATATATTTGTATAGATCTTTATTCATTAAAAATTGTAGATGTGACACCCCCAAATTCAGGTACTAATACCTCGAACTTGGTGCTCATGATCGACAACATCCAATCACCTTTAATCAACATATGATAATGAAATGCGGAATAAATAATCATATATTGATCATTTTAAAAGGTTTACAAATGGGTCCCAAGTCTATAACATTAAATAATACATCACAAGTTCCAAATTAGCAATTAAAACTCACGTTACATAACTATTATGTAATTGAAACATTGGTACATAAGTCTCATGTTCATCTGAAGTCTAGTATTTCATCTTCTCCTTGCCCTTATCCCTACTCGAGCACTCGGGCTTAACTGTAATATTTCATGATATAGCAAGGGTGAACAACGAGTTTGCTCAATAAGCTTAAAATAAATAAGAGATATATCATGAATGGCTAGGAATAACAACAGTATGATTTAACAATAGAAAGAATTGATTGAAACAATTCAAATGATATAATCAAAGTTCAGATGAAAGTATGAAGATTGATTATTTACTACCGACAGTCAAAATAGACTATGAATATACTTTAAGGCATCGGTCGCATTGACTGACCCTTATTAGGTTACAACTGCCAGACTTTTGTATGCGAAGGGATCAACCTCTTATACTTATGAATATGTATACCATTTAATTCTGCTTTTTATCGTCTTTCAGATACTTAGGAAGCTCCCCACCATGGGGTTGTTTATTTCAGTCTAAGAATCCATTCCAACAATAGGTTTGGATATCTTTTAGATTATTTAAATAGGCATATGTCTAGCCGAACAATGGCTTAGATTTCTCTCGAATAGTTCTTAAATACAGAACCTTAATGATAATACAGTCCAACAATAGAACTAAATTCAAATGCACTATGTGCGGACGCCAATAATATCGATGTGGAATAATTTTAAAACCATTAAACCACTTAGCACATGTTTGAGAAAAGTAACTCGAACTTAGATTGAGAAACTTGCATCATATAAGAAATTTCAACATTTATAGCTTTATAACAATAGAGCAAGAGCTTGCATAATGCACAAGGTTGTGTAAGTTAGGAAATTGCAAGGATATACACGATAGTATAATAATTAATCTCAAAGCTCGAAATGAAGGAAAACTTGCACACGGTGTACAAAGGTGTGTGAGTTAAGGGACTTGCCTGATCTGCTGGTTACTCTACGTTTCTGATTCGACAAGTTTCCTACAGTAATAATAATGCACTCTCTGATTAGACATAGTTGTGCATTAATAACATAATAAATTTCACGAGTGACTCATACGGTCTGCTCTATCGTCCATTCAAATACTCTACGATCCATCAGAGTTTAGAAGTATTTTAAATAACAGTTCAAGGTACATCCCTTGGGCGAGTAATCTAAGGTCAAACATGCCTAGAATATAGTTTTGGGTCTGGCCAACCTTCTGTCAACAAGATTGGGATTTTGGCTCCAGGTCGGAACCTTTCGTAGTTCGGGAATCTCTTCGGACTTGGATGTGCTTTACGTTTGTCTTCGGGAAGCCAAAGGTTTGGGCCTCAGCGCTATAATAGGACTTCGGCTTTAGAGTTGTGATTCTTAAAGTCAGGTCTGAGCCTTACTGATAATTAGAGATTCTACTTTAGGTTCAGCACTGAACCGGACCTTTAACAACTAACAGAACCTTCGGGTTCGACTACGGATTTACCCCTTGGAAACCTCTAGTAGATCGGGACCTCTCGAGGTTTGGGAACCTCTTCGAGTTCGGGTGAATCTGAGGTCGACTCAACTTAGGCTTTGGGAAGTCGAAGGTCTGAGTCATTACGATACGCAGAACTCCAGTTTTGGGATCTGTGACTTCGGGAATCAAGTTCGGACATTACTGGCATTAGGGGTTTGACTTCGGATCTAGTACTGAATCAAACCCAAAGCGACTGCTACTGCCTTCCTTCGGTTCGGGGTCGGGTGACAACCTATGTCTAACCCCGTTATTTAGGTTCATGGGTTCAAAGTGAGGTGACGAAACTCAATGGAACAGCTTTGGCCCTTCCGATATTAAATAGGTAACAGGGATAAGGCCACTATTACAACTCTGGTTTAAGTCATTATTCTAACATCACACTAATTATGCTTGACTCAATCCCTACTGACTTAATCGGTAGGGAAATCTACTGAATAAGGAAAGACTAATACTTGAAATAAAAAGAAAGGATCTCACCTCTTCGGAGCTTCGTTTGCTTTCTCTCCCTATCTTTCAGATTTAGCTCGTCTCTCCGAACGGCAAGAACTCCTTCTTCAGATTACTCTTACCTCACAATATCTTTCTTATATCAGACTAATAAACTCAGCAAGCTCTATAAGAGAATCGAGTTCTCTATTTATAGAGGATCCTTTATCCAATCATGGGTTATTACCCCATCTTTCAGACCGATTTTAACCAAATTAACTGCTCTATACTTTTGATCAGCGAAGTAGGGAAGTAAGCCATTGGCCTGATACAGCGGATTGTACTTTCACGCAACAATTAAAAATTGATTAGCCTTCACAGTAAAGGTCACGTGGTCGGCGATCCCTGATTTGGGCCTATTAAATACTAACTGACCAGCTTACAAGCCCACGCAATTAGCTTGGGTCGGGCTGGTTTAATGAAATAAAAGGACCAGTCCACTATTAAGGGTTCTTAGTGGAGCTATTTATCAACTATTTACAAGGCCCTTTCACAAACAGCTACTTGGGCTTGCTTAAAATAATAACCAAGGCTAGTCCATTATACTTGGACTATTAATTCCATTCTCGTATAATCACATATAGCCACCCAAATCATTTAAGGGTTTAAACATAATATGTCCAAGGACTTAATAATCAGAGATTAAAATTATTAACCTTAATAATATTATTAGGAAAATCGTGGTCATTACACTAGATCATTTATACATATTGTTAAAAATTGTAGTTTAGTTGAGTCTAAACGAGTTTTGAAGATCATATTGTATAATTTATGGGATATTAGCTTATTTTTGTTATTGTTAATGAGTTAGTTCATATTGAAAGTTGTTGGCTTAGTGTATGTGCATGTTTGATGAAATAAAACATGTTTTTATAGTTATCTTGTATGTGAAATCTTATTACTGTATGTGTTGTTGGGATAAAACAGGTTACAGGTACAAAAAAAGGGTTTAAAAACCTGAAAATTGTAAAAACAAAAAAAATATTTTTTTAAAAAAATTACTAATTTCGACGAAATAAGGTAAAACTGACAGAAGTTTTCGTCGGGAATAAGGTTTATACTTATTTTAATAAATCCCTAATTCCGACAGAATTATCCCTTAGTACCGACGGAATTTCCGTCGATCTTAAGCCTAGTCCCAAGCGGCCAAAGATGTACACGTGGCCTATTAAAAATCGACAGATTAATTCCGACAGAATGTAATCCGTCGGCACTAACTAAAGTCCCGACGGACGGACGGACGGCAATAAGTCCATCGGACATAGGTAGTTCCCGACGAAATTGACGACGGACTTAAGGCCGAGGGCCTTTATTACGACCGAATTGTCGACGAATTTTTTTGTCATAATTAAGCTATTTCTGACGGAAAAAGCTCAATGCCGATGGAAATTCCGTCGAAATTAGACTGTTTTCTTGTAGTGATTTTGAAGAGTTAAACAATGAAGTAACTCATGATAACGAGATCAAATCTAGAAGGAGCACTCGTGATCGTAAAGAGAATAACTTTGTAGATGAATTCTTCACCTTCCTGATGGAGAATGATCCTAACACTCATAAAGATTGAATCTACTTCATCTCCAGATGCACCTTTCTGGAGAGAAGCTATCAACAATGAGATTAAATCTATCATGTCTAATCATAGATGGGATCCAGTCGGCCTATCTCCTAGTATATCACTATTGGGTGTGAATGGATATTCATGAAGAAACTAAAACATCATGGAACAATTGATAAGTTCAAAGCAAGATTTGTGGCTAACGGATATAAATAAAAGAAAGATTTAAATTACTTTGAGACTTATTCCCCTGTGTCTAATATACTTCTATTAGAACTCTAATTGCTTTGTCCGTTGTGCATAAACTTATCATACACTAATAGATGTTGAAACTACATTTCTAAATGGTGACTAAGAAGAGGAAATTTATATGAATCAACTTGAAGGATGCGTGTCTTCTGGTAATGAACATAAGGTGCGTAAATTAGTTAAATCACTGTACGAACAAAAGCAAGCTGCCAAACAATGACATTATAAATTTGGTAATGTAATGATTGCTGGTGGTTATGATATTAATGATGTTGATATGTACATTTACACTAAATTTAATAAGAATAAAACTAGTGTTATTATTTATCTTTATGTGGACGATTTGCTTATCTTTAGGCCTGACATGCATGCTATTATTAATACTAAAAATTTGATGCCTTCAAAATTTGATATGAAAGATCTTGGTGAAACTAGTGTAATTTTGGGAATCAAATTGAATAAGACTAAAAGTAGTTACATGATTTCTCAAGAACAATTTCTTAAATGCTTTGGTTGTTTTGATGTTAAACCTGTATTAACACCTTATGATTCTAGCTTACATCTGAAGCTACATAAATGTCCTAGTGTATTTCAGTCTCAACATGCTCAAATGATTGGTAGTTTAATGTATTTGATGAACTGTAGTAGACCTGGCATAGCTTATGCAATGAACAGGGTAACCAGATACACACAAAACCTAAACAAGGATCATTGGAAAGCCCTAAATAGGATTATGAGGTATTTGAGAGGTGCCATGGATTGTGGTCTTCATTTTTTGTGGTAAACCTAGTGTACTTGAGGGCTATACTGATGCCAACTGGATCTCTAATTCTGATGAGACCTAATCCACCGATGGATATGTATTCACTTTGGGAGGTGGAGCGATTTCATGGAAATCCTCTAAATAAACTTATACAGCTCGTTCGACTATGGAATATGAGTTTATTGCCTTAGAGAAGATTGGTTCTGAAGCAAAGTGGCTTAGAAACTTGTTGGGAAATATTCGCTTATGGGCCAGACCAGTGCCATATGTCATATTAGCTTACATTGCAATTGCCAAACTGCTATCTTTAAAGCAAAAAATAACACCTATAATGGTAGGAATAGACATATACGCCTAAGGCACAATATTGTGAGACAACTGTTGAAAGATGGAATAATATCCCTTGACTACATCAAGGGAGATGAGACTTTTGCTTACCAACAGGATCAATAGTGATGGTAACCCAACCTATGTGATTGGTGATCCCATGAAATAGGTTTATATGTGTAATAACAAGTCATGAGGTGGTATGGAGGCATGCAATATCCATCTTGTATTTGTGAGTCCTTCATATGGTGTAGGATTGTACATTACTACAGTAATGAGAATGAGTCATTTTCTGACTCTTGATGCTTTTTCATAGCCCAAATTGGGTGGTGTGTTGATATCGTAGGACACGTTTGATGAAAAGCACCTACGTGAGTGTAAGCAGCTGTGGCCGTCTCTATAGGAACTAGTCAGGTATCTTTAAAGTACTTAGGAGATTCTAGGGATAGTCACACGACCATAAATGTGTCAAATTGCGTTGAAAAACCTAGCTTAGAATTGTAATGTGAGTGTGAGGCCTCTGATCTACATAAGGGGATGAGGTTCATAGAAATTTTAATTTCACCTAATCCCTGTGTAGCTCACGGTTCATTCTTCGACGACTGGTTCAGTTATGAAAGACACCAGTTCTTATGCATTAATTTTCTTTTGCTCTTGACCAGATTTCCTCTTTCTTATTTGCTTGTAGTTTTTTGGACTTTGATATATGTGGGGAATTGTTGTATATGTTGTGTATATATATGCAATATCAAATTCTCATTCCTTTATTTGGATCCTTCTATAATTTTTGTTTGTGTCCAGATTCATTTGTGACTAGGTTCATTTCTAGCTGTTGGGTGATTGATTAACTACAGTGCTAATTAAGCAAATTGATTTGATTACCATATTTTGTGCATTCTAAATTTAGTACACAATTTTTCCTCTCCCTATAAATAAAGACCAAACCATTCATTCTAAATAACAATTAAACTATTCTCTCTTCTCTCTACGCGCATAGTTTCTTCTTCTCTATATATTTTAGTTTCATCTCTTTCTCTGGTTAAGGGAGCATAAGGTTGATTTCTTCATTCCACTACAGTTTTAGTGCCCGGTAGTGGTGGGATAAGATTGTTGAATCCTGGAGGTTGCTTTGGCTGAGACTCGCGCACACCGGCAGTTCTACTTCGGGAAGGCAGAAGTATTTCCGTAAGGATATGTCTACACTCACCTCGATCTACTGGTTATATTACTCCACTCTTTTCAGATTATTACTTTGCTATTCTGCTTTGTTACTGTTGATACTGTAAGTGAATAAATTAACAACAAAAGTAAGATGAGAGCAAAATTTAATAAAATTAATGAAATGATCTAGTTGAGTAAAATGAGGCAGTTGGAGGACCCTGCCAAATTTTGAATATTAGGAATGACTGGATGACAATTTGAAGGTACAAATAGGTCATTCAGTTCACTTAAATTTCTTGCTTTCATCATTGGATATGGGTACATAAATCACACTTCTAAAAGAAATATAATTGTGGTAAATATAAGAAACAAGTATTTCTTAACAAGGTCACTTTTTCATTAAACAATTTTACACTTATTATTTTGGGATATAAGAAACAAAGTATTTTAGAAATGAATAGGAGATTTCCAATGACTGGTAATTAACAAAATGAGGAATTAATTTTGTCAACAAGGTAACTAGTCTGTCATAAAAGTACATTGCATTTTTTATTATTATGTGGGTCCATGATTGCAATATCCACGAGTAACTTCCACCGATCATATGTTCTTACATGTCATGTTTAAGGCCTGGGGTGGTTCTGAAAATTCGCCTGTAATTATCTTCTTGAAAACGATTTGATCTGTTGCCGCTAAGAAAGCAATTCCATCCCAGCTTATTCATTCAGACGGATTTTCACATGGTCCCACAACTATTTGGCTTCCATTCACGGTAGTTGTTTGTCCACAAAATCCAATTTCTGCCCAATTATATTTTTCTCCTAAACCGCAACAAGTTAGAAGAGATAACTTATGTAATTTAGTGTATAAACACAGCTAGGGGGGGGGGTGTTTGTGATGAATAGGTGAAAGTGATAAACAAAGTTAACTTTTTAAATTTATTTCTGCAGATAGAAATCAGACAAGAATGGATGTTGGTTTTGTTGTCTGCTTTAGTTATTGTTCTTTGTTTAAGTATTATCAGACAAGATACCCTGTCTGTTTTGTTGTCTGGATTAGTACAATTCGAGACCCAATAGAACAACGATATGTAGAATACTTTAAAGACATAACGAAATCTTAAATTAACAAGCCACACACATTAGCAAACCATAGACAAAACGATTTTTACGTGGTTCGGCCCTTAACCTCTAACTAATGACCTAATCCACGTTTAATACCAATTGATATTGGAGACTCTTTTCTATTAAATAAACTTTTCAATACACAATACAAAAACTTCCCTGTTCAAAGTAAGCTTTTCACTGAGGGACACCACTGTCCCTTTGCACCTCTGCAACCTTTCTCACAACTGAGACATTTGCACCTCTGCAACCTTAAAAGCTCTTCTACGAACAGATCCTATCTACTCTAGATAGACCAAGCCGAACACGACTTAAGCTTAGAATAAAGATATTGATCACAAACTATCAAGTTTTCAGTACAATACAATTTAGAACAGTACAAATGAATTGCTGGAAAGAAACTTAGAATAGTTATTGAATAAAACGTATAAGATTGATTGAAGCTTTTCCAAGTTGTATTTTCAATAGCCGAGCAGGATGTTATTTATAGTAAAGCTTCCAACGGTTATGTGAAAACTAATCCCATGAAATCCTCGGTCACAGTTAACCAACTTCATGAAAATCAGCAACTAATATTTGAATCAACAGATATATTGTCTCCTTGATAAACTCATTCAAAAGATATGATGTCATACTAAGCAACTGATATGAAAGGATATAAAAGGTATGAAAGATAAGGTTGTTAACAATTTTCTATATTTAGATTAGATACCTTTTTAAGCTTCTAATTCAAATTTGAATTAACTTAACAGTTAACCAAATTTATTCCCACTCAACAACTGAGGTGAGAGATTTCATCAATCACACAATTAGATTATATGGACTGTTATATTTTAACATTATAACCATCCATAATCCATACATATTATATAATATTATATCCAACCATAATCCATGCACTCCCATGCAAGCACACATAATTTTGTTATCATTCAAAACATCAATTATTCAATAACTAACGACTTGAATCCTGCATATCAATTATATAAATTTCATTGAAAAATTATCATTCAAATATATAGATCGAGTACTGTTGACAATGAACTCTTATAACTTTTTAACAAATTGATTATAATTTTATATAAAAAAAATATAACAAATATATATTATTTCACGAATTTATAAGTTAATTACATACTACGCCAAAAGATATATAAAATAAGCAAGGCTTATATACCTTCACATTCAGTGCGAGGCTGTTGACAGTAGGTGGTATAATTGCTTTAATTTCGTCAAATGTCATGTTAGTAAACAATCCTTGGGTAAGGTCGTTCTGGCCAATATCATGTTAGTAAACAATCCTTGTGAATAAATTTTATTATTATATGTGAATAAATTTGTATTTCTGCTTATATAATTGTTTTATCTTGTACTTCTATAAATGCATATAAAAGTTTTTGATTGTTGTTAATTTAGGTGGGGTGTTCAAGCCGCCTAAGAAAGAATATTTTCCCAAAGCATTGTACACTATTGACCTAGATTTCAATTCTAAAGCATGAGCCGAACTGCATTTTCTCTCTCCTGTTTTGGCATTGCACACTTGTGATATTCCAGCTATCTTCACCTTTGGTGATGGGAATTCGGATACCGGTGGGTTTGCCGCTGCCTTCACTGCAGGGACACCTCCATTTTATGGACAAACCTACTTTGAAAGGCCAGCGGGAAGAGCCTCTGATGGGTGTATCTTGATCGACTTTATAGGTTAATATTTTCGGATCCTAATTCCAGGTCCATTTAGACAATTTATGTATAGAAACCAGTTGCATTGACATAGCGCATAATTGCATTATAGATGACATTTGTTATACAAGTATTATATATATTTGCAACACTCATCTATATATATAAATGTAATTTGTTATTATAGAACTGTCCAAACAAAGTAACAAACTGCCCAATTTTAACAGTTCTGGAATTCAAATCCTACAAGGTCATTCGCTTTCTAGTTACAATATTACTTACAAACCTAATGACTAAATTTTAATGTTGTAGCTTCAACTTTAGGTAAACCATTCCTCCACCCTTATCTTGATTCCTTGGGTGCCAACTTCTCTTACGGTGTTAATTTTGCCAACTTATTGGCTACAATCGCACCACCCAAGTTAATTCTTCCGGTAGCCCAACAACTGTGTGCATTTAGTCCTTTTTATCTTGACATTCAAATTGAACAATTCAGACAATTCGTGAATAGATCACATACGCTTAGGGAAGGAGGTATATATATATATATATATACACAACAAGGTTCAATGACATACCCACTTAAAAACAAGCCTTGCTGATATTCCTATTACCAAACAGACCTAAATAAGATTAAACAGGGCGTGTGGGTTTACACTTTCTCTCTCCTCCAATCTTGCCGATCGGGATAGCAGGAAATCACAATGCAGTAAGGCGATTTCTCTCTCCTCCCTCAAGCCGATCGGAATAGCAGCAAAATAAAAAAGAGCAAGGCGATTTCTCTCTCCTCCCTGAAGCCGATCGGAATCCCCCTCTCATTTCCCCTTCAAATCGATCCCCCTTCTGATTTCCCCTTCAAATCGATCCCCTTTTGAGTTCCTCTACAGATTGGTAAGACTTTGTTACATTATTTCAATTTCAAACAGTGTCCGACTTCAATTTATGTTTTCAGATCGGTAAGACAAAGTTTTTGGGATTTTGTAAACCCTAACTAGTTGGTCGACTTATTCCAATTGAAATGGTTGTGCATTTATACTTGATTAAAAATATTTCAAATTCCTTAATTTACTGTATGTATGGTCACCTGAAATCACCTGCAAGCACTAATTCTGGAACTAGTCATTATGCATATTATTTGATGTTGAAGACGATGTGCTTTTTTTCTTAGTGATGGAATGAATGAAATAAATAGTTCTAAACTGGACTGTCAAAAATGTTGAAGTGGGTTGCAGCATCTTTGTAACTTGTAAAAACAAGAATGTGTGTGTGTATGTGATATCAGACTACAAGCACTAATTCTAGGTGACCATACATACAGTAAAATTGTGCATTTATACTTGATTAAAAATATTCAATGTTCAGCTATCCATTGTGAACTATTACAGCCATTTTGTGTTTCTATGTATTTGTATATAAACACTAGTATGCTGAAAACATTGTTCCAGTTGAGCTTTAACATTGTGAGTATATCACAGTAGCATGTGACTCGTTTGAATGGATTGATCCAGCAATGTCACCACGCTCAAGAATTGCTCATTTTTATCGCGAAAACAATGAATTGAAGTCTGAAGTATAAGTTTTGAAAAAAAGGGTTAATGAGCAGCAAACATCAATTAACGAGCTGACTTTTGTTATTGTCGATGCCAAACACGACACAACTATTGTAGAAAAGACAAATCAAGAGTTGATGGCAAAAATTGAGGAGTTGAAACTGAACAATGAGAGAGTGAAGAAAAAATTGTTGTACTGGGTGTTTGTCTCTCCTTTCATGTTGTGGTTTTTGTTGTTTGTAATGAAGTTGTAATTTCTTTGTATTGAAACTCCTTAAATTAGTTGTAATTGCTTTGAGCGGTCTTTATTTACTGAATGAAAAAGAAACTGTCTTCTTTTAGTGCTGTGTAGAATGTTTTTTCTGTATTGAATGTATGAATTGTACATACCATAATGCACATATATATGTTATTACAAACACCACATACATCCTACAATGTGACTATTAAGCTAATTGTGACCCCCGTTATACACATGTACAACAGATAATAACAGCATGTTCATTACATGCATTAATAACTGAATAAAGAACATCTAAATTTCCTAGCCTGACAAGCTAAAACATTAGCTTTATCAACCACCTATCCAGGAACTTTCCTAATCTTAATAACTTAAACAAAGACCCTAACTACATAATATCAACTAATACAGGAACAATATGAGAATCAATATGGTGCAATGCTAAAGCTTCAGCATGGAGAGGGGATAAACTCAAATTAAGATGGTACTCTCATTATCATCATGCATTACTTTGACACTATTACACATGAGATTAAATTACAATCAATCACAAACTGATATAAATTGCCTCCAAATATATCACATAAATCCATAAATATATAACAACACCGTCTGACAATGTTTAATGAAAAGTCATCTGATACAAATCATAGAGCAAAGTTTGTCCATTATCATCCGAACTTGGATCCTGAATACCATCATCATTTGATACTCCAGTTCTACATTTATAAAAATAGTAGAGTCAAATTTAAACAAATAGCAAACTCAAATTTAAGCAAATAACACAACCCAAATATGTAAACTTGGTTACTGATTATTAAGCACCGGACAATTTTTTTTATTGTGTGTCACACCAACTTTGCCACATCCATGACAACGTCTAGCCTTGGAATTTTTTATTTTCCCCAAAGCCCTTTCTTTGCCGCCCTTGAGCCTTTTGCCACACCCTTTTGATCGCACTTGGTTCGGCTCAATGTAACTATGTTCATAAGTACAAGACTTGTTAACCGACTTGGATACACTATTTCCACCACAATCCATTTCATTGTTTCTTTCAGAACCATTCTTATCAATAATTTGTTTGATCTTCTCATCCACATTACGTAAAGATTCTTTAAAAACATTTGTGGCTTCTTCATTTGTGAGAGCCCTATCAATCAAATCTAAAGAATGTTGAATCAATTGACTACGCAAGAGTAAGTATGGTGTGTCATCTTTTATCGCCACACCATTATCATCAATTACACCACTTGATTTTGCCGTCTTTGTCCACCTATTCAAAATATATTTTGTAGGCAATTTGTCAAGATCATGATACTTATTCAAGTAAGCTATCACATGCCGACATAGGATTCCTGAACTCTCAAAATTTTTATAGGTGCATTTCGCATAATCCAATGATTTGTCATAATGAATTTCTCTAACTTTAAACTTATTGACATTCCTTCGGTAAATCTTATACACATTGTAGTTGACATTCTCCCCCAGAAGTTCAAACCTATAATTCAAGCTCTCACACAACTCATCTCCAAATTTATAATATATAGAGTGTGTATAAATGTCAACCATTTGAAATAAGAAGTTATGGGCAATTTTCATTTTCGGCCTCTCAATCAAATCTTTGTTATCCGAAACCAACTCCTTATGTCGTTGATGTTGAATGCCCCGACCTAATTGAATCATAAAATCTACCAAAGAATTTCTTTTAGAAACAAATCTTTTAAAAAATAAATGAGAACTCTCCGCTCGTTGGCTACTCGACATGCCAACTGAGAAAACATAATTCACATGTGCGGGTACCCATTTAGATCGGATGTCATACATTGATTGTAGCCATTTATTAGCATTCAACCCACTTTTCTCTAGAAGCACCACCCAAGTTGAGTCAAACTCTTCCACAGTCTCCGAATTCCAAATGCATTCTGAAAACTCTTTATAATAAGCACTGAATTTCACTTAGTCAATTTTCTTCGAAAATTTGGTCAAAATATGCCAACTACAGTACCTATGTAATGTATTAGGAAGAATCTATGAAATGGCATTTGTCATAGCCGGATCCTGATCGGTTATAATCATCTGAGGTGCATCACCTGGCATTGCATCTAAAAAATACTTGAAAAACCAAACAAAAGTATCTATGGTCTCGTCACTTAAGAAAGCACAAGCAAATAAAGTAGTTTGACCATAGTTATTAACCCCCATTATTGGTATAAATATCATTCTGTAACGATTAGTATTGTACGTGGTATCAAATATGACAACATCACCATAAAATCTATAAGCTCGTCTAGAAGTTGCATCGGCCCAAAAACAACGAGTAATCCTTTTTTGATCGTGTATGTTAATTGTGAAAGTGAAAGAAGGATTCTTTTGTTGTTCTAACTTCAAGTACTCATTCAAAATATCGCCATGATGTCCTTTCAACTCATTGCGCTTGTCTCTTTAAAAGTTATACAAATCTCGTTGTGTGCAACCAATATTTTCAAACCCTCTCGCCTGCACTGCAAGAAATTTGTATTGTTGGGATTGTAGTATATTCACCAAGCCAAGTTGTTGACTCAAATATTTTTAGGCAGTTGACACATTACGGTGCGATGGTAAAAGATGCCTCTTATGTGGGGTTGACAATGGATGACAATGACCCTCCTCAATTATACTAATTACATATAAGTTATTTTTTTTTTACCACTATAATTCTTGCACTACAACCTTCTTTTCTAGACCCACGTTTTCTTTTTACAACCGCATCGGCTAATAGTTTGCCTTTTCCTTGCTTATAACACACATACTCCTTCCTACAAATCTCAACGCTTCCCACCATATTTTTTTAGTCCACTTTCGCACATTAAAACCAGCATGCATTGCATATGAATTGTAAAAAGTGTGAACATCATCTAGAGTTTGAAATTCTTGACCTAACTTATGGGTAAACTCATCGGCTACTTGAGGATAATAGCACACAGTTTTATCATTGTGAACATTAAACCCTTTTGCACTCAAATCATCCCCGGAGCGCTTTGATAACCAAGATTGAACTGTTGTATCACTTCATCGGTTAACTCTGGTGACATTCGGTATTCTTGGCGGATCTGCCGTTTGACCTCTTCGGTCAACGGAGGCGCTGATGCTTTATATTCAGCGAATTCCTTCTCCACCAAGGCACGAGCCTCTTCAGCCATCCCGATCTTCACCTCGACACTTTCAAGCTTTTTGCTGACAGCTTGATTGTTGGCCATCAATTCATTGTGCTCTTTCTTAAGTTCATCATACTTATCAATGAGCACCCTTCGGCGTTGTTCGCCTTCGATGACTTCCTCCTTCAGCTTCCCTACTTCGGCCTGTAACTCTTCACAATGGTGGGTGGTGTTGGTATGTAATTTCTTATCATTCTCCCAACCTGCCATTGCAGCGTTCAGCGTCGACTTCAGACGGGCAATTTTCGCCTCCTACTTTTTATTTCTCATCAGTTTGGTCAAGCTGACGTAAGAGCCAACCTGTAGTGGCTGCAGGCTGGTAATAGAAAGGGATGGAATCAGATGGTACATATTTCATGTAAACTCAGAAAATAAAGTGAGTTAAGTACGCTTACCCGACTCAAGTACAGTGCATTATAATTCGCCAGTTCTCGACGGTTCAACCCTTGGAATATTTTGTCGTCTCCAAAAAGGACAAAGTTGTCAAAAATATTGATGGGGAAGTCTCCATCATCATCTGGCCATAACGTTGCAGACGAAGAAGCCCCCTGGATGCGTGGAGAGGTTGGCGTAAGTCGGGGAGATGCAGGCGGAGAAGACTGCAGTTCGGAAGAGGGTTCAGTGTGCTGCCTCTTTTCTGCTGGCGTCCCTTCGGTCTCCTCTTGAAGGTTTGATTGAGGGGCTTCGGAGGTGGGTGTATTGGGCTTCAGGTTCGGTTCTTCTGTGGTCGGGCGATCTTGCTTGGCAGTCTTTTGACGCCTCCTTTTTGCCCGAAGAATTCTCCCCCTTTCGGCTTCGGGAATATTTAGAAGGCTCTTTGCGGGGATGCCGGTAGAAGCAATAGTTTGTGACATCGGTATCGATGTAATTGGTTGGATTAGAGGAGGGACTTCCGTTGATTTGGCCGGGAGAACGACCTCTTCTTCGGTTGACTCAATGGGTTGTCGCCCGATGTTGGCAGATTCGGTCGGTTTGATCAAGGCCACTGTATATATTAAAGTATGTTGTTAGTAAGGATGAATTCGACATACGTTAATTTAGATCGGAAAGATAGGGACTTACATCTGTGGTTGTATAACCAAGTTTCATTGCCCAACAGTTCGATGTCCCATTCTTTCATCGGCAGTCGTTTGATGATGTCCACTAACTCCTCAAGACGGGTGCGGGACAGCTCCCCGACGGAGACGTTGCTTCGGGATGAGTCAGCCCAATTGGGAATTTCATGGATGCTAGGACCTCGGATGTAAAACTATTGTGAGTGTCACCCTTTATTACTGGTTGGAGTCTTCATCAACGGTCGTTTTTCGATGGTCTTGCTATGTTGTTTGTTTATCTGTCGAAAACCAACCTCACGAGATCGGGTCACATGGAATATGCACAGGAAGAGGTTAATGGTGGGGGTTATGTTCAGCTCATGGTAGAAGGCGATGAAAGAAATAATATGAATGTATGAGTTCGGCACTAATTGGGCGAAGCCGACCCCAATGAACCCTAAGAGAAGTACAATGAAGGCATGAAAGGGGAAGGCGTACCCCATATTTAAGGGCGGAGAGGGAAATGGCGGTCCATCCGCCCGACCGATGGTACATTCGCTCGATATGGAGCGGAGCTCGGATTTCATAAGTGGCTGGAATACTAAATTGCTTTCGTATTCCCTCCATATCTTGTGGAGAGATAGTAGAAGTGGTGTTAATATGGGCATAGGTGGTTTCGTTGGAGTACTCTTTCAGCATCCTCTGATTATCAATCTGAGCCTTGGTTGGTAATATCGGGTTTAGATTCTGGGTGGCGGTGGTCGTAACAGTGGTGGCCTCTGTGAAAATGGCGGCGGTAGACGACGAGATGGTGGTGTTACCCATTGTTAAGCAACAGAGACTTCGATTAGTGTGTATGTTTGCAGGAAAGGAATAGAGTGCAAAAGAAGAGTAAGCAATGTGGCGGTTGATTTTGGAGGAGAGGGGGTTTTTAACTTTTGAGTTTCGTGTGTTTTCCCGAGAACGACGGCATTATTGAATCATGTGTCAGTGGTGGGTCCTAGCAGGGCATGCCAGTTGTGCTTTCGGTGCAGTTGGTATTGGGCTCGGTGTCCCTAAGTATTCTAATTGGGCTTTTATTCTAGTACTCTTCCATTAAACGTTCCATTTTAATAGAAGACTGGGGGGCAATGTTGGGGCGCAGATTACCAGGCCCAAGTAGCCATATTAATTTCTTGGCCCAATCTGAATTAGTGGTTGTTGGGCTTTACTGGTGAATTGGGTCGTAGCCCATGGGGTGGAAATCCCTTTGTGAAGAAAATCTTTCTGTCAGAACGGAACAGTGGGGATGTCTGTAGATCCCTATTCCCAAAGGTAGATGTCAGGATTTTATTCGGCGCCTACCTTCTTTCAAGGAGATGCAGTCAAATCCCATTAAGGAATCTGGCCTAATGGGTGGACTTATTGTCTATTCGGGGATAGGCGTGACGTCAACTGGGTGACTACTATAAATACAAGGCTCAAATTCCATTTTACAGGCAATCAATATTTTACAAGTACAAAAAGCTTACAACCTCCATTGTTAAAACCTTGTTCAGCCTGTACTAATTTTCACACCGGAGCTATCCCCCGACGGATAAAACCATCAGGCTCTTTGAGTGTAATCTCGTTATTGTGCAGGATTAACGCGCTTTTAGTGATTGAGGCGCGTATACGAATCTTGGCGTTAACAATTTCTATTGCATAATTACTATGATTGTGGCGATGGTCTCTTAAAAGAATTATGTGAAATTGGTATCATGTATTGGGGGTTATTAATTTGGGTGTGGGTGCTTCTGACTCGATCGAGGGAGTTTTTGTGGTAATATGTTGTTTGTGTGTGTGCGTGCTCTTTTTATTCTCTCATAAATCTCCTGGGCTAGATCATGGTGAGTGGGAGTTGGTAGTGTTGAGGGTGTTTTTTTTGGAGGTTGCTATGATTAGGAAATGTGTTCTGTTTGCTTTTGCTTTATATATATATACACACACACTAAGTTGGTGGAGCTTTTCTTTTGGATGAGTTCTCCGAAGCTTGGTATCATGTATTTTGGGGTAAATTTTATTGGTATGGGTGTATTCTGATTGTTCGAAGGAGCTCTGTGTTCATTCGGGAAGTTTGTGCTCTATTTGTTCTCTCAAAAATCTTATTGGGTACATTTTGTTACTTCAATATATCACTGAGTGAGATTTTTAATATAATCAATATCTCAATACATTAGGTGGTATATGTTATGAAATTAGGGACATATATTGTCAAGATAGAATTCTACAATTAAATAGCAATATCTCCTTGAGATGATTTATTGGTTGATCACTAGAATCTTGACCAAATATTTTAGTAATTTAGATTACTAAAGTATTAATTTAGTTTATTAAATTAATTAGTGATCAAAAGTTATGAATTATGTACTCAAGGATATAAGCAATAAACGTACTGGGTTAACAGTTTTTATTTCCTACACACGTTAGTTTTTATTTCCTACACACGTTTATAGATATTAATGTAGAAGAGTTTATTTGCCAAATATTAATAGTGGAAAGATTTAATTAATTAATTAATTTTAATTCTACTAATTCTAGAGTGCAATTATAATTATTTAATAGAATTACTTATAATTAATATAATTCTAATAGATTAATGAGTTAATCAAGTTATATTGGAGCTAGAATTATATAATCCTACTTGATCTTAACTCTTGTCCTTATCAACATATAATAAATAGCAGAATAAAATATCTTTTACTTTTTAACCCTGATAAAATCAAAGAGTTGAGGACTCTCTATATTTATCTTTATGCAGTATTTTGAGCTCACCCACACTCAGAAAAAGTAAGTTATATCAAAATAAGTATCATAGAGAGAAAAATTAGGAGAAGGACTAAACTTCATCAGAATTAATTAAATTCTTTATTGTGCTACAACCAAACACTAGGTATGTAATATTATTTTTTATTACGTAAAATTATGAGAAAATTCTTGAGATAATAATTTTAAAAATAAAAATTATTAAATATTTGAAAATAGTTTCTTACACATGCAAGCTCCAAATAAGTCTCATCTTGATGTTGCGCGCCGAATCCTAAAGTACATACAAGGGACCACTGACTTTGGTATAATGCACAGTAGGGAAGAAGATTGCATAATCAAGGGATATTGTGATGTTAACTAGTGACTATGCAGGGGATCAATCTACAAGAACATATACAACTGGTTATTTCTTTAATCTCGGATTTGGAGAAGTGTCATGGTGTAGCAAGAGACAACCAACTGTGTCTTTGTCAACCACATAAGCGGAGTATCGAGCAGCAGCAATGGCAGCACAAGAAAGTACTTGGTTAGCGAGATTAATGGGAGAGCTTCATCGTTTTGTGGACTATCCAATTAGCATATATTGTGACTATGAAAGTTCAATTAAGCTTCCAGAAAATCCAGTTTACCACGCTCTAACAAAGCATGTCGAGGTGCAACATCATTTTATAAGAGAAAAAGTTCTTCCGGGAGAGATTAGTTTGTTACCAGTTCATACAGATGATCAAGTAGCAGATGTACTAACCAAGGCACTTGGCTATTCCAAGTTTTCAAAATTTAGAGAACTGTTGGGAGTGACAGATTGAAGGTTGGCGCTAGGGGAAGTGTTAAAGTTCATCACCAATAAGGAACTGAATGAGGAGACCTAGTCTTTTTAGGGGATATATTTTTACAGCTTTCAATTTTGGTCAGACTTGTCTTTGAGAATAATCTGTAATCTGGTAGGTTGTTGCTATTGTTTAGGGAAGTTTGTTATTGTTGCTTGTGCTTAGGAAAGTTTTGCTATTTTCTTGGAAATAAGTTCAGTTCAGAGTCTATAAATGTTAAATGTAAGCCTAGTGCTGCGTTTTTAAATCAGTTAAATAACATGCACTTTCTCCTTATTTAGTTGTACTCTTGCTGTAGTTTATTTCTTTAAACAGCACTCAATCTATACATTTGTATGATAATTTTTCAATGAAATTTATATAATATATAGGATTCAAATTCCCTCTTCTAGCTTCTTGTAGTTTAGGAGGAAGATATAATTGGGCAAAAACTGGATTTTGTGGACAAACAACTACCGTGAATGGAAGCCAAATAGTTGTGGGACCATGTGAAGATCCCTCTCAACGAATAAGTTGGGATAAAATTGCTTTTTCGACGACAGCTGATCAAATCGTTTTTAAGAAGGTAGTTACAGGCGAATTTTTAGAACCACCCCGTGCCCTAAACATGGCATGTAAGAAGATACGATTGCCAAAAGTTACTAGTGTTGAAAACGAAAATTAACATGATTTAGTAGTTTTAGTAATTTGTGTTAGTAAATGAATGAGTGTGAATTAATTTAAGTTCATGGTACATGAATGTATATAGATGTATCTTGGAATATTATATGGTTAGGTTCATGTACATGTATTTGGTAGAGTTGAAATTATTATGATGACTTTACAAGTGTCCTAAGAGTCCTATAAATAGTCTTATAAGTGAGTCATTTCATGTAAGTGGGAGATAAGAAAAATTATATGTGCAATCAAGTTGAAGCAAAATAATTCTTCTTACATCTCCACTTCCTCTCTAAATTATATTCTCTTTCATATTTTTTTTTAACAAAGTAGCATTAGAGTCGAGGTTTAAACAAGGTTTATACAAGGTGTCCAAGGTGAGATGATGACAAGAGAGAGTTGACCAAATTGAGGTGACTGGGTGCTATCGAAGTGTTATACTAGGTGAATGCTAAGTATAAAGAAATAGGAAAACAATATATTTCAGGAAAAAATTATTGCTCATTATTAATCATCTCAGTTACACATATATATAGCATACAACTTTTAATGTGTTACAAAGATAAGTATCTTATCTCTACTATAAAATTTACGGACTGATCTTATCTCTTTATCTCCAACAACTCAGTGGGCTGATCTTATATTTTACCACATATGTGAATTATCTCCTTATCTCCAACAACTCAGTTCATATCTATTTGAAGAGGCGGAACCAGGGGTGAGGGAGGTCATATGACCCTGGTATTCCGGCGATGAGGAGACCACCGAGGGCCATGGTGTAAGGGCTGAAGGGTAAGTTGCGGCGCCGGTGAAGTACGTCGTCGGGGTTATGGCCTGGCGGTCATTTGGAGGACTCCAGTCCTGCCTGTTTTTTCACTTCCTCTGGACTCATCTTGTGTGTGTCCGCCATCTTCCTCCACTGATCTTCTTCTTTTCCTCCCATTCTCTCTCACACACAAACTACAGCTGCTTCTTCCTTCCTTGGATTTTTTTTCTCTACACTTCTTCTATTACTTGTTTTGTTGGTTGGACATATTTAAGGCAATGAGTTGCCACGTTTTGTTGGTCTTGACGTGCTTGTCTAGTCTCATGACACGTGTCTATACTCTCCTTCTTTTATTTTCTTAATTTATAAGAAATTACTCTTATTAAAATTTGAAAGTAATATATTTAAATTTAAAAGAATAATATTGAAATTTTATATTACATTTAATTAATCAAAAAAAAAATTTATTATATTTTAAACCACCGAGATAAAATGGGAGACGAGTGGATGAATAACAGTCTAGTAGTTTATATTGAGAAGGATATTTTTTCAACAATTAAAAATGAATAAATTTTGAGACGTTTTCAAACTATGCAGACTCGCAGGATACAGTTGTCTCCTCTCAATCGTACAACCGAAAGAAACACTCCAAGCGTCAATAAATAAATTTTTTTTATTGATGTATTTTGACCCCCCTCTAAAAAGGTTCTGGTTCCGCCACTGTCTATTTGTTAACTTCTTGCAGTAGTATGTCTCCTTATATTAGTTTCATCATAACTAGAACTCATTTGTCATACTGCTCCATGCTTCTCACTACTAAGTGTGCTTGTTAGAGCTACATAAAGCAATCTAGTGAATGTGTTAGTTGAGAAGAAATTCGAAGGAACAAGTTTGTGAGTTGAAACACGTCACAAAGGCCGTCTCGTATTGATAGCATTTTGAAAAGGTAAAATATAGGAAAATGATGCCTCCTATGCATTGGCGAACGCATGATTTTTACTCAGTGGGGACTTAATACAAAAAATTATAAGAAAAATTAAGAACAATAATAAAATTTTAAAACGTTAAATATAGTAATAACAATCATTATTTTTGCACAAATAATAATTATTTTTGCACAAAAACATTTTAAATAAGTGATTTACAATGATCCTCTTCATGATCTTATATACTGAAATCTAGGGCTGCAAACGAACCGAGCTGTTCGCGAATCGGTTCGGTTCAGATCAAGTTCAAGTTGTTTGCCTAGTCGAGTCGAGTTCCCACATAGTGTTCCGTTCGATTGCTCGATCAAACATGTTCGCGAACCATGTGGTTCGGTTCGTCTTTGTTCGCGAATAGTTCGGATCAGTTCGATAAGTTCGAGTTCAAGATCGGTTCCAATAGTTCGAGATCGGTTTCTTACATGTTTAAATTGTTTCTAAAATTCTAAATACAAATAATTGGTTATTTCATGTTAAATTCTAAAGTTTGTCTTATCAATAATTGTTAAATTTGTAGTTATTTTCTTTTTTCATTACTTAAACATCTTTTTGTTTTTTTAATAATTGATTATAAGTAAACATTTTATTAAATAATTAATAAATAATAATGTGTAGTTCTTCACCTCTAATTTAATTGAAATAATTTTAATATTTTCATAAAAATTTTTAACAATAATTGTTGGATTATTACAATTTACATCCCAAATAATTTAATAAATTATAACCTATGTCATAAATCACATAAATAAAGTCATTAATAATCATGCAATGACAATTTGACATTAATTAAAAAATGATATAATACAATTGCTTACATTTACATGAGTTATTGAAATTGTCAAATCGAGATAGAGAATATAGAAATCAAGTCATTAATGTATTGAAACTCCACTAATAGAGTAATAGTCATTGTACAATTACTATTATATATTACATCAACTATCAACTATATATGTGAGACAGTGAGAGAGAGTGACTTGCTAACTTTGATTTATCATTTATGCAATTAAATAATCACATTTAGTGTAAAAAGTAGTGTCTAATAATTCAATTAAACAATATGTCACAGTATCGTTTGCATGAAATTAAAATGAGTTACTAATTTAAATTAAAATAAGCAAAAATATTTTTTTTAAAATGAAACAAAGTCTCTAAATAGCTTTGAGCTTTTGATCTTAGAATCGCAATTAATTTATTTAGTTTTAAACAATATAATTATGAAAATTATAAACTTTTTATAAAGTAAAATTAAAAATATTTCCCATCGACTTTGAAAATTCATACTTGATCAGTTGATCTTATTACTTATATTTCAGAATGAAGGAAGTCTATTAGATATTGAATTAATCTAAATTAACTAAATTCACATTATTTTAAATCTTAGCATTTTACAATTCCATTATAAAAAATCTTAAATAAGACTTTTTTTAATAAAATAGATGGAGTATTTTCTTATGTTCGCGAACTTGATCACGTTCGTATAGTCATGAGTTGTTTGCAAATAAGTTTGTGTTCGACTATGTTCGCGAACAAACTTGTGTTCGACTATGTTCGCGAACAAACTTGTGTTCGACTTGTTCGCGAACTCGATCATGTTCGCGAACAGTTCGTGAACACCAATCGATCCGAACTCGTACATAGCTCTTGGTTCGATTAAGTTACTCGAACATGTTCGAGTTCGACTAAAAATGTTCAAGTTCGGTTCGAGTTCGACAAAGTTCGGATCAGATCGGATCGTTTGCAGCTCTACTGAAATCGTTTCAAAATTAACTCATTGTCAATAGTATTAAAAATGTCTCTTTTTATGTTCATAACAGACAAGAATTCATCTACCTATCTTTTATCCTATTACACAATTATGTCTTAATAAAATTTATAGCTGAAAATAGACTTTCAAAGTTTGCAATTGTAACTAGGTAGGATTAATACCAACTTCACTAACAAATAAAAATTTAAGAATCAAAGAATATGGAAAGCGCCGATTAAAAAAAACATAAAACAAAAGCTAATAACAAGTTAACAACTACTTAATTAACAAGATGAATAAATATTGTAATGAGTTTTCAATTTAAATTAAACCAGTAATTATTTACGTACATAGTAGAATAATTGAAATTTCTTAAGGTATAAGAATGCAGACTATTTTATCTTCTAATTTGTCATTACTGGGTATTCCAAGCTTTGATTTTAAATTCGAATTGAATATGATGGAATGGTGGAGAATTTGTTTTGGAGTAATGCTAGGGACACAAACTATACACAAAAATTATGCACAAATAATATATAAAAAAGGGAGAGAAAATAGGAAAGGTACCTACGATTAGATATTTTACACATTTTCATTGGTAAGTAATACGTGAGTCCTACTCTTTGTGCACAATTTTTTGTGTATAGTTTGTGCATATAGTATTATTTTTTGTTTTGAGTTTGTATTTTCTAATGTCAGAGAGTGAAATTGACAGTAGATAGTGAAAATAAGTTCTTTTCTCTACAAATTGAACATGAACAGAATCTCAAAGAGTGTATTGTACTAAAGTAACAATATATTACTTGAAAAGTTTTAGTCATTGCCTCATATGCAGTGACAGACGCATGATTTTTAGTCATTTTGGTATTTTTAAATTTATGGACTAAATCAAGTTTAGGAGGTGTTGTTGAAAATGTAAACATGATTTACTAGTTTTAGTAATTTGTGTTAATATATGAATTAGTGTGAATTAATCTAAGTTCATGGTACATGTATGTACATGAACGTATTTAGAAGTATCTTAGAATATGTACGTGTATTTGGTAGATTTGAAATTGTTAGTGCGACTTTACAAGTGTCCAAAGAGTTCTATAAATAGTCTTGTAAGTAAATTAATTTATATAAGTGAAAGATAAGAAAAATATATTTGCAATCAAGTTGAAGTGAAGCAATTCTTCCTAGATCTCCACTTCCTCTCTAACATTCGTTTGATGAGTAATAAAAAAGAATATCGAAAATTTGAGTGGCTGAAATGTGAAGCAGCTACTTTCGAAGTAACATAAAGAAAAACCTAAAGACTTTATTTTTTTTAAATTTATTTAATCCTACATTTTACTACGTATTTAACAAAAATAGAATGGGATCGTCGATCTATTCTTTTCCATATTTTTCAACAACTAGCTCATAATTGTTGTAATATTATTTTATTTTTTTATACTTTTCTATATTAAACTATACTAATATATTAATTATAATATTATTATTAAATATTATTGTTATTAAGAATATGAGTTTTAAACAACGTTAACTACATTAAAAATGTATGGGAATAAAAGATAATGATAAGTATATAATTATAGGATAGTAGAATATTGATTAAAAGTTTTTTTATACTTTTCTATATTACACTATACTATTATATTAATTTAATACTATTAAATATTATTGTTATCAAAAATATGAGTTTTAAATAATACTAACCATATTAAAAAAATGTATGGGAATAAGAGATAGTGATAAGTATATAATAATATGATAGTAGAATATTGATTAAAAGATTTTTGAAATGAACTAAAAGATAAAAAAAATAAATTCTTTTCCTAGATTTTAGGTTTCCATTCCTAAATTATAGTGTTGAAAGATCATTCCTAAATTTTAAGATTGAGTGTTATTTATTATACATATAGATTTTAGGGTTGAAAGACTATTCCTAAATTTTAAGATTGAGAGAGAATTTTGTACTATTTATTACATACAAGCTAATCAACCCCGTGCGAAGTACGAGTGACATAAATAATAATTTATTATATTAATAATTAAAAAAAATTAATTGTGATTTCAAAAACATAGTTGTAGTTATTAAATAGTTAAATATTTATTCAAATAATTGATGATTGAATTATATATAATTGCAGGTTCTTTCAATCAATTATATATTAAGCTAAATATTTGAATGAATTATCGTAGATTTATTTAGTTATGATTATAAGAAAATAATTATCTATATTAGCATTTATATTGACAAAATTTTCTTAGATTCTAATCTGAATTGAGTTATGAAACACAAGTTTTAATAAGTTTAATTTAATTATGACAATTAGTTAGGAATGAATCTACTATAATTTTTCAAATAATGTTACGGTTATTATGTTTCAAATTCACATATATTATTAATACAATTAATCATGCGATTTGATAAAATTTCAAGTTTTAATGAATTAAATTAGTTCGGATATTAATTTAATAATAAAGTTCATGACTAATATTAATATAATTAAATCACGTGATATTTTAAGAGATTTTTTCGACATCTTAATATTTTAATAAAATTGTCGCAATAAAATTATCTTATATAAATTTATTAAGATATATAAACTAAATAAAACTATTAAAAAGAACCCATGTAATAAATATTAATAGATAACATGTAGTAATTATTTAAATTTGTAGAGTATTTATACTAATTTGATTAGGAAAAAAAGATCTTTTTTCCTTCCTAGAAGTATATTTCTTTTAGAAGTGTATTTCTTTTAGAAGTGAGATTTATGTACCGTATGGCGGGAAATTTAACTGGTTTGGATGACCCATCTACACCTTCAAGTCGTCATTAAGTCATTCTTAATATTCAAAATTTGGCAGGGTCCTCCAACTCCCCCTTATTTGAGTCAACTATGTATTTTCGTTGAAATTTTCAGAATTTCTCCAAAATTACAATATGTGCATTGTTTGTGACTTTTAAGTTGGGCCAGAACAAATTTAAAGCCTTTTTTTTAATTTATTTTTAAGTTCATTAAATATTAAAATTTTCTCTCATCTTCCTATTTCGTTGTAGTAAATTTTAAATTTTCCCCTCATCTTCCTATTACGTTTTAGTAAATTCTACTCCCTTCATCATCAAAAGAATAAGCAAATATAAAATACTATTTACACACATATTAAGGGATCTGACTTTTCTAGAGTTCTTAAGATACTCTAAAATATGAAGTCCTCTAAATCTCATCCCTCCATTTGAAATTAAAGGTCAAGATAAAAATCATACTCTCAATGTCATCATCCAACTAATGCTCTCTCTTTCTACTCCTTTTTGTCCTTTAAACGCAAGTTTTTTTTTCCTTTCCGTGCCTGAACTCTAAATACATAGCCTCCATCTTCTGCCAAAAGCCTTTTGATGGCTTCAATAAATGATCACAAAAACAGATTCAACAGGCTGGGTTTTGGCCTTGAATTGATTTTATCAAAATTATTTGTTTAAGAACAGAAATAAATTGATTTTTGAGAAATCCGTTCCTATTCAATTTCAATTCATGATGAATCATCGTGTTCTATTATTAGGTATCCGATGGAAATTGGATCTTTGAAGGGTGCAAAACATTCTTATCAATTAATATTAGATGTAATTAAAAAAAACTAGTTGATAACCCGTGCGGGCTAGTTTGAAAAATAAATTGAATAATTTGTCAAATATACAATGAGAATGATATCTATTTTTTTTAATAATTTTTTTTTATATAAACTTCTCAATAACTGAAGCTCCTAGTCACATTATCGTTATCCTTTCGTGTCAAACGCCCAACCACTCCTACAATCATCCCTCTCTAAAGATTCCTGGGCACATAAATTTATTATTTCGATCTTATAGTCCTTTAAACTAGAGGCCATGATGTTCACTAATTCCCTGCTCCAAGATAGATGAACAATAAATTATGCACACAAAATAGGTGTAGACAAAATCCCTAACAGCAGAAGGAATGATTTCAGATCCAAAGTCATTGCATGAAGGATACTTCCACCTCAGAAGCTTTAGAAGGACATCAGTTCTAAAGACAGAGACACCCATTGAGGCAATATAAGGATTTCTCAAGGCATCTTGTTGAGACAGTCCAAAAAGAGAGGTGTCTACTTGCTGCAGTGCAACATCAAGTAACAGATGCCAACAAATATAATGGAATTTACTGCGGGGTATCAATGGATATGAAAATTTCATAAGGAAAAATGGTAGGAAAGAGAACCAAGTCTAGAAGACGTAGGTCAGGCAAGGCTGGTCTCACCATTGCTTTCAGGGCATTGCCCTTTGGTTTCTGAGCAAAGTGGATGATACATCCTGTCTCATCGATCTTCATCAAACCATAGTCTGAAGCTCGACTGTAAATAAGGAAAAGATAATTGAATGTTTTCAACAAATAGATCGACTTCTAATCAACATCTCACTGCTAGAGAATCTGAAAAAAGGGACCTTTATGGATTTTACCAATTCATCCAAAGATGTTTCAAATCAACATTGAAACACATTCGTCATTCATCCTTAGAAATTTAGGTAATAATAATTGCTTCCAGTTCTTTACTCTTTTTCTGTTCGTTCATACAAAATGTATGGCAAACATAAGAGATATTTTATTTTCTAAAGTTGGAACATGAAAATTAGTATCAAGTTAAACAGAAAGATGCTGACATACCTATCATCCATGGGTATACACGATACAGTAATATCCGCATTTGTGTCAATATGTTTCTGCAAGTAGATTTGTCACTGATAAATAAACTTCCTAGCTTCATTTAAATATGTAAGGAAGTACAATATTCATCCATAAGTAAGTTCTTACCTGAACAAAATCCATATAGTTCATTCGGTAAAGATGGTCACCAGACAGAATCGATATGTGCTCAACATTCTTGTTCTTCGCATCCTGCAAGTAAATCATTTTACATCACAATTAGTCTTTTTTCTACAGGCTCTTCAAATGCCTAGGAAAAACTCTAGTACCTACCTCGAATACCCATATAAATTGCCGCACAGCATCAATTGTTCCTTGAAACCAATGCTTTCCTGCTTCTCCAGGGGATTGCGTGGCAGCGAAAACCTGTTTCTCATAATTTCAGCTTTCAGATTTGAGTCTCAAGAAGTCCGATCAAAATTATTAACAAACAGTTAAATCTCTAGAAACACAAATCTCTGGTTGATGTGGGTCTACTTTGAAATAGGCATATCCGAGAATTAGCCAAACTTTCAAAAAACTCTAAACAACATAATCATACAAGTCCTTTCTACTAAAAATGCAGATATATTCATTTTTTCTTCTTTTTTTTTTGGATAACATATGCAGATTCTCAGACATAGCTGATGGAGAGAACCAAAATCTCTCTTGACACCGCAAAGGAGGAGGTGGATTGAGAGATCGACACCGGCACATGAAGTTTTCTTGCTATGAGTTGGTGGATTAAATAGAGAGATCGACATGAGGGAGGAGAAGAGATTTGAGAGAACTAAAAGAAGGAGAAGTGATCTGATGCGACTGAATAAGCAGAAACCGGAAAAGGAAGTTGAAGATCATGGAGGAAAGACGGAACCGAAATAACTCTTAATTAATTTTGAGTTTTCCGATTGAAAGGATCGCCTTTGTTGCTTTTATATATGAGTACTAGCGGTAACCCGTTCCTCCGGCACGAAGATTTTTTTTGAGATAGGAAGAAAAAGATAGAAGAAAAAAATATTGGGGATAAGGTTTGGAGAAGAAGAAAAAGGTAGAAAAAGAAGAGGAAATAAAGAAAGGAGAAATAATAAACGGTCAGATTTATATCAAACTTTAGATGACTCAGATGATTTATTAAATAAGCGGAAAATTTAAAATTATTTATATTTTATTAGATAGATTAATTGATTGAGGATGGTATACAAATGGATTGACAACGTATGTGTGTCAGTGTGTGGTGAGGAGGTGCTAATTGTTGGCGAGTGAAGACAGACGACAGGAGGTATTTTCAGGTGGTGAAGAATCGTAAAAAAACTGGAACAGAAATAACATTAACAAATAAAATTGGTGGGAGAGAGATAAAATATGACGTGGCTGGTGGGTGGGTTACTAAGTGATAAAAAATTATTTAAATAATTATGTGCCTTTATTTTGACCTTTGATTTGGAACAGAGGGATGAGATTTAGGGTTCATATTTTAGAGTATCTTATAAATTTTGAAGAAACCGGATCCATTAAAAAAAAAGTAAAAGTAAAGAAAAGAGAATAAAAAATTTTAAATTTATTTTTAATGGTCCCATTAAATTATATAAATTGATAAATATTTTTATTTTTTTATACTATAAATAACATATTTATACTTTAGTTTATATATTTTATCTTATCTTTTTAAAAACAAAAAATTTATAACTTTAATCATCTTTTGAGTTCAGAAGGAATAAATTTTTTCTCTCATCTTCCTATTTATTTACCTAGAACACACACGGTCACAGCCCATCGTTGTACTGTGAAAATGATAATAATGAGTTCGTATTTCCTCGCAAATCAATATATAGCTTCATTGATCAGTCTACACCATTTATAATATAAGAAATATATAGGTCTGGCAACGGAATGAGTATGGTCTGGGAGATTCTTCGTTATACTCGTCCCGTTAATATAGAGCAATCTTTGATCCCGAAAATAATTTCTTATACCCGTCTTGCTCTCGTTCCGTTTATCCGATTACTCTTATTTTTCTCAAATTAAATTTCTTTAATTTTTTTTATATTAGTTTATACAACTATTGTTAATTTAAAATCAAACAACATACAACATTTCTATTACTAACAATATATTATATTACAAATGTTATGAATTTATAATGAAATAACTTAAATAAGTACATAAGTATATATATATATATATATAAAATGTTAATTTTAAATAAATTATATATATATATATATATATATATATATATATATAATTGGGTCGAGGTCGGGAGTGAAAGGGTTATCTTTTATCCGATTCTAACCCGTTTAAAAAATCGAATTTCATTAAAATTAGGATCGGGCAGACCCTGTCGGTGAGGTGAGGAAATTGCCAGGCTTAGGAATACATAATCACTATACAAGTTCATTGGACTTTACATGATAAAGGTAACGATACAATTAGAATATGAACTAATCACGATATATCTTTGGCCATCCAAACTAACCAAAAAAGGGATTCCTTTTCTGACCAACCCTTCTTCTTGTTCTGTTGTAGCTTGGTCTTGAAATACGTACCACGTCATTTACTATTATCTTCTTGCTGAGAACTACAAGGCACGAACTGAGTTGTCAAAACACCATGAGCAACTTTTTATCTCACAAAATGATAATCAAGCTCAACATGCTTAATTGGTTCCAGCACTGTTACATATGGATCAAGTATTAGGACCCCTCCATTACACTTATTTTTTAATTTTTCGGGATTAGAATTTTCACTTTTTCACCTATCATTCAATTTTTTCTAATATATAATTAGCGACACAAACATTATATTTAGGGACAAAATAAAATTTGTGAAAAATAATTAGCAACATAATAAAATTTGTAGCAAATAATTGTGTTGCTAAGTGTCGTTAAATGTTATATTTGCGTTGCTAAATGTGTATTGGGAGAAATTAGAGAATAGGTGTAATGAAAGGAATTCTAATCTAATTTTTTCAATACACATTTAGCGATACAAATATTACTTATAATGGTGACACTTGTAGCGACACAATTGTTTGTGACGAATTTTATTGTGTTTCTAAATATTAGCAACAAATTCTATTTTGTCGCTAAATATAGTATTTGTATCGCTAATTGTGTATTAGGAGAAATTAAAAAATACGTGTAATGGAGGGGATCTTAATCCATTACACATAAAGCACTCATACTATCACAAAATAAAACAGGCTTAAATACACTTTAAATCTTAAATTTTTTTCTTTTAACAACTTAAACCTTAATGTTTCAACTTTAAGACATTAAACATTAATGTCTTTAAATTTTTATTAATTAAATTTTTTGACTATCAAATTTAATATTTTTTATCAAAATAAATCACGTGAGTTAAAATAAAAGAGTAATTAAGTCTTTTTAGGGTAACAGTTCATGTATTTGAGTAATCAGGAGCATTTACAGGATAGGAAGTACCGGCACGTCAACTTTATAAAGTGCTAGAATATTCAAACCCTTAGCATTGAAGAAAGTATATACTATAACTTGGTCAAAGATTTGATAAAGACTTAATTCCTATTGGTTGCATGCTTGAGGTGGTGACTATTCCAACTAAACTACAGCTAGCTAGCAATCAAATTTCAAGCTAGATTCGTCTAGCTATGGACCAGCTAGCATATAGACATGTTGTGCATGCATGCATGCATGGTCAGTGTAGGTGAAGATTGTGGCGGATACATTCAGGAATCAAAAATCAATTTGAATAAGCAAATGGAATGCAGAGAGTCTATAAATAAGACCCATTTCATCGAAAGTAATTAAAAAAGAATACAAAAGAAAACAATCTCCCTCTACCAGGTTTATTAATAGTAAAAGAGTACATTACCTCAGTAAAATACAAGGGGATACAAGAAATTTTGTCCAAAAAACTAAATTACATTCTTTATTTTGAGGATACAAGAAACAAAGTAATTTAGAATGGATAACAGATTTCCGTGAGACTTCTAATATCTGGAATGAGGGTTTATTCAATTATTTATTTTCATGTGGTCCCATGCCCTATCTCGTAGTAACTTTCTACTATTCTCTCTTTTTACATGCCATGTTTAAGGGGTTAGGTGGTTCTGAAAATTCTCCCGTGGAGATCCTACTGAAGGTAACCTTATCAGCCGCCTCTGAGTAATTAGTTCCATCCCAGCTTATTCGTTTCGAGGGATCTTCACATGGACTCACAGTTATTTGGCTTCCATTCACGGTAGTCGTAACCCCGCATAATGTAGTTTCACCCCAGTTATATTTTCCTCCAAAACCACAACAAGTTTGAAGAGGGAGCTCGAATCCTGCAGTTGATGGACAAATAATCTAAGAAAACAAAACGTATAAAGTTTAATTCTATATAGACTCACGTGCCAATAAAAGCTTACAATGTTTTAACATATTGATGAAAATGAGAGTAAGTGGAGCATTGCATACCATATTTTTCTGGTTCCTTAAGGAGAGAATACTTAGCAGAATAGATATCCACATGTGTGATTGCAGCTAAGGGAAGGTCTTTCCGAAGTTGATCAATGGCCTCCTTCAGCCTTGAATTGAAGTACTTAGCTAATTCATTATAAGGTATTGCACAACCAATACTATCCATTTGATCTTTTCCCACTGGTGCCATTGTCAAGAGATACGGAAGGCAACCAATTGGTCCAGTGTTGTGGATCCAAAATGTCCTACCTCCCAAATTGTATATATTCTGCAAATATGAATCACATTTAACTATATATTGTTGGAAATGGGTTTGACAAAATAAATATTAAAGCATTTTAAGGCTTAATTTAATGTGGGTACTCCACTTTTGTGGAAGGGAGAGGACCTAGCCAAGGCTTGGTTCGAACTCCGCGCGTTGTTCCCACAAAATTATTCTATAAATAATCCATCTGGACACTCATTATAGAACAATTTTTCCCGTTTCTGCAAAACAATTCCTGTTCCGTTATCTGAATTTATCTTCATTCCTTCCCAGTCTTTTCTTCATGCATCATTACTATTCATTCCTTCCGATTCAGTACATAACATATAATTTGTGTTCGAAGTGTTCTTAATTTTGAAGTGCTTCTAATTAAGAACTGGAAATCCGTTTTATCTTGGGAAGCAATTATTCAATTAATCCTTTAGCACCAGCGAGGGAATAAATTTGCTTTAAGGAGACTTTGTGAATTCAAAGGACTCGGATTTATCTGTTTTATATTTCCAAAAATTCTGAATTCAATTTTCAAGTAAGTATAATACTTTTCATTTTATAATTCTGTTCATATATATATATATATATATATATATATATATACACACATACATGGCTATTGTATATGTTTCAATACTATCTATTTCTACTTGTGTTGGTGCATCTGTGATGTTTTCGATCTTATGTTTAACTAATTAGCAAATTAAATTCATACCTAAATGTATAATTATTAGTGTAAAATCTTATCTTTTAAGGTTGTAAAATTGACCCAAAAAGTATAATTTTGCACTATTAATTGTACCACGAGAAAACGATTTGATATATTGTAAAGTCATGTATGATCATATTTCTACAAAAGAAAACTCATAATCTAATTTTACATTTTACTCGACCATTAATATGATTGAAGCTAATTAACTTATAATATATTAATTTCTAGTCTTAAATAGATGAGATGAGCAAAAGATTAAGCAAGGAATACCTTTAAGTTCATTATAAGCCTGTTGATGGTATCTGGTATAGATGCTTTAATCTCCTCAAATGTCATGTTAGTTAACACTCCTTGGCTGATATCATTCTGTCCAATATCAATAGTATACAAGGCTTTGGAAAAATATTCCTTCTTTGGCAGCAATTTCTTGAATACCCCTCCTGGAGTAACAAATAAAAAAGTTTACCTTCCTAAATAATAATCGAAAACTTATAAATCTATATAGAAGTACAAAGACAAAAAGTTAAGCAACAATACAAACTAAACAAAAGAGATTACCTTCTTTTCTGATAATCTGTGATCTATTCACAAATTGACTGAACTGGGCGAATTGAATGTCAAGGTAAAAAGGACTCCAAGCACGCGGTGGTATGGCCACCGGAAGAAGCAATTTGGGTGGTGCAATTGTAGCCAACAAGCTGGCAAAATTAACACCATAAGAGAAGTTGGCACCCAAGGAATCAAGATAAGCGTGGAGGAATGGTTTACCTAAACTTGCAGCTGCAACATTATATAAATTAACCTTTAGCTATGTAAATGCAATTGAAGAGGTATGCCTAACTTAAAATATATAAAATGCCAAATATATCTAAAATTTGGAAAATCTATATAAATATATAATAAGACAAAAGTTAGTTTTTTGGTGAAGTTCTTTGGTCTTTAGTCTTTGGTATAGACCTAGAATTTAATTAGAAGTAAAACACTTTTTATACTCCTATATAGTGCTAGAATTAATTTAACTAGAACTAAAACTCTCATTATAATCCTACAAACTTTAATATTAAATTATTATGCTACAACAATTTTATTTTTTATAAGAATTCTTTAATTACTTAGTCATATAATAAATTTTAACTGAAAAATCATAGTTAATATTTTAGTTTAAGTTTCTTCTCAACTTTAGTCTCTAAATGACTATATATTAAAAATATTGAGTACATATGATAATTAATATCAAAATTATATATTATATATATATATATGTGTGTGTGTGTATATATATATATATATATATTAGAAATATATTAAAGATTACTTTAGTTACCAATTCTATTACATATAAGAGACCTTTAGTTAATTAATATTACAAAACAATTCCAACTTATATATTAGTTATTAAAATTTAGTTAGCTAGCTTTTAAAACTAAAATTATAATGACAACTCATTATTCTACAACAATTATATTCCTAACTAACTATATATTAAAAATATAAGAAAAATATTATTAGTAAATAATAATTAATATAAAAAAATTGTAATGTATATTACAAAATATATTAATGATTAAATTTAGTAAACAATTTTATTTTATATAGGAGACCTTAAGTTAATTAATGTTAAAAAATCCTGACTTATATATTATTAATTAAAATTTAATTATCTTTTAAAACTGAAATCATGATCATAATTTATTATTTTACAATAATTTTATTTTTTATAGACTTTATTTAGTTAATTAATTATACAATAGAGTATAACTTAAACACTACGTTCAGATTTTTAGGTTTTCACTCAACTTTGAACTCTAATTAAAAATGCAAATATAAATACGAATGATTGATTATAAAAATTAAAAGATTAAAATTTGAAACTATATAAAAATTTAATATTAAATTAAAAATAACAAAATAAATCACATTAGTAACACTTAATATGTGATTTATAGTCATTTATTTTTAAGCAAAATTTATAGTCATTTTAATAATAGTAGTAAGTCAATTTGAAATTCAAAACATTTAGCAAAAAAAAAAATTTGAAATTCAAAAAATTTATTTTCTAATCACTATATAACATAAATTAAAAATTAAAAATAATTTTTAAAAAAAAATAATTTGTGCTTCCTACGGGATACTTAGCTAGTAATTATATAAAAATGAAAGGAAAAAAAAAAAGGTCTTGAAAGGAACTAAGGTAGCATTTGGAGCTCAAAATTAAGAAATGCATTACCAGGAGAAAAAAAATTAAAATTGTAGGACAGTAAGTTTAGGCTATTGATATTGTCTAGGAAAAAAATAATAGTGCTAGAGTTAATACTCCCTCTGTCCCTAAAAAATTAACTTAGTTTTATTTTGTTTTTCGGTTTAATTGACTAATTTTAAAATTAAAAATTAAACATATTTATTTATATTTTTTAAACTCATAAAAATTAGAGATGGTAATAAATTCAACATAATTTCTTATGGTTATAGTTTTTTCACCTATATTTATAAGAAAATAATATAAATTTTAATTATAAAAATGATTAATTTGATTGAAAAATTCAAATTAAACCAATTTTTTAAAGATGAAAGGAGTATATATTTAGCCAACTTTTGAAATTGTTTTAATGATAAACACTTTAAACAACACTTATTTTTAACAACAGCATTTTTATTCTGAAAATATAAATTATCTTCAGTTTATCAACGTACTAAGAAATAAAAAATTGTTGGCTCATACTTACCCATAAAATCGATCAAGAGACGTCCATCAGAGCCTCTTCCTGCTGACCCGTTAAAGTAGGTTTCCCCATAAAAACGGGGTAATTCACTAAGAAAGGCGGATGAATATGAACCTGTGTCGGAATTCGCATCACCAAAGTTAAAGATAGCCGGAAAATCACAAGTGTCTAATGCCAAAACAGGATGGTTTAGTATAATAACATGAGCTAAAACAATGCAAAATAAGGAGATAGAAAACCCATATAATTGGTTCTTCATGCTCAAGGATTTGATTAATGCAGAAAGATATTTAGAAGTGGGTGGTTTTGATATTGAAGAGAAGGCAGAAGAGTCTGATTTATATAGTTTTTTTGAGTAGATTTTTTAAACTAGAATTTTAGAAGTAAAACATAAAATTGTTCCCCGAGTTCATCGACTTGCGACTTTTCGTCCATGATCGAGTTGAGGTATTAGTCAAAACTCTCCCTCGAGTTAATCTACTTGTGACTTTTTGTCCATGATCGAGTGAGGTATTAGTCAAAACTATCCCGTCTAGATCAATTTGCACCACCAATTATACTTTAAATAGAAAATTTTTGCAGTAATTATTAATTATACTAATGAGGAAAAAGTTAAATTCAATCAGGAAAACATCACGACGAGAGGAAAAAGTTAAATTCAATCAGGAAAACATCACGATGACGTACAATAATACAGTGGATTATTTTGATACTTTCACTAAAATAAACATTGCGTACACTTCTCTCTTTCCCTACGTGCCGTGTGATAAATTTCAACTATATATTAGTCTCTTTATTTCTTTCTCTCTCTCTCTATTTTTGCTGGTCTTACCAGGCAATGAATTACGCCCACATCAATGAATATACCAGCATTTAGAAAATTCAGAATAAGCAGCAATTTTTTTTAATATCAGGCATTTCTGTACGCAATTCATTTAATATATTAATTACCAAATCATTTGACTTCAAGGCAATAAAACACAATTAAAGAATTTCCCTCGTTGAGTACAACCTTACAAAACTTATGCTTTGCAATTATCTCCTTGGATCAACAGCTAACCAAACAACAGTTGTGCTTTGCAATTATCTTCTTAATTAGAATGGTTCAACAATTAACCTTCTGGTAGGTCAAGAATAAATTTTTATTTGATTTTTTGTTGTTGTTGTTGTTGTAAAACTAGATAACTTATTTAAATAACTAGTTAAAACTGCATAATTTCAAAAGTATTAATGAATACCTAACCCTAAGTAAATCATATTTTTCTCTCTCTCGAGTCTCAACCAAAAGTCATATGGATACATTGTATCATTTTTATCACATGTATTGTTGGTCATGGTTTACAATGTAAAAAGAAATATTTTTGTACCATTCCATTTTAGAAATACTAAGATCCGTTTCAATTTCAAAATGACGATTTTAATATATATATATATATATATATATATATATATATATATATATATATATATATATATATATATAATATATATATATATACACACACACACGGTCAGTTTCTAATGCGAATCTTAAAATGCGAACCGTCGTCTTTGGTGTCTATGGCGACGATTCGACCCGTCGCCGTAGCCATGTAGTTTTTGACGACGGGTCGAATTGTCGCCATAGACACCAAAGACGACGGTTAGTATTTGGTTCGCATTAGAAGCTTACCGTGTGTGTGTGTGTGTGTATATATATATATATATATAGTCAAATATCTCCGACATTAGTTTGAAATATATTAGTGATGACATGATTATAATACTCAATCAATTAAAAATAAATGTAATTACATATTAAAAAATTTAGATTACTTTATATTCTAAAAAATTTCAATGTCTTGGTCAAGCGAAGGAGCGAGACAGATCAGATGTTGCAAATTAAATCGTGCTCCTTCTTTGCTTGGTCAAGACAGAAATCAAACGTCCATCAATTTTTAATAGCACCACGTAATTTTTTTGCTCTTTGTTTAAACTATTATCGTTTAACAATCTGAAACTCTTAATGGTTTGCAACACACCTCTCTCTCCTAAAAACTTATAAATATATAATAAATAAAAAAGATTTCCAACAGAAAAAATTTTGATTGCCCTCTTTAAATATATATAGCAACAAATAATAAATACAATTCAAACAAGAAAATGCAATCAATATTTGTAACGCTCTAGTCCGATATCAAAACATATAAGAAAAAATTGTCTGAATATAAAATATTAAGTTACTAACAATAATATCTTCAATCATGCCCTTTCGAGTGAGCAAAAAGGTACTATTGACGAGTGGTTTAAGACTTTGTTTGAAAAGTGTTAGTTCCGGGGGACACAATAGAGATCTAGAAGGGGGGAGGGAGGTTAAATAGAACCTTTAATATTTTTTCGTTTTATTACGAAAGTACATCAGTTATGATTTAATAGAATCAATTCATGCACAGCGGAATATACTTTTGATAACCCCTTCAAGGAAATAAACATAATCTCAGTTCAATGATCTACGATATAGTTGACAGCAGATATAGCAGCTATAGCAGTTATTGTACATAAGGTAAATGACATAAAGTAAATAACACAAGAGGTTTTAAGTGGTTCGGAGACTGAACAACTCTTACTCTACTCTTATACTTTAACAAGTAGGAATCCACTAATGGTTTTAGTCACTAAGACAAGGACGCTTTGCCCTCCTCAAGTCCAGCAGACATGAGTTGTTTTTAGTCCCTCGGACAAGGATCCTCTGACCCTCTTCAAGTCCAGCAGACTTGGAACTCTAGTTCACTAAGAACTCTTCAAAGCCAACAGCCTTGGAACACTGTAGACTAAGACCAGCAACCTTAAAATCTTTTGTACCCTTTGGTACTCAGCAAGTCCAGCAGACTTGACTTGATTTAGTCACTTAAGACAAGGACGTTCTGCCCTCTCTGGTGTGTTGATTGTTTGTTGGGTTGTGCTGCCAAGATGAGCTTTGATCTCCTTCATCTTCAAGTACTTAGCAACTATTTGTGATCGTCTTCTGAATGTTACTGATGATGGTCGTTGAAGCTCTTCTTCTTCTAGTACATAGCAGATACAGATGATCACTCTTGATGAACACTAGTTGACTTGTATACAGACCCCAGTTCTGTTCTTCATCTTTTCCAGGTCAGAGTGTTCATGATTGATCACAAAGTCTCTTTTCTAGATTTGCTTTCAACTCTAGTTGCTCTTGATCTTGGCTTCTTGGTCATTTGACTCTTAGCTCACATGCCAGCTCTTCAGCATACCTCTGATATTGTAGTGAAACTTTTAGCTGTTTTGTTCAATCAATGTTCTTACTCCCGTTCACTACAGACACACACTTTGCAATCTGAATGCAGTTTGCTCTTATGTAGATCTCCATGTTCTTCCCGTTGAAAACTTGCCGTTGATATCTTCCCGTTGCACTTCTTTTCGTTAGAGACTTACTTGCTGCAGACTTGTTTATTGTACCAATGAATATTTTTCTTCTTGAAGTCTGCTAGTGATGGCTGAGTCAGCATCCATTAGCTGGTACCAAGTTAATGGAGTCACATGAGCTGCCTATTGACTGCTGTAAACATGGCTGTTTGAACCCCACTCAGATTGGTTCCTTATTTTGCTCATTTTGGCTATTTTACTTACTCTACGATCAACTGGTTGTAGCTTATTGTTCCTGATCGTAGTGTTGTCTGCTTGCTTCATAATGAAGTCTATTGCTTCTGATCGTAGAGTTAGCTACTCGCTTCATAACGTGGCCTTATGATTATGCATGATGTGCACTGCCTTGGAGCTCGTAGAGTGGCCGACTGCACTTGTTTTATGCTTTAATGTGCTTCTTACTATCTTGCAGTTGTGCCTTCTTGTGCTCTGTGATCTCCATTGAGCTTTACGTTCTCAGAGCATAGGATTATGAACTTTGTTGAGCTTTTGCTGCAGCTTGCTTATCATAGACTGCTCTATGTTCTTCAGGTGTTAACCCTGCTGCCGTGTCATAGAGGACTGCTCTATGATCTTCTGATGCCTTAGCACTTTCGTAGTAGAGGACTGCTCTACTTAATTTTTAGACATTATCTCTTATGTCATAGAGGATTGCTCTATGATCTTCTGATGCTTCGTTTAGGCTGTCAGAATGTCTTTGCTGTCTTTGGCTCAACTCTACGATCACTTGATCTAGCTGATGATTTTCCACTCTATGATCTTGTCTTAAGGTACAAGCTGTAGAGTCTTGTTGGGACCATAGTGTGTATTTGAGCTGCCATATGATCTCTGTTATGGCTTGATGCTTCGAATGCACTTTGAGATCTTTGTTTTCTGATAGCTCATGCTCAGCTTACTTAGAAGTCCTTATGAAGATTGCTACTTTAACTTTGAGTGCTCAGGCAGAGACTGCTCTACGTTGTTGCTTGATTGTAGATCGTTCATGGGAGTCGTAGAGTGACTGACTGTATTGACTCTACGAACCCATGACAGCTCAACGATCTTCTTTTTGCTCTTTCATTGTGGTGCTTGGCATAATCTACGATTCCGAGTGAGCTCTTTGATTTACCGAGCCTTTCTTTACATTAGCCTGGCAGACATGCGTAACTCTACGTCTGCAACTGATGCGACTGGCCGAGCTTCACTCTACATTTTTCTTGCAAGCTCTGTGATGACATGCTCAACTCTACGCCTATTCTTTGATCATGCTAGAGTTGCTCCACGATGCCGAGAAGAATTTCTACGTTTGTCTGGCAGACTCTACATTTTCATGAGCGAGCTTTGCGTATGCCTGGCCCAACTCTACGATGCCAAGAGAGTGCTGTGATCTGCCGAGCGAGCTCTACGATATGTTGAGCCTTTCACTGTGTCTGCCCTTCGATCGTTCACTAGATGCTTTGTGCAGTACTCAACGATCAGTCTGACCTTTGCTTATTACATATATCGTTTCAGCTCATAAGATCAACCTAACAAATTTGATCTTTTTCTATTCTAAGTCCTTGTACATCAAGTTCATTTAAGGACTTTACAATACCTAATGTTACATATGTGCTTTGATCAGATAAATAACAATTCAGCTCAGATCAACCTAACATATTTGATCTTTCCACTCTAAGTCCTTGTACATATATATCATTAAGGACTTTACAAGGCTTTATTAATATGAATGTTCTTTTTATCATTTTGTCATCAATCAAATCACATATAATGAATAATGGTAATCTTATGCAGATCTTATAACCTTCTCCCCCTATGATAATGGACTCAATGATCTCATGCAGATTTCCAACAATCTCTCCCTATTTGATGATGACAAAAATACTTATAGCATAACATTCATTTCAAGTAATATATGCAGATGTATGAGTATGAATGTGACTTAAGATACAGTAAGTCACTGTATTGCTATACCAATAGATATGAATGAAATGATGTGCATTAATAATAATCATTCATATAACATACCATGGAACTTAAACGTGTGCAGTTCACAAACTTAAACATGTTAGTTCAACAAGGAGATCCTAAATCTAGATTAGCATATGACAGATAGTTAATTTCTCCTTGCTTGTTAGAGATGTACCTTCTTCATCTTTTTTGTGGATACCTTGTGTTTGCTTTTAGCTGCTGCTTTCTCCTCCCGGTTCTTCTTCATCCTCCTTTGGCTTCTGCTCCCCCTCACTGCTTACAACTCTTCCTTTATCTTCTTTTGGCTCCCCCTTAGTGTTAGGCACCTAATCTTTGCTCTTCTTTAGCTTCAGCTTCATCTTCTTGTCCTTCTTTTTTGTGACAGTTCTGTTCCTCCTCTTTTTCTGTTTCATCTTTTTCTCTCCCTTTTTGTTATCAATCAGTTGGGAAAGATACTGGACATGGTTAACGAGCTGTTTAACTAAGTAGGAGGTATTTTCAACTTTCATTTTCACCTCCTGCTGGCCGAGTTCCATTTGTTGAGAGAGGGACTGGCTAAGGTTGTTAACTTTCTCTAAGAGAGACTGAATAGAGCATTCATTTTTCTTCTGGAGTGTCAGAGCTTCAGTTTTCTGTTTCTCAATTGACTTGAGATATATCTGATCTTGTTGATGAAGCTTGATAGACATATCTGTGAAAGATGCTTGCAGCGTCTTGTAGAAGTTAGTCTCTTCACCTCCAGGCATATCCTTGCTGCAGCAGTAACTGAGGAAATGTTTCCAAGTAACTATTCTGAGTTTTTTAACAACTCTTGATCAATCAAGGAATCTTCAAGAATCGGTGCGGTTAACTTGGGTTTCTCACTCTTGTAGATGTTTTCAAGAGCAGCGACTATATCAAAGAAATCTTTGTTGGATAAGGAAGGAATATCAATAGGTATATTGGAGGTATTTGACCTTGTGACATTTGGCTGAGACTGAAATGCTGCAGTCGTAGAGTTAGAGGGCTCTACTACCATTGACTCTATGGTCTTGGCTTTTGTTTCCTTTTTGCTAAGGTTCTCCAATAGATAGTATTGAATGTATATACTTCCAGCATGACAGTAGACTTTGAAGTGTTGGGAGTTCTCGATCAGTATCTTTGGAAAGGATTGAACTCTTAAAAAGTTTTGAGAGATCATTTTCAGATTTGGAAATTGTGAGTAAAACACCAGTTGATGAAGCTTTTATTTTCATGTGAAATGGCCTTTAACCAGGGCATCCATGGGTAGAACCAAGTCAATTGTTGACTGTCAGGATCATATAATACTGTAGTTGGATCTAGTTCAATGTCTTGAAAATTGTTAAGTAGATACTCTATGGTCATTGATACTACTTTGATTTGTCCATTGCCATGTTCTATCCATCTTGTTGGCAACACAACTCCTGATTTGTCACAAGCTTCCAGCATTATCCTTCTTCGAATTCTTGTGGCTGCTAGGAGTGGATCAGAGTTGCTTTCTGAATCATCATTTTCAGAGTTGGAGTCCTTTAGCGCTTCATCCTCTTCCATTGCTTCCTTTCCTTTTCCAATGTCAGTCTTTCTGGCATTCTTTCCATTTGAACTTGCTTCCTCCATAGTTATTTTCTGTGATACTTTTACTAGCTCACCAGTCAACTGTTCTTCATAGCTTGTTTCCATATCACCATTATCTTTTGTTGATCCATTAAGTTTTTCTTCAACAGATATAGCTTTATCCTTACTTTCTGAATCTGATTCACTTGTGGTCACATATTTTTCAGCTGACTCATCTCTTGATGCCACGCGTTTACTGGTCTTTATAACTTCTTCTTTATCGACCTCATCATCATCATCACCAAGATCAATTATCGTAGGTGACATACCTTCTTCTCTCTTAAGACCTGGGAATTTCATTTTTTGTTAAAGACGTGCACTTTGTCTTCTTTTTGCAGGCTTAACAACAGGAGTTTTAGATGCTTCTTTCTCTTCCTCAGATTCACTAGTAGGTTCTGAGGAGCTCTTTACTGAGGCTGCTGGAGAGGCTTTTTCAACTTTTAACTTCTTCTTTGTTGATTTTGAAGGTATGGGCACAAGGGATAAGGATTCATCAGATTGTGATGACTCATTCTTTAATGCACTTACTTTTCTTTTCCCTTTGTTTATCCTTGAGGTGCCCTTGCTGCTGCTACTAGATAATCTCAGTTTTTTATTCTCTATGGGGTTTCTTTTCCAGTTGTCAAACAATTTAGGGGACATAACTTTGTTGACATTTAGGGTTTTTCCCTCATTATCCCCAATTTTGCTTTTTAGCCTTTTCTTCAATATGATGCTCAAGAACCTTCCATAGTAAACCTTTAAGATAGGTTTATCTGAGGCCTTCATTTTCCTAATATCCTTGGCTATCCAATCAGACAACATAGCTCCAAAGTTTATCTTCTTCTTCATGACAATGGCAGTCATAATTTTCAATTGAAGGTCACTTACAGTGTCATGAGTAGTATCTTTGCATAAGATACATTTTCCTGCAATCTTTGCCAAGATCTCAAATTTCTCTGGGAATTCCTTTTTCTTCATTCCTTTGAGCTGGGGATTCTTTACATATCCCATTAATCTTTTGCCTTCATCAAAATCGATTCCTTCTAGAGATGATAGACCTTGGATGGTGAATCCCAGACATTGATTGATTTCTGCAGCATCTATCTTCAGTTTTACTCCTCGAACTTTTGTAGGCAGAACATCATTATCAATTACTGCATTCTGATAGAACTCTTTAACCAGATCAAAGAAGATTTTGGTGTTCGATCCTAAGCATTCTGAGAACCCTGCTTGCCTTATAATTTTAAGAATATCCTTGAACTTTTCATCTGATTCTCCAAACTTATCGAAACCAAGTTGGATACCTGATACGACTTGACAGTTTTCCATAACAAGAGTTTTGATGAATGAAGGATGCTTGAGCAGATATACGATGAAAATGTGGAACTTCAGGAACAACTTAGAGTTTTGGAGGAAGTGTTAGAGACACGCCGAGTTACTATCGAGGAGAAGGACGGAGAGATCTACGATTTAGAAGTACGGTTGGGTGATGTAGAATGGAAATTGGTTCACGCAGAGGGTCAGCAGGAGCAGCTGTTAAATGAAAATGAAAAGGTGAAGTCAGAGAATGAGGTAGTAAAGGCTGAAAATGGTGAACTAAAAACTGAGAATGATGAATTAAAGTCTGAGATCGGCCAATTGAAGATTGTGATGGAGGAGTTAAAAGAAGCTTTGAAGGAGGAAACTACTATGCGTAATAGGGTTGAAGACGCTCACATTAGGGTTTCTCAACGGTTGGATCGTGCTGAAGGAGAGATTTGCGCGAAGAAGTTCAAGATCGATGACATAGAGTATATTTACCACACGACGATAGATAGGGCTCAAGACCGGGTTTACCATTACCCAACACAGTTAGAGGATCATCCGAGGTTTGTGGATCGCCGAACTATGGTTCGCATTATGGAGCAAGAACGTGAGGAGGCTGTGCGCCGAGGATTATCTTCCTAAGTTATTAGAGAAATAATATTATAATAAGTACAAGTGTTTTAAATATAAATCCCAGCTTATATAAATAATGGGATAAGACATTAATGATGAAGTTCCAAAGTTGTCTTCTTAAATGATGATGTAAATAGTAAAATGCTATCTTTTAAGTTTGAGAATGAATAAATAAAGAAGTTTTTGAAAAATGTTATGTGTTAAGTTTCTACTTTTGAATATTTAAGTTAAGTTTTAATTAAGTTATAAGCACTTAAGAAAGTTAGCAATTGTCTAAAAAGCGTTGTCTTCAACAGAATTATGCCGCCAAGAAGAGTTGGACGACCCTGTCAGCAACCTCCCCCAGAGGGGTCTACTAACAACAATACCAATAATCCACCCGAAGCTAACCCAGTTCAACAACTAGTGAACCTTTTGACTGGAGTCTTTGCAAATCAATCGCAAGCTCAAGCTACGACCTTTAAGGATTTTAAGGCCGTTGGTCCCCCTGAGTTTAAAGGAACAATGGATTCGATAGAAGCCCAAACTTGGGTAATGGAAATGGAAAAAGTTTTTGAAGTCGCTAGGGTTAGGAATGATCAGAAGACTGCCTTTGCGACTTTCAGGTTAAAGTCGGAAGCCAATTACTGGTGGCAAGCCAACAAGACGAGAGCAGGAGAAGGTGTCATACCGTGGGATCGGTTTAAAGAGATGTTCTTCGAAATGTATTTTCCGGCTAGTGCTCAGAACCAGATGGAGGTTCAGTTTCTCGAACTTAAGCAAGGAACAATGACAGTGCCAGAATACGCGGCAAGGTTCAATGAACTAGCGAGGTTTACACCATACAAAGTTAACACGGATGAAAGAAAGGCTAGACGATTTGAGCAAGGATTGAAACCTTGGCTTTACAGTAGGGTTTCTATGTTTCAACTCAACACATTTGCGGCCGTGTTAGAGAAAGCAATAATAGCAGAGGGAGGAAGTGATGCATTAACCAAATACAACCAGGAGCAGAAAAAGAAAAGGAATGAGACCGAGAATACGCCGAGTGGTAGCAATGGGGGAGGAAACCAGAAATGAAAATGGATTGATGGTGGTTCTACTAGAAGTCAGCAGAGTAACCAGAGAAAGAGAACTGAGGCTTGTGCAACCTGTGGTAAGAATCATACAGGTGTGTGCCTGAAAGGGAAGAGGGTCTGTTACAACTGTGGACAAGAGGGCCACATTGCTCCAAACTGCACTGCCCCGAAGAAGGGTGTTTGTTTCACGTGCGGGTCAAAAGACCATCTTGCTCGTGCTTGTCCAAGGAAAGTTGCTAGTGGGGGAAATGGAGGCAAAGGAAGTAATAGTGGAGGTGCACTAACTATTTCTGGACCAGCTACGGCAAATCGCCCGACTGCTCGCACTTTTAATATGACGGTCCAGGATGCGGTTCGATCCAAGGAGGTGGTGGCAGGTATCCTACTAGTAAATAACTTGTTCTTTCATTTCTAATGATTTTGCTGAGAAACTGGAGATACCCCGAGAAGAGTTAGACTTTCCCTTAAACATAGAGATTGCCAATAGGGAAGTGATACCAATTAGGTATGTGTACAAAAATTACGAGGTAGATATTCATGGTCATATGATGACAGTAGATCTTATTCCGATTAAACTTGGGGAATTTGACGTTATTCTAGGGATGGATTGGTTGTATAGTTATGGGGCGATTATTGATTGCCAAAAGAAGTGTTTCAACCTTAAGACTCCGTCTAAGGTGGTGTTTTATGGTAGCAAATCGCCGAGGCAAACGACTTGTCTAACGATTATACAGGCCAAGAAGTTACTGAAGCAAGGATGTGTAGGGTATTTAGCTCATGTGGTAGATACTCGAAAAACCGGTACAAAATTGTAAGAAATACCAGTGGTGAGGGATTTTGTGGATGTTTTTCCGGATGATTTGCCGGGATTACCTCCAGATAGAGAAATTGAATTCGTTATTGATTTAGTGCCCGGAACTGCGCCTATATCAAAAGCTCCGTACCGAATGGCTCCGGTGGAGATGAAGGAGTTGATGGTGTAATTGCAAGAACTACTAGACAAGAAGTACATTCAACCGAGTGTTTCACCGTGGGGAGCGCCGGTATTATTTGTCAAGAAGAAAGATGGTTCGATGCACCTTTGTATAGATTATCGTGAATTGAATAAGGTTACAATTAAGAATAAATACCCGTTACCGAGAATTGACGATCTATTCGATCAGTTAAAGGGTGCTACTCATTTTTCAAAGATAGACTTAAGAAGTGGTTACCATCAGCTGAAAGTGACAAAGGAGGATGTTCCGAAGACGGCGTTCAGAACTCGTTACGGTCACTACGAGTTTCTGGTCATGTCATTTGGTCTAACGAATGCACCTGCGGCATTTATGGACTTAATGAATAGGGTGTTTAAACCGTTTCTAGATAAGTTCGTGGTGGTGTTTATCAACGATATTTTGGTGTATTCTAAATCACAAGAAGACCATATGGAGCATCTGAGACTGACTTTAGAGACATTACGGAAAGAGAATCTTTTCGCGAAGTTTTCAAAATGTGAGTTTTGGTTGGATCGTGTTCAATTTCTTGGACATGTAATTGATAAAGATAGGATTTCGGTTGATCCGGCTAAAGTTGAAGCTGTAATAGATTGGGAGCAACCGAAGACACCGTCTAAAGTAAGGAGTTTCTTAGGTTTGGCAGGCTATTATCGGCAGTTTATACAAGATTTCTCTAAGATCGCCACTCCATTGACAAATTTGACTAGGAAAGCGATTAAGTTTGTCTGGACGGAGAAGTACGAGAAAAGTTTTCAGGAACTAAAGAAGAGGTTAAGTATGGCGCCTGTATTATCTTTGCCAGATAGTACCGAAAATTTTGTGGTCTACAGTGACGCGTCGCATAAGTGCCTTAGCTGTGTGCTTATGCAGAACAGCAAGGTTATTGCGCACGCTTCACGACAACTGAAAGATTACGAGAAAGGATACCCAACGCATGACTTAGAATTGGCAGCAGTGGTGTTTGCTGTAACGACCGCGGATCGTGGGTAGCTTTGTAACACGAGCCTATGAATTTTATTGAATAAATTGTACTTTTATTAATATTATTCCGTGTTATGTGTTTGAATATTTTATTGCTGCATATGATGTGTAGGTGATAATTTTTGAGTGTTGTTATTTCATGGTATTGATTAAATTATTTTAAGGAATAGTGCTAAAGCGCTATTTACGCCAAAGACGCCTTTTTCGATTTTATGACTTTTCATAATTTTGCCAAAGCGTTAATGAGAGGAATTAATAATCCAATTGTGGGATTTTATTTGAGCCTAGTTGAATTTTTATTAGAAGCCCAATTGGAATTAAATTAGAAGTCCAAGAGTGGCCCAAGTTGAAGCCCAAAACCCATGGGTCAAGTCCATGACCCTAACCCGCACCCCATGACCCACAACCCATGACCCATGAGGGAAATGAGTTATGTAATTAGCTGAACCAAATTGAAGAAGGAAGAAGAGTACGGGAGAAGGAGAAGAGAGGGAGAAGAAAAGCCAAGAACGTGGGAAGAGCATGGGGAGAAACAATTATGCATTTGGTAGAGGAAAAGGGGAGGAAGAACAAATGGGGAGAAGCGAGGGGGATTACCCGAGCATGGGGAGGAGCTCAGTCCATTCCATCTATATATACTCCTCCATTGCAAGCCTCCAATTCCTTTCATTTGTTGCTTAGTAAGATAGCTGAAAATTGAGAGAGTGTAAGAGTTGAGTGAGTTCGGGTGAATTGAGGAAGAAGAAGGAGTGTGGTAGCAGCTGCTATTTGAACCATTAGCAACCTTAGAACAAGCTCCAAGAGGTATGCAAAATAGAGCTTAGCTCATTTCCACATTATTTCCAAGTTCTTAGTTTTGTGTTGGTTGCTTTGTTGGAGTTATGTGACTGATTTTGCTAATTAGTTCATGAACATGTATGGATGTTAATTAGCTCTATTAAAACCTTGTTAATGGTATGTGAAAGTGGAACCATGAATGAGAATCGAACCATTACATAAGGAATCAAGAAATGGACTGAAATGGACATTAGTGGACTGTTATTCATGTTTTGTTAATAATGTAATCTTGGTTTGGTTATGTGCATTGGTTGTGTACTGTTGGTATATGTCCAGAAGCTATGGGAATTGATTTCATATGTGAAGTTAAGGGTAACCATGTAATGATAGGCTATGAGTTATGAACTCTAAAGCCATGCCCACAAGCTATTTGATTTAATGTCCAAAAGAATGATTTCTCTAAGGAACATGAGAATTAGGAATGATTAATTGATTAAATGATGTTATGATGCACAGCTCAGTTGTAAAAACATGTTTTAGTCATATAGACTTGTTGTATAATGGCTAAGAAGCAAATGGGACGAAATCAAAATTGTTGGTTTTTGGTTCTGCAGTAGCAGAATCTGGAAGTCCCTAGATGCAGAGTGGCGCGGCCGCGCCACTCCCAAGCCTAAAACTAGCGCGGCCGCGCTGGTCTGCAGAGGTGAAATGTCAAGTTGTTTTGTGTTGATTTGATGCATGTTTACATAAACCTAGCATGTTATAAATACCCCAAAGAATACATATGATATGTTAGTATAATAGTAGAATGACCCCAAGCATTTAGAAGTTGAATAGTGTAAGAAATAAACCAGAAAAGTGCTTCTGGGAGTAGCGCGGCCGCGCTGTGCTGTAGAGTTGTCCAGTGGTTTCTTTTCATGAACTGAAGCTTGAGGCAAGTGTATGTGAACCTCTTAAGTAGTAATACATGAAGCATGTTGTTAATTGGTTAACCAAGCATGAAATGACTTAGTCACGTGAGATTTGCTTAATGAAATGAATAGCTTAGTTGCAATCAAAGTTCGTAATGATTATAATGTGTTAATTAATGTAAGCCAATGTTTGGTGTCTATTGTAAGACTAATTGGTATGTGAATATGTGTTTTAATGCGTAGGACGTATTTGAAGGACGATTAACGTCAAATAGTAGCAAGCGCTTAAGGCAAGTTTTCTAACGCTTGTCTAACCCTTGTGTTGGGCAAGTTTATTTGATTCATTTGATTATATTCTCATGACTCTCATGCGATGTTTCAAGTTCTGATTTACGCAATACATATATGGTTGTGTGAATTCCTTACTTATGTAAATCTTTCAGTATTTGCACAAGTATTCTAGCTATGTTATGACATAAATTGTTGAAGCTTTCAAAGTTCACATATATATGAACTGTTATAGAGAACGTCGATGCCATTTGTTTCGGCTAGACAGATATTGAAATGTTTTATTGATTTGATAATAAATCCTTGAAATGTTATTGATGATTAAGTAGAGCTATCCAACCGAATTATTTTGGTTAGGATTCCGAGACATGAATTAGATGAACAACCCTAATATTAGGGGCAGTTTTTAGTCAGTTATTCTGACAAGGCATCCAGCGCCTAAAACAAACGCATATAGTCGTTTCCAGCTAGAATGTTGATCAACATAGAGTACAATAGGCTGATCACCTAGAAGTGCTCGTAAGTAAGACGGTTTGCAGTTATATTGTTGTGTACCTTTTCAAGAAAGCAAAAGAAAGTTCAAGGTCTTATGACCACTCAATGTCGTTTCGAAAATATATTTTTAAAACGAAAGCAAAGTATTATTCTTGTTTATTTAGAATATTTCACAACTATTGTTCAGTTGTCGAAGAGAAATGATATGATTGATGATATTGTTGTTATACAACTGCTATACTTGCTGGGTAATTGAATGCTCATTCTTGCTTTATATTAAACATTGCAGCTAAGTCCGAGCGTGTTGAAGGTTCCGGTAAGGACAAGGAAAAGGGCAAGATGAACGTCTAGATGGCGCCGTAGTTTATTTATATTAGTAATGTTGTAATATTAAGACTTATTATGTATTTAGAATGATGTTATGGTAATAGAACCTGGGATTGAGAGTAAGACGTGTTGTAATAATATAGTAATTACATTCATGTCTATTATGTTGTATGGAATGGGATGTACCGTGTAGCACTGGATTCGGGTTTGAGGTACCCGGATTTAGGGGCGTCACAGGTTGGTATCAGAGCTGATAGGTTATAAACCTTAGGTTGGGAAAAACCTTAGGAATATGACTATAGAGAGAATAGAAGAGTTAGTAAATAAACTCAAATAGAGTTGTTAAGGGATGGATTGAGAAAATTCATCACAAGAACTATAAGTATACTTAAAATAAACGATATTTGTTAAGTGTTATAATATTATTTGTTATTGCTATGTACTAATCGAGTTAGTATATTGGTTTGTAGATGCCTGGAGAAGAACCCGAGTATAGAGATATCTATGTAGTAAGCGAGGAGCTGATCGCTCCACCCGAGCCGCTAGCAGAGGTTGAGGCTCAAGTAGATAGTGACCCGGAGGAAGATCCGGAGGAGGAACCGGAGATGGACCTTTCACTTGATGAGGATCCGTCCGAGCAGGAGGAGGAAGCAGATGATATATTATCGAATGTTATGCCTTCTGAAGAGGAGAAAGTGGCATCGGCAGATATGAATAATCTGTTTGAAGTGGTACTTGACAGGAATGTAGCACTAAGAGGTAGAGTTCAAGCCTTAGAGGCGAGGGTACAAGAACTCTTGCAAGAGAGGCATGAGTTAGAGGCCTACTGGGAGGTAGAGATCGATGATAGGATCAGGGCCGAAGATCGGGCTGATGACCTGGAAGAAGAGGCGAGGATCAAGAAGGTGAGGACCAATAGGTCCAACTATGCCTTCAGGTCGTCACATGGGCGATTTCAGCGTAAGGTGACCCATTACCCAGCAGAGGAGGGCCAGACCAGGCACACCATTAGTAGGGATTTGATGATGGGCATAGCTGACGACGAGTATGCAGACGCCATTAGGCGTGGTCTAGTTCAGTGATTAGACGAGGTCTAGATGTGTACCTTGTAAGGATATAAATCCTAAATTTTGTATATGTAATGGATTATCTGGTGTAAATCCCATCTTTTTAGTAATAGAGGGATATATAGTATGCGTATAGCAGAAGCTATAAGATGTATGTGTTACAAGATGTATGAAATATGAAGCATATTAATATAAGTTTGTTTATTAAATGTGCTTTGTGATGAGTATGTGTATGTGTTGTGTTAATAAAATACTTGAGGATGGATAGTAGATTAATAGTGGCATAATTTGTTTAACAGAAAAATGTCGCCAAGATGGAGAAGAAGAGGAAGACAGGGAACACAGAGGAATGAGAATAGAGAATCCAATAATGAGAGTGAGACTAGGAAACCGGGAAACCCTATGCAGCAATTCATAGACTTACTAGTAGGAGCTTTGAATAGAGTTCCAACCGTACCACCTGTTGTTCCTCCAGTTGCGCGTATTGCCAACTTTAAGGACTTTAAGAGTGTGGGACCACCCAAATTTAAGGGGACCACCGAGTCTATAGAGGCTCAATCATGGGTTAAGGAGGTGGAGAAAGCATTCATCATTGCTGGGGTTGGAGAGGGGCAAAAGACCACTTTTGCTACCTACCTACTGAAAGGGGAAGCTAATTTCTGGTGGGAAGCAAACCAGAATAGGGCTAGAGAAGGAGTCATTGCTTGGGAATAGTTCAAGGAGTTGTACTTCGAGAACTACTTCCCCAAGAGCATGCAGAGTCGCAATGGATGCGATTCTTAGAATTAAAACAAGATAACCTGACAGTACCCCAATATGCTGCCAAGTTCAACGAGCTGGCTCGGTTTGCTCCACACCAAGTGGACACCGAGGAAAGGAAGACGAGGACGTTTGAGCAGGGCCTGAAACCCTGGCTCTATAACAAGGTGAGTGTGCTGCAGATTAATTCTTTTGGATCAATCTTGGAGAAGGCTATTATAGCCGAAGGGGGAAGTGAGGCGCTAAGCCTCTACAATAGGGAGAAGAAGAATAAGGGTAAGAGCGAAGGAGGAAGTAAGACTGATGTAGCCAGTGGAAGTAACCAGAAGAGGAAATGGAATAATTCCGGGAATACCGGGAGCAAACAAGGAGACCCAAAGAAGAGGGTAGAGCCGTGTAAAACCTGCGGGAAGAATCACCTGGGGGTCTGCTTGAAGGGAAGGACGGCATGCTACAACTGTGGGCAGGAGGGACACATCTCTCCTAACTGCCCTAACCCGAAGAAGATCAGTGGGTGTTTCGTTTGTGGAGCACCAGGCCACATGGCAAGTAATTGCCCAAAGAAGGGGACAGACGGGGGAGGCAATGGGAATAGCAGTGGCAAGCTGACTATGATTAGTCCAGCTCCACCAAGTAGACCAACAGCCCGGACCTTCAATATGACGGTCCAAGATGCAGTGACATCAGGAGACGTAGTCTCAGGTATCATTCCGATCAATAATATTAATGCATATATGTTGTTTGATTCAGGTGCGACCTGTTCTTTTGTATCATGTGAATTTGCTCAACGTTTAAGCTTACCTCTAGAGAAACTAGAGTCTCCCTTGAACATAGAAGTTGCGAATAAGGAAGTAATCCCTGTTGAACATGTTCATAGGAATTGTTGCGTTGAAATTAGAGGGAGTAAGTTATCGGTAGATTTAATTCCGATTAGACTGGGAGAATTTGACGTAATACTGGGAATGGATTGGTTGTTTAACCACGAGGCAGTAATCGATTGCCAGAAGAAAAGCGTAAACCTTCAGACTTCGAAGCAGTCTAAGGTAGTGTTCTACGGTAGTAAATCTCCTAGACGTTTGAGTTTGCTATCGATGATGCAAGCCAAGAAGCTGTTAAGAAAAAGGTGTGTAGGTTATTTGTGCCATGTTGTCGATACCCAACGAGAGGGAGCCGAAATGGGGTAGATACCTATCGTGAATGAATTCGCTGACGTATTTCCAGACGAATTGCCAGGACTTCCACCAGATAGGGAGATCGAATTCGTGATAGACGTAGTGCCTGGAACGGCACCCGTTTCAAGGGCACCATATAGAATGGCGCCAGTAGAGATGAAAGAGTTGATGGTTTGAACTGCAAGAATTATTAGAAAAAAAGTATATCCAACCGAGTTTGTCTCTATGGGGAGCGCCAGTGTTATTCGTGAAGAAGAAGGATGGATCGCTGAGGCTTTGTATCGACTATCGGGAGTTGAACAAAGTAACGATCAAGAATAAGTATCCGTTACCCAGGATCGACGATTTGTTTGATCAGTTGATAGGGGCAAAATACTTTTCTAAAATAGATTTGAGGACGGGATATCACCAGTTGAAGGTGAGAGGAGAGGACGTACCTAAGACAGCATTCAGGACTCGTTACGCCCATTATGAGTTCCTGGTGATGTCATTTGGGTTAACGAATGCACCAGCCGCATTTATGGATTTAATGAATAGAGTGTTCAAGCAGCATTTGGACAAATTTGTAGTTGTGTTCATAGATGATATTCTAGTCTACTCCTTGACACAAGAAGATCATGTTGAACACCTAAGAATAGTGATGGAAACCTTGAGGAGGGAGAAGTTGTATGCGAAATTCCCGAAATGCGAATTTTGGCTAGAGAGAGTCCACTTTTTGGGGCACGTGATCGACAAAGATAGTATATTCGTAGATCCAGCGAAGGTGGAGGCGGTTATTAACTGGGAGCAGCCGAAGACGCCGACAGAAGTGCGTAGTTTCTTAGGGTTAGCGGGCTACTATCGAAGATTTATTTAGGATTTTTTGAAGATAGCAACCCCACTAACCCAATTGACGAGGAAGGCGGTAAAGTATGTTTGGACAGAGAAGTGTGAGGAGAGCTTCCGAGAGCTCAAGAAAAGATTGAGTGAGGCACCAGTATTATCCTTACTAGATGATACAGGTGATTTTGTAGTTTATAGTGACGCGTCACACAAGGGACTTGGATGCGTGCTTATGCAGCACGGTAAAGTCATTGCGTATGCGTCACGGCAGTTGAAAGATTATGAGAGAGGATACCCTACTCATGATCTCGAATTGGCAGCCGTTGTGTTTGCCCTGAAGATTTAGAGGCATTACTTATACGGCGAAAAGTGTGAGATATACACAGACCACAAAAGTCTAAAGTATATTTTCACACAGGAGTTGAATATGAGGCAGAGGAAGTGGTTAGAATTAATCAAAGATTATGATTGTGAGATTCTATATCACCCAGGGAAGGCGAATGTAGTGGCCGACGCCTTAAGTAGGAAGGGTCGGGGGAAGTTGTCAATGCTAACGACTCAAGAGGAGTTAATAACAGAGATGGCTAAACTGGAGATAGAAGTGAGGTTCCCGACAGAATCGGAGGAGAAGTTGTTTATGATAGAGACTCGCCCAATCTTATTGGACCGAGTAAAAGAAGCACAACTCAGCGATGATGAGTGTGAGGGGATAAGGCAGAGAATTTCCAAAGGAGAGGAAATTAAGTATAAACTCGATAATGATGGAGTGATGAGATTTGAAGGAAGAATTTGGGTACTGCCAGTACCCGGGTTACGAGAAGAGATTTTACAGGAGACCCATAGTTCGAGGTACTCGATTCATCCAAGAAGTACAAAAATATATCAAGACCTTCGACTACATTTTTGGTGGTCGAACATGAAGCGAGAAGTCGCAGAGTGCGTTAGTAGGTGCTTGACTTGTCAAAGAGTCAAGGCCAAGCATCAGAGACCAAGTGGGTTGCTTCAACCCTTAGAGATTCTAGAGTGGAAGTGGGAGCATATCACGATGGATTTCGTGGTAGGACTCCCAACAACGCAGAAGGGATACGATGCTATATGGGTCATAGTGGATCGTTTGACGAAATCGGCGCATTTCTTGTCGATCAGAATTAGGTTTAAATTAGATCAACTAGCTAAACTCTATGTTAAGGAAATTATTTCTAGACATGGAGTGCCCATTTCGATTGTGTCGGATCGGGATCCGCGTTTCACGTCGAATTTTTGGAAGAGTCTGCAAGAGTAATTGGGAACACAGCTGAGGTTGAGCACAGCGTATCATCCTCAAACGGACGGGCAGAGTGAGCGGACGATACAGACTTTAGAAGATATGCTATGGGCATGTGTGATGGACTTTAAAGGGAATTGGGACGACCACCTACCTTTAGTTGAGTTCGCCTATAATAATAGTTATCACGCTAGTATAGGCATGCCGCCTTACGAAGCGTTATACGGAAGGAAATGCAGAACGCCATTGTGCTGGGATGAGGTAGGGGAACGCAAATTATTGGGATCGAAATTGGTACAGCAAACTGCAGAGATCATCAAGGTAATAAGAGCGAGACTAGTCGCGGCCCAAGACAGGCAAAAGAAGTATGCAGACAAGCATCGCCAGAAGAGAGACTTCGACGTCGGTAGCTACGTATTCTTGAAAGTGTCTCCCTGGAAGGGGAAGATACGGTTCGAGAAGAAGGGGAAGTTGAGTCCAAGGTTTATAGGACCGTTTGAAGTGTTGAGAAGGGTAGGGGAAGTGGCTTATGAGGTAGCCTTACCTCCTAAGTTAGAACACATCCATAACGTGTTTCACGTGTCGGTACTACGATCCTATAAGCAAGACTATAAGCATGTCATAGAGTATGAACCTATTCAGGTTGAGAAAGACTTAACATATGAAGAAATTCCTATTCAGATAATTGATAGGAAGGAACAAGTCTTACGAAGTAAGACCATATATTCTGTGAAGGTAGTATGGAGGAACCACAATACCGAAGAAGCGACGTGGGAACTCGAAGATAAGATGAAGAAGAACTATCCCCATCTTTTTGTTTAAGCTTATGTCGTAATTCTGGGGACAGAATTCTTATAAGGGGGAGGATGTAACGACCGCGGATCGTGGGTAGCTTTGTAACACGAGCCTATGAATTTTATTGAATAAATTGAACTTTTATTAATATTATTCCGTGTTATGTGTTTGAATATTTTATTGCTACATATGATGTGTAGGTGATAATTTTCGAGTGTTGTTATTTCATGGTATTGATTAAATTATTTTAAGGAATAGTGCTAAAGAGTTATTTACGCCAAAGACGCCTTTTTCGATTTTATGACTTTTCATAATTTTGCCAAGGCGCTAATAAGAGGGATTAATAATCCAAGTGTGGGATTTTATTTGAGCCTAATTGAATTTTTATTAGAAGCCTAGTTGGAATTAAATTAGAAGTCCAAGAGTGGCCCAAGTTGAAGCCCAAATCCCATGGGTCAAGTCCATGACCCTAACCCGCACCCCATGACCCACAACCCATGACCCATGAGGGAAATGAGTTATGTAATTAGCTGAACCAAATTGTAGAAGGAAGAAGAGTGCGGGAGAAGGAGAGGAGAGGGAGAAGAGAAGCTAAGAACGTGGGAAGAACATGGGGAGAAACAATTATTCATTTGGTAGAGGAAAAGGGGAGGAAGAACAAATGAGGAGAAGGGAGGGGGATTACCCGAGCATGGGGAGGAGCAAAGCTCACTCTCCTAGCCATGGGGAGCTGCCATGTATGGCACGCTCGTGTCCTCCACCCAGCCAAGGAGCTCAGTCCATTCCATCTATATATACTCCTCCATTGCAAGCCTCCAATTCCTTTCATTTGTTGCTTAGTAAGATAGCTGAAAATTGAGAGAGTATAAGAGTTGAGTGAGTTCGGGTGAATTGAGGAAGAAGAAGGAGTGTGGTAGCAGCTGCTATTTGAACCATTAGCAACCTTAGAACAAGCTCCAAGAGGTATGCAAAATAGAGCTTAGCTCATTTCCACATTCTTTCCAAGTTCTTAGTTTTGTGTTGGTTGCTTTGTTGGAGTTATATGACTGATTTTGCTAATTAGTTCATGAACATGTATGGATGTTAATTAGCTCTATTAAAACCTTGTTAATGGTATGTGAAAGTGGAACCATGAATGAGAATCAAACCATTACATAAGGAATCAAGAAATGGACTGAAATGGACATTAGTGGACTGTTATTCATGTTTTTGTTAATAATGTAATCTTGGTTTGGTTATGTGCATTGGTTGTGTACTGTTGGTATATGTCCAGAAGCTATGAGAATTGATTTCATATGTGAAGTCAAGGGTAACCATGTAATGATAGGCTATGAGTTATGAACTCTAAAGCCATGCCCACAAGCTATTTGATTTAATGTCCAAGAGAATGATTTCTCTAAGGAACATGAGAATTAGGAATGATTAATTGATTAAATGATGTTATGATGCATAGCTCAGTTGTAAAAGCATGTTTTAAGTCACATAGACTTGTTGTATAATGGCTAAGAAGTAAATGGGACGAAATCAAAATTGTTGGTTTTTGGTTCTGCAGTAGCAGAACCTAGAAGTCCCTGGATGCAGAGTGGCGCGACCGCGCCACTCCCAAGCCTAAAACTAGCGCGGCCGCGCTGGTCTGCAGAGGTGAAATGTCAAGTTGTTTTGTGTTGTTGATTTGATGCATGTTTACATAAACCTAGCATGTTATAAATACCCCAAAGCATACATATGATATGTTAGTATAATAGTAGAATGACTCCAAGCATTTAGAAGTTGAATAGTGTAAGAAATAAACCAGAAAAGTGCTTCTGGGGGAGTAGCGCGGCCGCGCCACTCCTAGGCCAAATAGCAGCGCGGTCGCGCCGTGCTGCAGAGTTGCCCAGTGGTTTTTTTTCATGAACTGAAGTGTGAGGCAAGTGTATGTGAACCCCTTAAGTAGTAATACATGAAGCATGTTGTTAATTGGTTAACCAAGCATGAAATGACTTAGTCACGTGAGATTTGCTTAATGAAATGAATAGCTTAGTTGCAATCAATGTTCGTAATGATTATAATGTGTTGATTAATGTAAGCCAATGTTTGGTGTCTATTGTAAGACTAATTGGTATGTGAATATGTGTTTTAATGCGTAGGACATATTTAAAGGACGATTAACGTCAAATAGTAGCAAGCGCTTAAGGCAAGTTTTCTAATGCTTGTCTAACCCTTGTGTTGGGCAAGTTTATTTGATTCATTTAATTATATTCTCATGACTCTCATGCGATGTTTCAAGTTCCGATTTACGCAATACATATATGGTTGTGTGAATTCCATACTTATGTAAATCTTTCAGTATTTGCACAAGTATTCTAGCTATGTTATAATATAAATTGTTGAAGCTTTCAAAGTTCACATATATATGAACTATTATAGAGAACGTCGATGCCATTTGTTTCGGCTAGACAGATATTGAAATGTTTTATTGATTTGATAATAAATCTTTGAAATGTTATTGATGATTAAGTAGAGCTATCCAACCGAATTGTTTTGGTTAAGATTCCGAGACATGAATGAGATGAACAACCCTAATATTAGGGGCAGTTTTTAGTCAGTTATTTTGACAAAGCATCGAGCGCCTAAAATAAACGCATATAGTCGTTTCCAGCTAGAGTGTTGATCAACATAGAGTATAATAGGCTGATCACCTAGAAGTGCTCGTAAGTAAGACGGTTTGCAGTTATATTGCTGTGTACCTTTTCAAGAAAGCAAAAGAAAGTTCAAGGTCTTATGACCACTCAATGTCGTTTCGAAAATATATTTTTAAAATGAAAGCAAAGTATTATTCTTGTTTATTCAGAATATTTCACAACTATTGTTCAGTTGTCGAAGAGAAATGATATGATTGATGATATTGTTGTTATTCAACTGCTATACTTGCTGGGCAATTGAATGCTCATTCTTGCTTTATATTAAACATTGCAGCTAAGTCCGAGCGTGTTGAAGGTTCCGGTAAGGACAAGGAAAAGGGCAACATGAACGTCTAGATGGCGTCGTAGTTTATTTGTATTAGTAATGTTGCAATATTAAGACTTATTATGTATTTGGAATGATGTTATGGTAATAGAACCTGAGATTGCGAGTAAGACGTGTTGTAATAATATAGTAATTACATTCATGTCTATTATGTTGTATGGAATGGGATATACCGTGTAGCACCGGATTCGGGTTTGAGGTACCCGGATTTGGGGGCGTCACATTTTCTCTGAAGATATGGAAGCACTATCTTTACGGTGAGAAGTGCGAGATTTACACGGATCTTAAGAGTCTTAAGTACATTTTTACACAGAAGGACCTCAACATGCGTCAGAGGCGATGGTTAGAGCTGATTAAAGATTACGACTGCGAAATTCTCTATCATCCAGGAAAAGCGAATGTCGTTGCTGATGCATTAAGCAAGAAGGGTCGAGAGAAACTTATGTTGTTGACTGCTCAAGGGGAACTTGTTAAACAAATGGCGAAGTTGGAATTAGAAGTGAAATGTCGGCATGAATCAAAGGAGAAGTTGTTTTAGGTAGAGGTTCGTCCGATATTGCTGGACCCAATCAAAGAAGCTCAACTTCAAGATGCGGAGTGTGAGAAGATTAGGAAGGAAGTCTCTGAGGGATAAGATGGAAAGTTCAGTATTGATGCCAAGGGATTAATCAGATTTGACCATCGAATTTGGGTTCCATTGGTACCGGATGTTAGAAGGGAGATCTTGGATGAAGCTCACAATACACGTTACTCAGTCCACCCAGAGAGTATAAAAAGGTATCAAGATCTTCGTCAATATTATTGGTGGTCAGGAATGAAGCGTGATGTCGCAGAATGTGTTGCTAGATGTTTGACGTGCCAGAAAGTGAAAGCTGAACATCAGCGACCCAGTGGTTTATTGCAGCCGTTAGAAATACCAGAGTGGAAGTGGGAACACATAACAATGGATTTTATCGTAGGTTTGCCGACTACAAAAAAAGGTTTTGACGCAATTTGGGTAATCGTGGACAGACTGACAAAATCAGCGCATTTCTTACCAATTAAGATTAGATTCAACCTGGATCAGTTAGCGAAATTATACATCAAAGAAATTATTTTGCGACATGGTGTCCCTGTGTCTATTGCGTCTGATCGAGATCCGAGGTTTACGTCAAATTTTTGGAAGCGTTTGAAAGAATGCTTGGGAACTCAGTTGAGAATGAGCACTGCATATCATCCTCAAACTGATGGCCAGAGCGAAAGAACGATCCAAACTTTGGAGGATATGTTACGCGCCTGTGTCATGGATTTTAAGGGAAGCTGGGATGACCACCTACCATTGGTCGAGTTTGCTTACAACAATAGTTACCACGCAAGTATTGGCATGCCGCCATACGAAGCGTTGTACGGACGAAAATGTCGGACTCCACTATGTTGGGACGAGGTTGGTGAACGGCAACTTCTAGGACCGGAATTGGTACACCAAACAGCGGAGATCGTGAAAGTTATAAGAGCACGATTATTAGCTGCTCAAGACAGGCAGAAGAAGTATGCGGATCAACATCGTCAGAAACGAAAATTTGAGGTAGGAAGCTTCGTATTTCTGAAAGTTTCACCTTGGAAAGGGAAAATTCGTTTTGGCAAGAAGGGTAAGCTTAGTCCAAGATTTATTGGACCTTTTGAAGTTCTGCGGCGAGTTGGTGAGGTGGCTTATGAAGTAGCTCTACCTCCAGAGCTGGTACATATCCACAATGTTTTCCATGTATCTGTTTTAAGGCCTTATAAGCTAGATTATAAACATGTGATAAAATATGAACCTATACAATTCGAGAAAGACCTAACTTACGAGGAAGTTCCACTCCAGATAGTAGACAGGAAGGAACAGGTTCTCAGGAATAAAGTGATACCTTCCGTTAAGGTTCTATGGATGAACCACAATGCTGATGAACCTACGTGGGAACTAGAAGCTGAAATGATGAAGAATTATCCTGAGTTGTTTGTTTAGTCCTAGTTCTATGATTCTGAGGACAGAATCCTTGTAAGGAGGGTAGGATGTAGCGATTGCGTTGTGATTCTGGGAACAGAATCCTTTTAAGGAGGGAAGGATGTAACGAATGTAATTTTTGTGAATAAATAAATATTTTATTGTTAATTTATTTATTGAGTAAAATAAATAAATGATAAGGTTATTGTGGAACAATTCATATTAAGTGTAATTGTGTTAAAAGTATTGGTATGTGATTTGATGTGTTTATTCTAATTTAATTTAATAATTAAATTAGATGATTAAATGATTTATTTGAGTAGAGGATTTATTTGAATAAAATAATTTATTTGGTATAGTGATATTGATCAAATAAAAGTTATAATTAAATTAGTAAGGTTTAATTGAATTTATTTAATAATAGGCTTAATTAAATTGTTAGTGTGACAATTAAACTATATGATATAATGAGTTATTAAAATAAATGGAAGAATGGTTTTATTTAGCTAAACCAAACAAGGCCTTGTGGCTCTTGGTTGGTAAAAATGAATTTTTCTTATTTGGGTTTGCCAAACAAGGTCTAATCCTTTGTTTCTTTTAACTGATAAACTAAAAGCAAGTTACGTTAAAGTAAGAACGTCAGTTGTTTTCTTAGCCTAAGAGAAGAGAAGAAAACAAAAGCAGAGTTTGAGAAGAGAGAAATTGAGAGAGAATTTTGGAATTGGAAGCAAGAATTCAAGCAAAGAAGATTAGCTAAGTTTTCAAAGCAATAGAAGGCATAATCCCTTTTAAAATTTTGTTAGAAAGTTTTTCACTGTGTATGATCGTTATCTTCCTGTATGTGAATTTATTTGCTAAATGTATGAATTACTTGGTTGTAATTGATAGTAAGCATGTAATAGTGGTTATATGATGTTATAAACCAATTTGTAAGTGTCAATTCATGAAAACATGCTTTAAAATAGAGTTTTTAGTTTTTACAGAGTTTCACTTTCATGTATGGCTTAAATGTATAAAATTTGATGTTCAATTCGGATATTAATCAGTAAATTGACTTTTGATTGTGTTAATATGATGAGAAACAAAAAGAATGCATGTGGAATGGATTAAAGTGGTTTAGAGATGAGTTCACAGTATTTAATTTTATCAAATAGGCCAAAATATGAATATTTTGTTTTATCAGTGAATTTTGGGATTTTAATTGGTTGATTATGTGTTTTATAATAGTTAGAATTGTTAGAAACATGTTGGGTAGCTGCTTTACGACATGTTTGATGTCTGGGTGTGTTTAATTTGTGAGTTGGATGATAGAATTTGGAAAATTGGTCTAGGTTTCACTGGTTCGCGAACTGTGGGAGATGGCAGTTGAGTTCCTCACCCCGGCAAGATAAATAAACTGCATTTTCTCGCCCCGGCGAGAAAATTGTAAAGAAAATTCTTGCCCCGGCGGGAGCTCGCCCCGGCGATAAAATTGTACAAAAAATTCTCGCCCCGGCGAGCTCATTGCTGGAAAAGTTATTTTTGTTTTTTTTTCTTTTCTTGGTGGTTACGATATGTCATTCCATGCAAGATTAGAACTTAAATTAATATAATAAATGAATACCAAGATGTTAAGATGGATTCTAAGTGGATATTTGATGATGATTATATATAAGTTAATATACCTTAACTTAAAGACAAGTTTTGAAAATTCTTAAAGTGTAATATCGTTGTAGTTAAACTTGTAGCTTCCGAAATAGAATTGATAATCAGTAGTTAATTGGAAATTGAGATGAAGATTGGAGTGTTAATGTACGTGAATATTGTAGCTAATCATTTTTGTTGCTATACAAATAGAATATGTAGATTGTTTATTGTACGTGGTTTGTAATTAGGAAAACTACGCACGAGGCAAGTTTCTTATTCTCAACTCTTTCACACTAAACATGTTTCCAATCTTAAATTTACTTAACGCAAGCTTCTTTATCTTATCTCGATTTCAGTTTATGCAAGCTTCTAAATCCTACTTTCTCATTTAGCAAGTTATCATTGTATGTCTTAAACTTCTGACTTTTGGATTCTTGTTATTCAAAGCTCAAGTTAATTAAAGTCATTATTCTAATATCTTGGATATACAAAATCTATATCATTGTATATCACTGTTGTTGATCTTTGATCATAATCTAAGTTGTTTAAATTCTATTTTGTTCTTGAATGATAAAAACTGAGAAGAACAACCCTAGTATAGGGGAATACTTAGGCGAAAACATTGAATGGTTGTGCACAATACATTGTACAACGGGCTGATCACCCTGAGTACGAGATGGTTAGTCCAATTATAGTTTATTAAACTGTTAAAGGTTACAGCAAACTTATCTGTCAACCTAGGGTATGGTTCGTGGTCTTGCGACCCTCAGTATATCTTAATGTTCTATTGAGCTTTCAGATGTTTCCATTCTTGATTATTATCAACATGAAATTACACCATACAGATAAGTTATTTGTTGAAACGTTCATTGTTATCTTGGTGGGCATTTGTTTTGCTCACCCTTGCATACTAAACCTTTGCAGCTAAAGCTGAGAAGTCAGATGAGCTGTCTACTAGCAAAGGAAAAGGAAAAATGAACAAGTGACGATATTTTGCTATTATGAGAAGACTTGTTTATTTTTACTTATGTGGTTGTGTAACTAAGACTTATTAGCTATTTATTTATGTTTCCGCGTTTTAAGAGATATAATAAAGGTTTGAGAACCTGGGACTTATTTTGAAAAGCTATGTAACCCTTTTATGGGAGATATTTCTTTTATTTATTATTCAGTTTGCTTTACTTAAAACCTTTTGTTTATGGGTAGTTAGTGATTGTGTATAGATAGTGAGCACCAAATTTGTGTGGTTGAGGTAACCCGGATTTGGGGGCGTCACACATTCTACGACTTGTCAAAGGCTTAGATCATGAAGTAATGGACCACTCATCAGATAAGGTGAGAAAACTAAGATAGGATGTATATAACTCATTAAGCACAGTAACCTCTTAAACAACAAGGTTAATAGTAGGAGGTGATATTACTAAGTACAATCCTTACTTAGTTTTCCACTACTAAGAATAGACTCTCAACATCAGGACTGATAAATACAAGTCTTTATCCAGCATACATTATAACAATTTGAGCACATTTAACTCTTCTAGCAACAAGATAAGAAACGACTCTATTTGTGGATAAACTTTAGATATCTTTCTCAAGAACTTTATTTTCGGCCTAAAGCGTGGATAGAGAGTAAGGTGATTATTAAGCCATTATTCGCACTTTCTCTCTTTCTCCTTTTGGGGGTGGAAAATAATTTCTTGATATGCTACTTAATTAAGCAAATAGAGATAAAGTTATAGTTATGCGATTATGCAATATATTTTAACAATCAAAACATTTGCATTTGAGGTGACGGAGTTAGATACCTCACTGATGTCAATCTCTTGACAGTCAGTGGTGCTGCTTGTGATGATGCACTCCGTCTTTGGTTGATGATTTGTAATTCTTCAAGTCACTACTGGCACCATCATTTGTTTCTTCATCATGTTGCATTAACTAACACATTTGAGCAAACTCTCGAGTTATGATCAACGTAAGTAATAACATCCCATATTCCTTGATACGCTTGAGTGAACCTCAGGGTTCATATTTTTATAAAGTGGGGTCATGACATATGTAGCTGAGAAGTTCATGGAATCATCGTTATAGTGTATTGATGACGGAGCATTATCATTTCGATATCTCCTATATCATCATTTGTAGGACTTCTCAAACTTCTTATGTGGAGATGCAGATTCTCTTTTGAATGGAGAATATCTTAGTTCTTGTTGCATCTGTACTATTTCCTCATGAGATGATCGATCTGCTCGTTGACATCAGCATGCCTGGTGATGATGACTTTTTTGTTTAAGCACATGGTCCAGTCTGGATAGCTTAAGATAGTTTACCTGCATATGTAATTTTTAACTTGTTAGCTTATATTCATTTTATCTTTAACAACCAATACCCAGATTTAGAACTGATCTAAATTTGTGTCATGGATTAACTCAAAGCTTGAGTTTTAACATATTCATGAGAACCCTCTCTGATACTAATTGTTAGTTCCCGGGGACACAATAGAGATCTAGAAGGGGGGTTGAATAGATCCTTTAATACTTTTTCGTTTTATTACGAAAGTACATCAGTTATGATTTAATAGAATCAATTCATGCACAGCGGAATATACTTTTGATAACCCCTTCAAGGAAATAAACATAATCTCAGTTCAATAATCTACGATATGGTTGACAGCAGATATAACAGCTATAACAGTTATTGTACATAAGGTAAATGATATAAAGTAAATAACACAAAAGGTTTTAAGTGGTTCGGAGACTGAACAACTCCTACTCCACTCTTCTACTTCAACAAGTAAGAATCCACTAATGGTTTTAGTCACTAAGACAAGGACGCTTCGCCCTCCTCAAGTCCAGTAGACATGAGTTATTTTTAGTCACTCGGACAAGGATCCTCTGACCCTCTTCAAGTCCAGCAGACTTGGAACTCCAGTTCACTAAGAACTCTTCAAAGCCAACAACCTTGGAACACTGTAGACTAAGACCAGCAGCCTTAGAATCTCTTGTACCCTGTGGTACTCAGCAAGTCCAGCAGACTGGACTTGGTTTAGTCACTTAAGATAAGGACGTTCCGCCCTCTCTGGTGTGTTGATTGTTTGTTAGGTTTTGCTGCTAAGATGAGCTTTGATCTCCTTCATCTTTAAGTACTTAGCAGCTGTTTATGATCGTCTTCTGAATGTTGCTGATGATGGTCATAGAGGACTGCTCTATTATCTTCGGATGCCTTAGCACTTTCGTTGTAGAGGACTACTCTACTTAATTTTTAGACATTATCTTTTATGTCATAGATGATTGCTCTATGATCTTCTGATGCTTCGTTTAGGTTGTCAGAATATCTTTGTTGTCTTTGGCTCAACTCTACGATCACTTGATTTGGCTGATGATTTTTCACTCTACGAACTTGTCTTAAGGTACAAGCCGTAGAGTCTTGTTGGGATCGTAGAGTGTGTATTTGAGCTGCCCTGTGATCTCTGGTATGGATTGATGCTTCAAATGCACTTTGAGATCTTTGTTTATCTGATAGCTCATGCTTAGCTTACTTAGAAGTCCGTATGAAGATTGCTACTTTAATTTTGAGTGCTCAGGCAGAGACTGCTTTACGTTGTTGCTTGATTGTAGATCGTTCATGGGAGTCGTATAGTAACTGACTGTATTGACTCTACGAACCCATGATAGCTTAACGATCTTCTCTTTGCTCTTACACTGTTGTGCCTGGCATACTCTACGATTCCGAGTGAGCTTTTTGATTCGCCGAGCCTTTCTCAATGTTAGCCTGGCAGACATGCTTAACTTTATATCTGCAACTGATGCGACTGGCTAAGCTTTACTTTACATTTACCTTGCAAGCTCTATGATGACATGCTCAACTCTACGTCTGTTCTTTGATCATGCTAGAGTTGTTCTACGATGCCGAGAAGAATTTTTGTGTTTGTCTGGCAGACTCTACGTTTTCGAGAGCGAGCTTTACGTATGCCTGGCCCAACTCTACGATGCCGAGAGAGTGTTGTGATCTGCCGAGCGAGCTCTACGATCTGTCGAGCGAGCTCTACGATCTGCTGAGCCTTTCACTGTGTTTGCCCATCGATCGTTCACTTGATGCTTTGTGTAGGACTCAACGATCAATCTGACCTTTGCTTATTACATATATCGTTTCAGCTCATAAGATCAACCTAACAAATTTGATCTTTTTCTATTCTAAGTTCTTGTACATCAAGTTCATTTAAGGACTTTACAATACCTAATGTTACAGATATGTTTTGATTAGATAAATAACAATTCAGCTCATATCAACCTAACATATTTGATCATTCCACTCTAAGTCCTTGTACATATATATCATTAAGGACTTTACAAGGCTTTATCAATATGAATGTTCTTTTTATCATTTTGTCATCAATCAAATCACATATAATGAATAATTGTAATCTTATGCAGATCTTATAACATTCTCCCCCTATGATAATGGACTCAATGATCTCATGCAGATTTCCAACAGAAAGATTTGATTTGATTCAGACTGAAAATTTAGCCTGAGATTTGTTACATATGGTATTGAAGCGCCTCTCAAAAATTCAGATTAGATCATCCGATTGGGTTGCTAGAGGTAGGGACACGTAGGCTAGTGGTACTATTCCATAATAGAAAGAGGTCCGAAGGTGTAGACATGAAGTCTGCCGGTATTATCTATTGTGGGATAATACTGGCTGACAAAGATATGTGGACTGTGCGTGTGATCAATTCTGATAAGGACATTAAAAATTTAAGTGAGAAAATTTGTAATGCCCTAGGCCCACATCGAAACATGTGATAGACTCCACGGCACGCTTGCGTGAGGTAGTCGTCGCCCGGATCGTTTCTAGCAAAGTTGAACGGTGGATAGCTTGCAACACCTTAACCCCTCGCCTATATGTAGACGGTAATCTTGGTACAATTGCTCGCCTTGGAAATCTGCGTTGAATGGACACCAACGACACCTTGACCCCTCGCTTATATGTAAGCGGTAATCTCGGTACAATCGACGATTAGTGCGGTAGAAGACGCCACACACAACTATGTATTGTTGTATGATAAGTCAAATTTGAATCTCAAAGAAAAACTAGAAATAACCTAGGAATTCTTCAAAGAACCAAAGTAGAGAATAATCTCACAAATAATTGTATTGAATAAATCTGATTGAAGTGTTTCAAGTACATCATCTATGTCCCCTATTTATACTACTCAAAAGTAATCCTAATCCTAATAGGAATTATAAAATCATCTGAAAACACAATCCTAGGTTAACAATTAATTTGGAAACCAAATCCTAACTAATAAATAATAAGGAAATTAAATCCTACTTATCAAACATTCTAATTACATTAGGAATCTAAAACATGCTGAAAATACCCTAATAATTAAGGAAATCCGCGTCCAAATTTGAATTAGAAATCTGAAGCCTTCCTCCATTTGGAATTAGAAATCCATTAATTGTTAGGAACCCATTAATTCGTGGAGAACAAAATCAGCTAGTTGTCTACTTGGAAATCGCGTGGCCCACATGATAAAGGAAACTAATATGTTAAGTCCTGAATATGCTAGGAAACCTGTGTGATTGGCTGATTAGAATTGGAATGTCCGTTGCCCGCATGCAAATTTGCTAGAATGTAAATTGCCACATGAATTGATTAAAATTGGCCTTGAATTGAACTCCATTTTAAGCATCTTTGAATAAACTTCAGCCCAAATATTTAAAATCACTTGATAAATTCCCGGGACTTGAGTTGAGTTATTAAGGTTTGATGTGAGCTTGATCAGGATTGTATCATTCCCCTCCTCTTGAAAAGGATTTGTCCTCAAATCTGACATCCCCTCCTCTTGAAAACGATTTACCCACAAATCTGATCCTACATGAAAACAAATTAAGTTAGTAGCATCAAATAAATCATAATCACAATTCTCACTTTGCACATAACATATAAAAGTAATATCAATATCACAAGTAAGAATATGAAAATAATTATCAAAAACTCCAACTCCTGCAAAGAACACTTTGTCGTATGGCAACTTCCCCGAATTGACATGAACAACTTGTAAACATCTCTTTCCAAGCAATGCTCGAATCGATATAGCATCCTGCAAGCTCCTTGTAACATAACTTGGAAACTTAAACTTTCGAACTCCCCTAATCAAGAACTTGTCTACATCAATACGATACTTTTCCACACGTAGACCAAATACTTCCACAATGCTAACTACATTAAAACAAACTAAATTAGCAACTATAGCAAAAATGCAATCAAAATTTCTATCTAAAAAATCAAATGTATATATAATAAAATAAATGTAAATAAAACTATGAAAAGCTCTATATCCCCCTGGATCAAAACTCAGTATGTAAAACTCTTCACATTGCAGCAACTTTCATTCACGAATTCCTGGATCAAAAATCAACGTGATGATCTCGTCCATCTGTAAATATATCCATTGACGAATACCAGGATCAAAGGACAATCTAATGATCTCGATCATTCGCACCAACATCCATTCCATTGCACCTGGATCAAAGAACAATCTTTGAAACTTTCCATAGCGCAATTGCAAACATAATTGAATTCCTGGATTAAACACAAAATAAAACAAATTAACATGTTTCTTTTGTCTAATCACAAAGAAATCAAATAATTCAAATTCACATGCATAGTCTGCTAGAACAATATTCAAAACACTTCCCTGTAGACTCTCAATGCATTGTCCGAATGGATTTACCCAACGATCCATGCTTTTCTCCTCAATGAGTAAGAATTCATCTCGAATCTGCAAAACAAAATTAACCTTTCTCTTTCCATTGACATTAACAAATTCAAAATCACGTAATATCATCAATGAAATAAAAAGGTCACTTCCAACTTCACAAGATGAAAACTCAATAGCATATTAACGATGATCACAAACAAACTCAACAAGTGCTAAAGAATTTTCCCAAGCATTGACAAAAATAGGAATATCATCAAAACAGATATTAACAAATTTCTCTATAAAAGAATGAAAAATATGATTTAACATGAAAACATTTAATGCATTAGTTAATCCCAACGATTTAACTAAACATGTATGTAAACCATATCTTAATCCAATCCGACGATAATCAATTTTCAACCCAATACCAAATTCCTTTCCATTCAAGATAATTTTCTCAAATTCATGCAATGATAACAACTCTAATGGAAAGAAATTACCAAATGATAGCAAGTCATGTAATGAAAATTTCTCTACTGAAGAACCATGATCACTACCATTATCAATTAACGACATGCCATGTAAAGATTGATCAAAATATAATTCAACATGTGAATGAAAAACCCTAGAATAAGTTTCATGTAAGTACAAACGATGAAATCGAGAATACCCACAATAATCACTAGAATAAATTCTACAAAGATATGCACTTTGACAATGAGAATTTACTAAATGATAGTAAGAATATTGACAACGAGAATATAATGCATGCTCATACACTAACTCGATAAATATCAAATATCCTCCATAGTTTATGATAAAGACGATTTTACCCTCAAAATAGCCAAACAAAAATTTATCCATGGAAGCATGCAAAACATGTTTTAAATAACTCATGAAAACACTAGATGCATTAGTTAATCTAACAGAAATAACTATCCACCTATACAAGTCACATGTTAACACAACTTTCCAATCATCATATTCTCTCATGCTAATTTGATTAGGCATTGTCATCACATGATCATCACCCAATGTAGACAAAACATAAGCACTATGCAATTTATCAAACATATTATCTAAGCAAAGAAAAACATATCGATACTTGTTTACCAATTCGAAATCAACGAACAAGCTCGGCATTCTATCTTCCTTAGGTACTATGATCTCATGAATAGCACACGCATTAATGACTTCATCCACGATACCCGCTTTGATGAAGTTGGACTCCATCAACTCTCTAACCCGCCTTAGTAACTCCGTCGTCTCCTCGGGAATACTACAAGCTGGTTGATATGGAATGATAGCTCGGGGTATATCTTCAATCACCTGTATAAGAGAAACAACAGAACTAGACAAAGAAGAGTTAATCTTGTTAGTATTCAAAAGCGCCGTATTGTACGAATGTATAGTCATTGGCTTTTCATAATACAACTCACTTTCCAACTCACTCTCCTCTCTTTTTTCACTCTTACTCTCCACTGTTTCTTTCTCCCTGTCGACGCCGGGAATGTCGCTTTAATGCGATTGTGGCCCTTTCCAATTTTAGCCTTTGTTATTAGATGATGTTTGGAAAAGGTCGGCATGAGTGTCGACGGGGTTTTGAAAGATCGTTTTTTATGATAAGCCAATTAACCAGAGTCGCCAGTTGGTGTATTTGAAATGGATGTACCAACTCATCTGAATTTCGTTTTTTTGTAAATCGCTGGCTCATATGTGACTCCGAATTAATTGGTCTGCGAACCGAGATTCATAGAGTTCGGGGGCTTGCTTAAGCGATGGGAAGGTGTTAGGCACCCCCCGACTTCCGTGAAACACGGTTACCGCAATCTTGATGCTTTCCTATCCTTTAATTCATGAAATGTGTGTGTATGCGCGTGTGTGTGTGTGTGCCTATGTGAATGTTGTGGTGAGTTTGTATGAAAGAATCATTTGGATTTTTTAGGGAAAATCGTGCTTTGGGAGTGCTTTAGAATGTCCTTCGGCTTATACGAGAAAGCTTTATGAGAAAAGTTTGATTTTAATTGTCAAAACTATGAAATTTTCATTAGATGTTGTTTTGGCAAAAACAAGAGTTTTCTAAACCTTCGTCAAAATAGGAATCGAGATCTATACGTTGCTTTCGTAACTCAAATGATGGGCAACTTCTAGAATCTCTTTAACCCTATGCACAACGGTTTAATAAAACAACCATTTATTTTCATCAAATTATTTTCTTGTGACGTTTGAACACAATCCTTCTTTTGCCTTCTCGTTAAATAGAAATCGACATTCATTAGCACTCCCAATTTCTTATCCTCGTGATGCTAATAACCTAGTTTGATTGATTTTATGAAAGTCTTCATTGTTTAGCTTTGAAATCAATTTTAATACTGTAAATCAAACAAAGCATTAAAATGCGTAGGGGCTATTCATGGTCATGTAAGCCATCAAAATAACCCAAACGCCCAGAATCACATATTTCACTATTACGGGGCCTTAAACCCGATTCTCGCCTTGATATCGTTTTAAGGCCCGACAATTACATCTTACAACAAAGGATAATCGATCCTATTATATACACCAAAATTGTCCATCATCGGATTTGGACCACGGGGCCGCGTTCCTAGGCTCACATCCACAATTCTTACACACCCACAAATTGAATATTACAAAAATTAACAAGCTGAAAATTTTAAATGGATATCATCGGGCCATTAGGAAGAATTTCGTTCCGTTGGAACCCTCACTAATAGTCCTCAATCCATGGATCCACAATAATATACAAGAAAAACTACATTTCACATAACCCAAATGACAAGAATATTAACAAAATGATATACAAAAATTGCTATAAAAAGGATTCTTTTTCACCTTGCAAATGACACCACAATGCGTGTAAATTCGTATATTAATTAGGGTAGAAAATATATGTGATACAATCTCACAAAGGAGATATAATTCCTCACTTTTTTCTCTCTTTTCTCTCCCTAACTCGCTGCTGCTGTTGCTATTTTTCTTCCTCTCTCAACATTCTTCCGTCGCTGCCAACTCTCCTGGATGAAATGAAGAAACTGAGCTGAAATAAGCTGGCCTAGGGCAGCCACAGATTGATCTGCGACTGGCCGCAGATTGATCTACGGCTGGCTGGCCGCCCATCAGCCACTCAGCCTGGTTTCGAGTTCCGTGTTTTCAAAAGGCGCACTTATTGGCCGCAGATCCATCCGCGGCTGGCTGGTTTGACTTTCTCGATTTTTATGTTACGCCTCGATTCTCGTGTCGTGACATTGGTTTTCACCGACAGGCTCGTATTTTACAGTCCGGGAATTACTGATAGACGTGCCACATCATTCGGGAATGTTCATTTCGGACGGTCTTGTTGTCATGTTTAGTTTTGATTTGCAAATCGTCGCGGTGGCGTCGAGTGTTCGCACTTGCGCCCATCCTTTGCTCTTGCAGGCCGGTTCATTTGACGAATTTGCCCTCCTGTCAGGATTAGTATACGAAGTGCAAAATTTGGGTGGCTACAGCTGCCCCTCTTTATCTTGTTTATGAAATGTTAAATGAAATGAACATGATAAAGAAGTAGACACACGATGCATGAATGACAGTGCATGACAGTGCATACATGATGCAACATATACAACTTATGATGCAACGCAAGATGTAAGGCATGCAAAACATTCGTAAAGGTGTCAATGCATCAATCCCTGAACTGTCGCTTGTCTCGTAATCGCCGGGTCTCGTATCCGGTCGATTGTCCTGTGAGTGCCGGTTCTCGTATCCGGTCGCCCATCTCGTAACCGCCGGGTCTCGTCTCCGGTCGATTATCCTGTGAGTGCCGGGTCTCGTATCCGGTCGCTCGTCTCATAATCGTCGGGTCTCGTCTTTGGTCGATTTCCCTGTGAGTGCCGGGTCTCGTATCCGGTCGCTCGTCTCGTAATCGCCGGGTCTCGTCTCCGGTCGCTCGTCTCGTAATCGCCGGGTCTCATCTCCGGTCGATTGTCGTGTGAGTGTCGGGTCTCGTCTCCGGTCGCTCGGTCGTAATCGCCGGGTCTCGTCTCCGGTCGATTGTCTTGTGAGTGTTGGGTCTCGTCTCCGGTCGCTCATCTCGGAATCGCTGGGTCTCGTCTCCGGTCGATTGTTTTGTGAGTGCCGGGTCTCGTCTCCGGTCGCTCGTCTCGTAATCGCCGGGTCTCCTCTCCGGTCGATTGTCTTGTGAGTGTCGGGTCTCGTCTCCGGTCGCTCGTCTCGTAACCGCCGGGTCTCGTCTCCGGTCGATTATCCTGTGAGTGCCGGATCTCGTCTCCGGTCGCTCGTCTCGTAACCACCGGGTCTCGTCTCCGGTCGATTGTCCTGTGAGTGCCGGGTCTCGTCTCTGGTCGTCTTGTAACCGCCTGGTCTCGTCTCCGGTCGATTGTCCTGTGAGTGCCGGGTCTCGTCTCCGGTCGCTCGTCTCGTAACCGCCGGGTCTCGTCTCCGATTGATTGTCCTGTGAGCGCCGGGTCTCGTATCCGGTCGCTCGTCTCGTAACCGTCGGGTCTCGTCTCCGGTCGATTGTCCTGTGAGTGCCGGGTCTCGTCTCCGGTCGATTATCCTGTGAGTGCCGGGTCTCGTATCCGGTCGCTCGTCTCGTAACCGCCGGGTCTCGTCTCCGGTCGCTCGTCTCGTAACCGCCGGGTCTCGTCTCCGGTCGATTGTCCTGTGAGTGCCGGGTCTCATCTCCGGTCGCTCTTCTCGTAACCGCCGGGTCTCGTCTCCGGTCGATTGTCCTGTCGGGGCCGAGTCTCGTATCCGGTCACCCATCTCGTGATCACCTTATTCCATCGCATTATCATCAAAGGAAGTTATTCTCTTGACTAGCTTGAAAGGCATCGTTGGAGTTCATCCTCGTACATCGTTCTTGGCAGCCATCGCTTTTGACTCTGATAGGCTAGGACCTTGACAGCTAACCTACATAGGTCACGTACAGAATTATCATCTATTCAATGCGTGTGACACAACATTTAAAATGTAATTTTGATGAAAAATGACCCCTGTACAGTCTTTTGATACTGTTCTACAGATGTCATCATTTGTCGGGGTTTGCTTGGATCTCAGCCCTTCCCAGGGTGTTCATCACCTTGTTGTGATTTGCTTGGATGCCTTCCCAAGTTCACTTCTTGTTTGGATACCAGCCCTTCCCAGGGGTCATTGATTGTTTGGATCTCAGCCCTTCTCAGGGGTCGTTGATTGTTTGGATCTCAGCCCTTCCCAGGGGTCGTTTGGTTGTTTGGATCTCAGCCCTTCCCAGGGGTTAGTTGTTTGGATCTCAGTCCTTCCCAGGGTGTTAGTTGTTTGGATCTCAGCCCTTCCCAGGGTGTTAGTTGTTTGGATACCAGCTCTTCCCAGGATGTTAGTTGATCGGTTGGATACCAGCCCTTCCCAGGGTGTTAGTTGTTTAGATCTCAGCCCTTCTTAGGGTGTTAGTTGTTTGGATCTCAGCCCTTCCCAAGGTGTCAGTTGTTTAGATCTTAGCCCTTCCCATGGTGTTAGTTGTTTGGATCTCAGCCCTTCCAGGGTGTTAGTTGATTGGTTGGATACCAGCCCTTCCCAGGGTGTTAGTTGTTTGGATCTCAGCCTTTCCCAGGGTGTTAGTTGTTTGGATCTCAGCCCTTCCCAGGGTGTTAGTTGTTTGGATACCAGCCCTTCCCAAGGTGTTAGTTGATTGGTTGGATACCAGCCCTTCCCAGGGTGTTAGTTGTTTGGATCTCAGCAGCCCTTCCCAGGTTATTAGTTGTTTGGATACCAGCCCTTCCCAGGGTGTTAGTTGTTTGGATCTCAGCCCTTCCCAGGGTGTTAGTTGTTTGGATCTCAGCCCTTCCCAGGGTGTTAGTTGATTGGTTGGATACCAGTCCTTCCCAGGGGTCATTGATTGGTTGGATACCAGCCCTTCCCAGGGTCATTGATTTGATTGAGTGATTTTTTTGAAGTGGGATGTGTGATCGGCTTTTGTCCTGGATCTCCCTCCAACATTGTCTGCGTACCATGCCGCAAAAGCCATCACAGTCTGATCATTTGTGAGGTTGAAAGCGACGTGCTTGTACTTTCCTTTCATTTTGATCGTACCTGTATGCATGCAAAAGATGTTAAGCATGATCTGGCAGATATGTTATGGACAGATGCATGTGCACAACATATGTTTAGATAGAAATGACCCCTGTTCAGTCAACTGATACGATTCGACAGTCGTCGTTGTTTGCCAGCATTTGATTCGATCACGCCTCGTCGTGAAGTGTAGTTTTTAGACTTCAACATTGATTTGGTACTCTGCCTGTTCTTGGTCGTCTTCATTTCATCAAGTTGAGGCAGTCTGTTTCGCTCTCTGTGATGATCGACAGCTATGTTGGGCTCCTTGGCCTTTTGATCATTTCTGATGGCCGATATGTCGTTGTCCCGCATTATATCATCCTTGTATATGCTCATGCATGTGGATCATTTAGATGTCGAGGCAGTGATAGTCAGGATTGGGGAGATGCCCAATGACTGTACAACCTCAGCTTCCTTCCATTTCACGATTCTTAACTGCCCCTGCCCTGGCGCATGTTGTTACCAAGAATTTCTATCGAAAGCTCGCGATGTTGACCGTGCTGAGTTATCCACAGCTCTGCAAAATCCTGCACATCAGATGACTAACAAATGTCAAAACTTGAAGGTTCGGGCCGTTAGTGTTAGTTCAACACAAAGATATTATAATCTCGACAAAAATGCAGTTAAAGCACATGAAATTGAATATCTGTTGATCGCACAATCTAGCAAGTTGTGAACCGTGAATGTACTAGATTGGAAGGTTTTTTTTTTTTTTTTTTCAATCCCTCGTGAGTTGATGATTTTCTATTTAACGAGTTATGAAATCGTAAGAACACCTTCAAGCATTCATGGTCACTGTACGTGAGTAAGGTCGAATTCAAAAGAACTACCTTCCCTTGTCAAAGGTATTCTGTCTCCATTCTCGGCAACGTCCTTAGCAGGATTGACTTCATATGACGAATGCACTGTGCGATGCAGCATCCAGTAGGGGTTTCTCTTTCATGACTTCTTGTTTAAGGCCGAGAGTTTTTTTTTTTTTTCGTATTATCTTTTTTCTTTATTAGCCCACTTCACTTGTCTCGTTTTCTTAGGCTATTCAAAGTTACCCATTTAACGAGTTTTGGACCAATGACTCCCGAGCCAGACGGTTTTGGGGTATTAGGTGTGCAGACACCCCTTCGGGTTTATTTACTCGAGTAACAAAGGCCACGGTTCGAGACAAGCTGGTGGTTTGCACCATTCATTCTTTGCTTGACCTTGCGCAAGATTCGTTTTCTTAGGCTTGAGTTATCCATGTAGCGAGTGTTAGGCCGGTGACTCCCAAACCAGACGGCTTTAGGGCACCAGATGCAGAGACACCCCTTAGGCTTAATTACTCGAGTAGCCCATGCCACGATTCGAATCTGCTCGGGCTTCCTCTACTGTAATGCTCGTTTTCTTAGGCTCTGAGTTACCCATGTAACGAGTGTTGGGCCAGCGACTCCCAAACCAGATGGCTTTAGGGCACCAGGTGTAGAGACACCCCTCAGGCTTAATTACTCGAATAACCCAGGCCACGATTCGAGACATTAGCTTGATAATCATTTATCGTCTGACTTCTTGATATTGATAATTATTGACTGTCTGACTACGTGTTAATTGCCATCAACGTCGTCATAGTTTTATACCCCATAACTAAAAGTTCGTGCAAATGTAAAGTGAAGATTGGCACATGAGGTCGATTCTGTCGCCAACGTTGCTTTGAATTAAGGCTTTGTACCCGATCAAAAGGTTGAATAGCTTTCTTCGTCTAATCATACTCACGATCGTGCTCCACGGTTGCTTGTCAGAGTTAATCCGATTCCTATCAAGTCAAATAAAATCCCCCTTCACGCGGGTCATCGTATCCCGGGAAAACTATGCTTAACAAATGCTAGATGATCGTATCGTTGAATATTGACATGAGGTAGCATCTGATGATGATGGTGCATGTTGATGGGATTGTTGCATGGGTGCTAATTTGCATGTCATCATTTCCTGGGTAGTTGACAAATACCCCAGTGTTAAGTTGCTTTTCTGTGATCTCCCTCGTACTGGTTGCATCGGTATCTCGCTGGACTGACAAAAGATCCGGTCCTTTGACCTGTTGAAAGGTTTGGGGGATTTTTGATTTTTTTTTTTTGCCCCTACTCCGGGTTCTTTGTGACCGTTAGGGGTTCTGATGTTTGATGGCGAAGGTTTGGTCTAAGTCGGGTTTGGGTTTACCTTCGACCCATCCTTTGATCTCGCCAGGCGTATTGTCGATATCTGTCTCGTCCTGCTCGATCCCTATCAGATCGAAATCTAGCTTTATACCAAAATCGTGATCCTCCTTCAAATTTGGCCTATCGCTTGTCCGGCTAGAATGCCTCAAATCGGGGTACCTGACATAAAACAAAAATGCTTGTCATATATATAAAATATTTCAGCACATGATCTTCTTTTTGGATAACATGACAAAATGACATGAGCGTGCAGGGATTTGAAATAAAACTCAGAATTTTAAAACCCATTGATCTTCTACTGGCCGGGATTCACTATCATACTCCTGGATTTACCCCTTCCTGGATATCATCTGCTGCACGGTCCAACTGGCCACGGTGTGGTCAAGCAATAGAGCTCATTAGGAGGTGCATGGATCGCATTGGCATGGATCTGGTATTGATGGCATTTCCTGACATGAGCATCGCAGTCAGTTTTCATGGTTAGCCAGTAGTGACCCGTTCACATGATTTTCTTTGCCGAAAATGTTCTGCTCATATGGGCTCCGCACACATTGCCATGTACTTCGTTCATTTGTCTGTGGGCTTCTTCGGCTTCCAGATATCTCAGCAGTCCCGTAGCTAGGTCCTATTTATGCCCTTTGGTGCTGTATATTCCCTTGGCCTGCCGGACGACCAATTCGAGTCTCCAACTACTATCATCTTTTTGATTCCCATTCCCAGGGCTAATCTCAGTCCTAGGATGAATCCCTCGTATTCGGCCATATTGTTGGAGTGGCAGAACTGTAATTTCATGGCTATCGGCCTCTGCCATTTGGATGGATGGAGTATGGACTTTACGGCCTCTAAGTTGGGTCGTAGGGGCAATCTCGCAAAACAAACAAGGGTCGTAGTTTAGTACTGTGCCAGTTGCATGTCAACACTGATGCATGATTATTTATTTATTTATTTTTTTGTGGTCGAATATGCCCCTCCTCCGGGTTCTTTGTGATCGTTATGCCACGCTTTCACGGTTCTCTAATCTTATCCTGCAAAACAAGGTCACTGTTTGATGACAGGATAGTACTTAGAAGTTTTAGAAAACCTTGGTACGTGGCACGGATTGCCTTCCTGCAAAACCATGTCAGTATTTTCTTTATATGTGTAGGTGATGTAATCACATGATATAGGACATATTTATTACGATGATGCTGGTATGACAGTTGTATGCCATTTACATGACATTTATTTATTTGACTGAACGATAAAAGGGCATGAAGAAGCTTCCCTTTCGTTAGGTTTATCAGAGGCTGACCTACCCTAGGGTTACTCTCGCGGGCTTTTCGGCATGAAGGTCCCCAAATCTTCGCAATCTACTCGTCTGAATCCTTTCGATTGGAGCGAATTTGGGTGGTGCGTTTCCTTAGCCATCTCCGGGGAGCAGCCCCTTCGAGTCCAGTAATAAGCAACCGACAGGTTTGCCTCAAGAGGAGGTACACTCTCAACATACATTCACATTCATCGTCCTCACCGTATACAAATGATTACTTTAAAGTAAAGCAAATCCATTCAACCATTCATTCATTGGTAAAACACATTCACACAACAACAGGTCAAAATATTGCATGCACACACACATTCATGAATTTTAAAGGATAGGATAGCATCAAGACTTGAACGCGGCTTAAGCCCTCTAATATCCCCAGCAGAGTCGCCAGCTGTTGACGCCGGGAATGTCGCTTTAATGCGATTGTGGCCCTTTCCAATTTTAGCCTTTGTTATTAGATGATGTTTGGAAAAGGTCGGCATGAGTGTCGACGGGGTTTTGAAAGATCGTTTTTTATGATGAGCCAATTAACCAGAGTCGCCAGTTGGTATATTTGAAATGGATGTTCCAACTCATCCGAATTTCGTTTTTTTGTAAATCGCTGGCTCATATGTGACTCCGAATTAATTGGTCTGCGAACCGAGATTCATACAGTTCGGGGGCTTGCTTAAGCGATGGGAAGGTGTTAGGCACCCCCCGACTTCTGTGAAACACGGTTACCGCAATCTTGATATTTTTCTATCCTTTAATTCATGAAATGTGTGTGTATGCGCGCGTGTGTGTGTATGTGCCTATGTGAATGTTGTGGTGAGTTTGTATGAAAGAATCATTTGGATTTTTTAGGGAAAATCGTGCTTTGGGAGTGTTTTAGAATGTCCTTCGGCTTATACGAGAAAGCTTTATGAGAAAAGTTTGATTTTAATTGTCAAAACTATGAAATTTTCATTAGGTGTCGTTTTGGCAAAAACAAGAGTTTTCTAAACCTTCGTCAAAATAGGAATCGAGATCTATACGTTGCTTTCGTAATTCAAATGATGGGCAACTTCTAGAATCTCTTTAACCCTATGCACAATGGTTTAATAAAACAACCATTTATTTTCATCAAACCATTTTCTTGTGACGTTTGAACACAATCCCTCTTTTACCTTCTCGTTAAATAGAAATCGACATTCATTAGCACTCCCAATTTCTTATCCTCGTGATGCTAATAACCTAGTTTGATTGATTTTATGAAAGTCTTCATTGTTTAGCTTTGAAATCAATTTTAATACTGTAAATCAAACAAAGCATTAAAATGCGTAGGGGCTATTCATGGGCATGTAAGCCATCAAAATAACCCAAACGCCCACAATCACATATTTCACTATTACGGGGCCTTAAACCCGATTCTCGCCTTGATATCGTTTTAAGGCCCGACAATTACATCTTACAACAAAGGATAATCGATCCTATTATAACATACACCAAAATTGTCCTTCATCGGATTTGGACCACGGGGCCGCGTTCCTAGGCTCACATCCACAATTCTTACACACCCACAAAATGGATATTACAAAAATTAACAAGCTAAAAATTTCAAATGGATATCATCGGGCCATTAGGAAGAATTTCGTTCCGTTGGAACCCTCACTAATAGTCCTCAATCCATGGATCCACAACAATATACAAGAAAAACTACATTTCACATAACCCAATTGACAAGAATATTAACAAAATGATATACAAAAATTGCTATAAAAAGGATTCTTTTTCACCTTGCAAATGACACCACAATGCGTGTAAATTCGTATATTAATTAGGGTAGAAAATATATGTGATACAATCTCACAAAGGAGATATAATTCCTCACTTTTTTCTCTCTTTTCCCTCCCTAACTTGCTGCTGCTGTTGCTATTTTTCTTCCTCTCTCAACATTCTTCCGCCGCTGCCAACTCTCCTGGATGAAATGAAGAAACTGAGCTGAAATAGGCTGGCCTAGGGTAGCCGCAGATTGATCTGCGGCTGGCTGGCCGCCCATTAGCCACTCAGCCTGGTTTCGAGTTCCGTGTTTTGAGTTCCGTGTTTTCAAAAGGCGCACTTATTAGCCGCAGATCCATCCGCGGCTGGCTGGCTTGACTTTCTCGATTTTCGTGCTACGCCTCGATTCTCGTGTCGTGACATTGGTTTTCACCGACAGGCTCGTATTTTGCAGTCCGAGAATTACTGGGAGACGTGCCACATCATTCGGGAATGCTCATTTCGGACGGCCTTATTGTCATGTTTGGTTTTGATTTGCAAATCGTTGCGGTGGCGTCGAGTGTTCGCACTTGCGCCCATCCTTTGCTCTTGCAGGCCGGTTCATTTGACGAATTTGCCCTCCTGTCAGGATTAGTATACGAAGTGCAAAATTTGGGTGTCTACACTCCCGTTTATTTTCACTCTCATTCTTTTTATTCTCTCGTTTTTTTTCATTCTCTTTTTCATACTCAATCTTTTTTTTCAGATTCTTTTTGTCGTTCACTTTCACTGGTATTTTCTTCCTCAAGATCATGGACTTCATCTCGAACATCGGAATCTAACAACTCTCCTTGAACAGCATATTCTTTTCCATCTTCTTCCTCTTGCGGCTGGAATAGCTCTTTTTGCGCCTGTCGGGCGTTTTGTAGTTGCCTCGCCAACTCTCTTAATGATCCCATGACTTTTTCTTCCTCTTGCGGCTGATCTCGCTCTTTTTGTGCCTTAAGAGTGACTCGTTGTTGTTTCAAATGATCATCCTTTAACTCATTATACGTGCTCATGATGTCCTCAAATGATGTCGATTCAATATACACCCTAGGAGTTTCTCTTCGCTTTTTCCATTGCAAATCTTCATTCCTACGAACCTTCTTTCCATTATCACAAGTTGAACGCCTTGAAGGTTGCTCTACATGTTGTGGAGATGCATATTCATTCCTCCAATTAAGATGTCCTGGAGCATACCGCTTTCTCATCACGGTTTTCAATTCTTCCCAAGTCTCGATCGGACGCTCTCCATACCTTTTTCTGCTACGCACAAATTCAGCCCACCATGTAGTTGCATAATCAGAAAAATCTTGAACTGCAAGTTTGAACTTCTTGTACTCGGAATAATTATGATAGCCAAACTCTCGTTCCTTCCTTTCCTCCCAACTCAAATAAGCTTCAGGATCGCGCCTACCTTGAAAAGATCTCTTTTGCCACTCATAATTATTTTCACAATTATATCCATACATGATTGCTGCAAAACAAAGGTTAGTACATAAAGAAAGATTTCCTCACACACTCCCTTACGTGTTTCGCTCAAACAATGTAACACACAATTATGAAAACACTCGTGTATCGCTCAATAGGTTTTTACCCTCAATTGATCTCACCCTCTTGCCTTTTACCACTCTAATTCCCTCTTATAGGTTCTTTTTGAATTTCCCAAACAAATATCATAGTTTCTTTTTAATTCAATAAAAACTTATCACAAAACAAAATATAGCAAGTGTGACGTACGATAACCACCAAAATTTCACGATCACCAATAAAAATCCTCTTAAGTGAAATCCCAATATCCTCAAAATTCACCAATTCCAATAGTAGAACCAAATGATAGCTTCTTCAATAAAGTCCCAACTTATGAACCCAAGCAATTGCAACAATAACAATTTTGCCCAACAATATCAATCAAACAAAATAACTGAAATTTTTTATTTTTTTATACTCTTTTTTTTTTTTACTTTTCAACAAGAAAAATAAAGGATAAGTAACCTGCTAGGAACTTAGCTCTAATACCAAATGATAGACTCCACGGCACGCTTGCGTGAGGTAGTCGTCGCCCGGATCATTTCTAGCAAAGTTGAACGGTGGATAGCTTGCAACACCTTAACCCCTCGCCTATATGTAGACGGTAATCTTGGTACAATTGCTCGCCTTGGAAATCTGCGTTGAATGGACACCAACGACACCTTAACCCCTCGCTTATATGTAAGCGGTAATCTCGGTACAATCAACGATTAGTGCGGTAGAAGACGCCACACACAACTATGTATTGTTGTATGATAAGTCAAATTTGAATCTCAAAGAAAAATTAGAAATAACCTAGGAATTCTTCAAAGAACCAAAGTAGAGAATAATCTCACAAATAATTGTATTGAATAAATCTGATTGAAGTGTTTCAAGTACATCATCTATGTCCCCTATTTATACTACTCAAAAGTAATCCTAATCCTAATAGGAATTATAAAATCAACTGGAAACACAATCCTAGCTTAACAATTAATTTGGAAACCAAATCCTAACTTACCAAATTAAATTAGAAATCAAATCCTAACTAATAAATAATAAGGAAATTAAATCCTACTTATCAAACATTCTAATTACATTAGGAATCTAAAACATGCTGAAAATACCCTAATAATTAAGGAAATCCGCGTCCAAATTTGAATTAGAAATCTGAAGCCTTCCTCCATTTGGAATTAGAAATCCATTAATTGTTAGGAACCCATTAATTCGTGGAGAACAAAATCATCTAGTTGTCTACTTGGAAATCGGGTGGCCCACATGATAAAGGAAACTAATATGTTAAGTCCTGAATATGCTAGGAAACCTGTGTGATTGGCTGATTAGAATTGGAATGTCCGTTGCCCGCATGCAAATTTGCTAGAATGTAAATTGCCACATGAATTGATTAAAATTGGCCTTGAATTGAACTCCATTTTAAGCATCTTTTAATAAACTTCAGCCCAAATATTTAAAATCACTTGATAAATTCCCGAGACTTGAGTTGAGTTATTAAGGTTTGATGTGAGCCTGATCAGGATTGTATCAATATGCCTAAAAAAATTATATGTATATAAGGAATTAAGTAATTAACAATAGTAAGATTTGAGCCATGTTAGTACAATTCGGAAACATACTTTTAGTTTTCAAATAAATAAAAAATCACGATTTGAATTCCATAGCGTTATAGATTATAGATCCTAAAAATCAAATATTCAACCAACAAAACATGAAAATAAAAAATATATCTATAAATCTGACTAGATATCCTAATCAAACAATTTCATACTGTTTTTAAATATCAATAAAAAAAAAAGTCGTGATTTGAATTCTATAGGGTAAAGAGTGTGACATAGTGTAAAATTATTCACGATTTGAATTTTATAGTGCAATAACCCGGATATTTTTGTTAATGATTAAATATTAATTTTATTTTTTTAAAAGCGTAATTGAATTGAAAAAAGTAAGTTAAATTTTTTTTATTTCACTTGAAATGTTAAATTCTTTTAATAGATAATTAAATAATTGATTTAATTAAAATTAAGGAGTTCATTAGGATTATGATAACTCCTATTGTTTTCTTGTTATATTTAAAGAGTAGAGATGTAACCCTAATCCTATTCTAATTTGATTAGTTGAATTTTCGAGTAGAATACTTATACGTATTGCATCCCATTAGAAAAATCATAATTAATTATCTGATGTCGGAATTGAGCGAATCTAAAGTCCGTTTCTTCAATTTTTCGTTCTCTACAATTATGAAGAGGAAGAAAAGTTATTTTTTGTCATTTTCATATCTTAAATTTCTGAAAATCGCAACCTGTCCTGATTCCGGTCATCATTTTCAAACTTAATTTTAAAAATTCGTAACTCAATCATATTAACTCTGAATCGAGTGATTCTTAAGCTTATTTTGGGTATCTTTTCGAGAGTTATAATTTTCGTGAAGACATGAAGATATTTTAAAGACTCTAGAAGACCCGAAAGTCAGGTTTTTTACTGTTGTGTATTGAAGAAAGGTGAAAAAGAAAGTTAATATTATTTTATATTTTGATTTTAAATTTAGTTATGAGAGTTTTTAAATTAGAGATTGTTTTTAAATAAAATATAAACATGCAATTAGATGTCATGATAATCGAAAATAGGAGACAAATTTATATTAAGGAATATAATTTGATTGAATATAAACGTTAAAATCTGAAATCAGTTTTTATATTTTAAGGTATATTATGTGGGTTATATCTCTTAATCCGGCCGTTAGATCATTATAATTTTTAGATATGTTATATATATATATGTGTGTGTGTGTGTGTGTATAGTGAAATATATATATATATATATATATATATATATATATATAAGCAAAGAATATATTCGCTAAGTTTGAACCGTTAAAGATTAATGTATGATTTGTTATGAATTTTAAGAAGTGGCTGGTTTAGAATTTTTTGAGCAGAATTTTTAGCAACAAGTTCTAATATTCAAAAATGTACAACTAATTGATTTTAAATCCAATTTGGGTAATTCTTGAGGCTAAATTAGAGTATTTGAAGTTTAGTTTCTGTTAAAATTAATTAATTTAACAAATAAGTTTTAACTAATGGTGATAAGACCAGAATAATAGACTAATGTCATAAAAATAATTTGTCATATTAGAGTTTTAAGATTTATTAACTTTTGCTATTGACTTTTAAGTTTTGGAGGATTAATAGTGATCTAAGGAGATATTAAAATTATTTTGGAATTATTAGTTTAGATTATATTTAATTTGAGGTGAATGTGTTTAAGTTGTGAATAACATTTTGTATTTGATATAGTTGACATTTGAGGGTAAGATTTTGTGGAGTGTGCTATAAGTGGTTTTGAGTATCAGGTACAGATTCCGTATTCCTCTCCTTTGATTATTGTTGTATTTTTATATCTCGTGATATCTCGTCATTCGTACATTTTTCTTATATTTCTGTTCGTACTATTGAATAGAAGTTTGATTTTTGATACCTTGACTTTATTCTGTAATTTGAATTCTTTTCCTTCTATTATAATATGAATATAGTCCATATTTCTTCAGCGATGCTATCATTATATTGATTTGTTTGTATTGCTAATCGTTTAGAATTTGGGTATTCACTTAATTATTTCGTTTCTAGTCAAATTAATCCTTATTTTGCTTTGGTTTGGCCTACATGTTGTTACATTACTTTGGAGGTATTTTGTCTATGATTTGATTTGGTTCAACATATATATACGTTTAAAACCCTTTTGTTGGTATTATGTTGCATGTGTTATAACATCATATTTTTGTAGAATAAGCGATATGGTATACCTGAGCTATAATCACCTGTGGAGGTACCACAGACATGTCCTCTTAGCACCGAGGCATGACATTTTTCGTGGCGGTGTAATTAATCCACGACGTATCCTTTTGTTTGCTCTGGGTGTGAGTTTTGGCCATTTGATATGTTTGTTCAGGATGTGTATGAGTCAACCCTAGTTTCTGTTCTATTTTGCGGATTAGTGATGTTTATGCTAGATACACCTTCTGATTTGCATACGTTTGGATTCGCGGTTCAATGTGTAATTTGCCTGTGTAATATTTATTTTGACTTGTCTGCGTGTTAAGTTTCTATTTTGTTCTGAGCTCGGTATGAAATTACCACTTAACCACTTTGATTCATCTGTTTGTTTCATTAATTCTGTTGATTCAGATATATTCTATTCAGACTTCGAAGATTATATTATTGTTGGTATTTATGCTTGAGGTCTTGTTCAGTATTTTGTTAGTTGATTTCGTATTTCAGTTGTGCATCTTTTGTATATCTTTATCCATATTGGGAAATTGACTCATGCTGTGTTTTTCTTCCGGCAGGTTTGTAGGGACGGTTTAGGATTTCGTGTGAAGAGGGTTACATTTGACCATCTAGGTTTATTTGATTTAGGTTTTGATTATTCTGTCAACTTTTGAAAAATCTTTTTCAGTTCGACATTAATGGATTATCAACTATTAAATATTTTGAAGTTATTAATACTTTGTTAATAATTATTTTGAGATTTGTTGTACTTTGTACATGACCTCCCTTTCTTATTCGGGAAAGGGGTGTTACATGTGTAACACCCCGAACCCGTTACAGGCCCGAAGTGCTACACGCCGCAAGCCCAAAGGCCCGCAAGGCAACAATATCAATAGCGCAGCCCAAACAAAATAATTCAATAATAATCTTAAATTAAATCCAACAATAAACATCTTTTAAATCCATTTTCAAATGAAAAACCACAAAATATCAAAATCGAGAATGGAGGCGCAGCTCCCCGAAAATAAGAGTCTTATTACAATTTGAACGACAAAAGAAGAAAATATCTTAAACTAGCTCCAACCATCTAAAGCATATCAAACAAGTGTTTCGCTATCAACGATGAGACCTGTAAAAATTTATGTAAGGGGTGAGCGATGAAGCTCAGCAAGTAGCAATCCTCCCTATCTAGCCGAATCAAGTACAATTTACAAAAATACTTTTTCAAAATATCTTTTTGTTCAATAACAATAGTATATATGCTTTCAAAACTAAAACAATTCAAAAATGATTTCAATGTATACAATATATCTTTTAATCCACAGCCCTAGCGACTAAGGTTACAATAGCCCTGTAACACGGCCCAAAAGTTCAATAGTGTCAATGTTCACGCACCCTACTAAGGTATCTATAAAAATGCACGCTCCCCGAAGGGCATCTAAAAGGTGTGCGCCTTAGTAGGTCCTATATTAGCTCCGGAACTAAACGTAAACAATAACGAGTTCTATACATAGTCGGACTAAAGATTTCAAAAAATAATTTCTCAATATTATCGATATTCTAAACAATACTTTTTCACAGTTCAAAATCATATAATCTCATTTCACAGTTCAAAAATAAATACTTGATCCGAATTTTGAAATAAAAGAATATAACATTTAATTTAAATGGAAGCCTTAAATAAAACATAACAATTTTGAAACAATTTTGAAACGGTACATTTAGGCATCCGAGTAATTACTAAGGCATACATAAAAGTAAACTATAAATTTAAAAACACTAAATAGTTCGAAAAGCCACTTACCTCGATATTGCGAAACACGAAATTAAAACGATCAAATCCTAAATATAAAATCATGACAATTTAAAAGTATTAGGATACACTACTATAACTTACTCATACTTTTAACTAAATTTTTATGCACATAAATCTTAATTTTTAAATAAATTTGTAGTTAATTATTATACTTGAAATTATAAGAATTTATAAAATTTATAAGTTTTGGTATAAAAAAAATATACTTTTGATATTCATATTATTACTAACAGTAGCTAACAATTCTATCATTAATTAAATATTTACGTTATATATATATATATATATATATATATATATATATATATATATGTGTGTGTGTGTGTGTGTGTGTGTGTGTGTGTGTGTGTGAGTGTGTCTGTAAAAAGTGTACTGCCATATTTGCACTAACTTAAATCATGCTTAACACATATAATACATATATTTAATATATACACAAAATCCTCCCATTACACATTAGTAACACACTGGCACCACCCACCATACGCACATATATAAATATAAAAAATATATATGCCTACCCACATAAACACATATATAAGTATATACATCAGCCTACATGATACATGCAGTCAATTTACAATATAACATACGCCACTGAAACTACAAGATTTGAAATCCTAATTCTGACTAAAATTTTTGCGCACCCAATCCGAAAATAATTATATACATATATGCGATTTTAATAAAATAAAAATCTCATTTATTTTACAAAAAAAAACCACACACATAACACCATTTTTAGGATCTTTTTATTATTATAATCATTGTTTTAAAATATCTAATCATATATATGAATTAACTTATAATTGAAAAGGAAGGATTTAGGTTTACCTTTTTGAGTTTTCTTCTTTTCTTCTTCTCTGTTCTGCAGTACTCCAAAGCCAAATAATTTTTACGTTCTTCTCTCTCTAGTTGTTTAAATATATTTAATTCCTTTGCAAAATAGGTTACCAAGTAGAAAAGTCCTTTTAAAATTAAAAGATTGTTATAACTTAAATGACTTATCTTAATCCTTATAGGTTTTAGATATGTATAAATAATTATCAGTTACACTTTTATTATCTAATTATATTATTATTATTATTATTATTATTTTTTAAAATAACCGGGTATTACACATAGGATCAAGTGTGTGACAAAATGTGACAACTTCATGGATTACATATCCTAAAAATCAATATTCAACCAACAAAACATGACACTAAAAAATATATCTATAAATATTTCTAAATATCCTAAACAAACAATTTTATACTGAGAAAGCTGGCTAGATATGTATTGCAGTATTACGTATCAAACTAACCAAAATAGATAATTTTATATAGTTTTGCATCCATTGACCTCCCAGGGGTCCCCAGAAAACTAATGTTGCCTATACACTTCGTTTTCGAACATGACGAATAACTATTATTCATGTTGTTCTTATTTCGCCATTGTCTTCAATGACGTCGTTTTGCCATCACCCATGATTTCTTTACTTTCATTATCATTATTAATTTATTGACTTCCTCATTTTCATTCAAACACAGCTTGCATGAAGAAGATTTTAGCCAAGTATGTTAACCCTCCGTGTTCAAAAAATAGAGTTCTATTTTAACTTTTCAAATTCAATATAATAAATTCTAATTATTGTAAAATATGTTAAAACGTATTACTGATTATAAAATTTGTTCTCTTTTTAGTTACACGAATCACATCAAATTAATTCTAAATTCTAGAATTTTGTAAATTGACTTCATAAACTCAAAATGGGACTCTCTTTTATTGTATAAGGGAGGGAGTACTTTTTACTTTATAGAAAGTCATAAAATTATGTAACCAGTTTTTATATGATACCTTACATGATTTGTTATATTACTAAAGCTGTTGTTTTAAATACTTGCCTCATCTTTCAACTTAATTTATTTAAACTAAAAACACCCAAACCTAATAAATCTATTAACTCTCCCACCCGGTCAGCCACCACTATCTTCTTTTTTCATTGATTTTCTTTCTCTATTTGGTGTTTTTTTCCCAATAGTCATGCACTTAATCTATTTGGTTTGAATATTGAACATAATATCTATCTATCTATATATAGATATATATATATATATATATATATATATATACACACGTGTGTGTGTGTGTGTTGAAGTGAAAATGATAGGGTAAGGTTTGAATATTGAACATAATATGTGTTTGGTATATATTATGTTCAATATTCAATATATATATTATTAGTTGAAAAGTTGAAGTGAAAATGATAGGGTAAGGTTTAAATATTGAACATAATATATATGTTTTGTATTATATATATATATATATATATATATATATATATATATATATATATATATATACGAGGCAGATGGAAATAAGTACGTTAGCTTTTCTTCAGTTCTTCCAAGCTACACGAATTAGGAGCTTAAGCACTCCTTATTGACTGCAATGCTAAGTACAAACATCGTTTTAGTCTTATCCATGTGTATGCTGTACATGATTATATACATAGAAAAAGTCTTGCACAATATGAACTAGAATGGCTAGAATGTATTCTCATTGTTCAGAAATATAAGATTAATATTTATTATTTTATACGAATCTATATATTTTACATTCAAATTGATATGATTTGGATTATGGATAAAGCAGCGAGTAGGGTCTTGCTTAATTAATTTTTGAAAACAATAAGTCTTGTAATTATACTTTTCAAATAGTTTGTGATGTTCATAATTGTATTACCTAAAATTAAAGAAAATCATATAAATTTTAATTCATAAAGTCAAACTTGATTTTATAGTTTGAAAGAGAGGGTATATTTTGTATATATATATATATATATATATATATAATATATATATATATATATATATATATATATGTATGTGTGTGTGTGTGTGTTTGTGTGTGCGTCTATATTATAAAGGGAGACGGAGAGGGGGTGGTTATTTCTTGAGACTTGTCACATTAACTATCTTATTTTCTCTATCCCATTTTCTATTTCTATTTTCTTTCTTATCTTATATCATTCATATTTTTTGTACACACATAGTGTGTGCTACATAGATTAGTATATTATAAATGTAACGACCACGAATCGTGGATAGCTTTGTAATACGAGCCTATGAATTTTATTGAATAAATTGAACTTTTATTAATATTATTCCGTGTTATGTGTTTGAAGGTTTATTATAACCTATGATGTGTATGTGATAATTTTTGAGTGTTGTTATTTCATGGTATTGATTAAATCATTTAGAGGAATGACGCTAAAACACTGTTTACGCGATAAACGTCTTTTCCGAATTTTTGACTTTTCGTAATTTCATCAAAGCGTTAATGAGAGGGGTTAATAATCCAAGTGTGGGATTTTATTTGAAGCCCAATTGGTTTTAATTAGGAACCCAACTGAATTGGTAAGTTAAAGCCCAAGAGATTATGAATAGTGGCCCAAAAGGGGAGCTCAAGACCCACGAGTTGAACCAATGACCCGAACCCGCAACCCATGACCATGACCCATGGAGGGAAATGGGTCACAAAATCTGCAGCATAGAGAGAGGGAGAGAGACGCGTACGGAAGAAGGAAAAGAGAAGGGAGGAGTCACCGAACAAGCATGGGTTAAAACAATTCAACACTTGGGCAAAGGGAAAGGAGAGACAAGCATGTGGGAGAAGGGGAGGGGAGAAACCCGGGCGAGACATTCGCCTGGGAGAGCCAAAGCTCTCTCGTCCATACACGGGGAGTTGGGTTTTGCAAGCATGCTTAGGTCATGCTTGAGCTGAGCTTTCCTTCTATTAATGTGGCGCCCCCAAATCTGGGTACCTCAAACCCGAATCCGGTGCTACACGGTACATCCCATTCCATACATCATAATAGACATGAATGTAATTACTATATTATTACAACACGTCTTACTCTCAATCCCAGGTTCTATTACCATAACATCATTCCAAATACATAATAAGTCTTAGTATTACAACATTACTAATACAAATAAACTATGACACCATCTAGACGTTCATCTTGCCCTTTCCCTTGTCCTTACCGGAACCTTCGGCCCGCTTGGACTTAGCTGCAACGTTTAATATAAAGCAAGAATGAGCATTCAATTGCCCAGCAAGTATAACAGTTGAATAACAACAATATCATCAATTATATCATTTCTCTTCGACAACTGAACAATAGTTGTGAAATATTCTGAATAAACAGGAATCATACTTTGCTTTCGTTTTAAAAATATATTTTTGAAACGACATTGAGTGGTCATAAGACCTTGAACTTTCTTTTGCTTTCTTGAAAAGGTACACAACATTATAACTGCAAACCGTCTTACTTACGAGCACTTCTAGGTGATCAGCCTATTGTACTCTATGTTGATCAACACTCTAGCTGGAAACGACTATATGCGTTTGTTTAGGCGCTCGATGCCTTGTCAGAATAACTGACTAAAAACTGCCCCTAATATTAGGGTTGTTCATCTCATTCATGTCTCGGAATCCTAACCAAAGCAATTCGGTTGGATAGCTCTACTTAATCATCAATAACATCTCAAAGATTTATTATCAAATTAATAAAACATTTCAATATCTGTCTAGCCGAAACAAATGGCATCGACGTTCTCTATAACAGTTCATATATATGTGAACTTGAAAGCTTCAACAATTTATGTCATAACATAGCTCGAATACTTGTGCAAATACTAAAAGATTTACATAAGTAAGGAATTCACACAACCATATATGTATTGCGTAAATCGGAACTTCAAACATCGCATGAGAGTCAAGAGAATATAATCAAATGAATCAAATAAACTTGCACAATATACGTCTCTTGTATAAGATACGAAACTTGCATTCAATACTAAAAATGAATGAAGCTAGAGAACTTGCCTAACACAAGGGTAAGACAAGGGTTTAGGAAACTTGCCTTAAGCGCTTGCTACTAGTTGACGTTAATCGTCCTTCAAATATGTCCTACGCATTTAAACATATATTCACATACCAATTAGTCTCACAATAGACACCAAACATTGGCTTACATTAATCAAGATATTATAATCATTACGAACATTGATTGCCACTACGCTTACCCAAACGGGGGTCTCGCTCTCCGGTGAGCGAGCGGCTGCCCAGCTCGCTGGTGAGCTGGCGGGGGAGTAGGGGGCAGCGCCCCCTGAAAGCCAAACGAAAAATGCAACTACGTTGTTCTTTTCATTTAAGCAAATCTCACGTGACTTAGTCATTTCATGCTTGGGGTCATTCAACTATTACACTAACATATCATACATATGCTTTGAGGTATTTATAACATGTTGGGACTATATAAACATGCATCGCATCAATAACACAAAGCAGCAGAACAATTCACCTCTACAGACCGGCGCAGCTGCGCAGGTCTTGTACTTGGGAGTGGCGCAGCTGCGCCACTCTAATCCGGGGACTTCCAGATCTGCAACCCAGCACAGCTGCGCAGGTGCTATGCTTGGGAGTGGCGCAGCTGCGCCACTCTGCATCCAGGGACTTTCAAGTTCTGCTACTGCAGAACCCAAAAATCCAAACTCTTGATTCCGTCCCATTTGCTTCTTAGCCATTATACAACAAGTCTATATGACTCAAAACATACTTTTACAACTGAGTTATGCATCATAACATCATTTAATCAATTAATCATCTCTAATTCTCATGTTCCTTAGAGAAATCATTCTCTTAGACATTAAACCAAATAGTTGGTGGGCATGGCTTTAGAGTTCATAACTCATAGCCTATCATTACATGGTTACCATTGACTTCACATATGAAATCAATTCCCATAGCTTCTGGACATATACAACCAGTACACAACCAATGCACACAACCAAACCAAGATGATTACAACTTCATTATTAACAAAATATGAATAACAGTCCACTAATGTCCATTTCAGTCCATTTCTTGATTCCTTATGCATAGGTTTGATTCTCATTCATTGTTCCACTTTTACACATTATTAACAAGCTTTATACAGAGCTAACAACATATACACACGTTCATGAACAACCAAGTAATTTCAGCAACATTACTCCAATAAGCAACCATAGCAAAACTAGAAACTTGGAAAGAAAGTGGAAATGAGCTAAGCTCTATATTGCATACCTCTTGAGCTACTTCTAAGGATGCTAAATGGACTCAAAACCAGCTGCTACCACAATTCCTCTTCTTCCTCAAATCACCCGAACACACTCTTCTCACTATTTTCTCTCAAGTTTCAGTTATCTTACCAAGCAACAAGTGAAAGGAATGGAGGCTAAGCAATGGGAGAGTATATATAGAAGAAGTGGTCAGAGCTTCATGGATGGGTTGTGGGTTGAGCATGCCAGACACGGCAGCTCCCAATGCTCGGGTAGGAGAGCTTCGGCTCCTCCAAGGTGTGGTCAGCCATTGGGCTCTCCCCCTCCCTTCTCCCGAGTTGTTCTTCCTCTACCAAATGCAACGTTGTTTCTCCCCAAAAGCTCCACGTTCTTCCTCCTCTTCTCCTCCCTTGATCACTCTTCTCCCGTACTCTTCTGCTCCAATTCTCAGCTGATTGTTATAACCCATTTCCCTTCATGGGTCATGGGTTTGGGTCATGGATGGTGGGTTTGGTTCATGGATTAGGTCCATGGGTTTTGGGCTTCACTTAATAACCTTTTGGGCTTCTCTTGGACTCCAAATTTAATACCAATTGGGCTTCTAATAAAAATCAATTGGGCTAAAATAAAATCCCACACTTGGATTATTAACCACTCTCATTAACGCTTTGACGAAATTATGAAAGTCATAAAATCGAAAAGGCATCTTGGCGTAAATAGCGTTTTAGTGCTATTTCTCTAATGATTTAATCAACTCCAATAAAAATAATAACAATCAAAAATTATCACATACACATCATATGTAGTAATAAAATATTCATACCCATAACACGGAATAATATTAATAAAAGTTCAATTTATTCAATAAAATTCATAGCCCCGCGTTACAAAACTACCCGCGATCCGCGATCGTTACAATTAATAACGCTCCAAGCTCAGCCTTCATCCCTTTCCTTTTTGCTAAGGCAAGAACTTGCTAAGAATATACACAGAAGTTAGAGAGAGAAAATAAAGAGAGAGAGAGAGTCGGGTGGACTGAAGAAGAAGAAGGAGAAGAAGAAGGAGACGAAAAGAAGGTCCAGCCTCTGTAACAAACTCCTAAACAATAAGAAGAAAGCTACAAGAGGTGAGTAATGAAACCTAGCTCATCTCCTTCATTTTTAAGCTTCCTAGCTAAGTTTTCCTTCGTTAATGGTAGATATTATTGTGGTTGCTGTGTTTGTTATTGGTTAATGTTGTTAATGAATGAATGTATATGTTCTTAGTACCTTAAAACATCTGTTAATAGCATCCAAAAGTGGAACAAAAGAAAGAGAACCCTACCTATACATGAAGGAGAAAGAAATGGACTGTATGGACTAGACTTTGATTCAATTCTGATATTGTTATGTTATGTGTTTAATTACGAGCTTCTGGGCATGTGTAGTACACTCAGTAAGGAAGCCTTAGGCTTTTGAACGATCCCATTTCGACTTCGTATGAAGAAGTTATGGCGATTTAATAAAGTTATATCAAGTTCGTAAATATACGCAGAAAAACTAGTTGAGTAGGCTTTTTGGAGCTTCGATGCGGACTTGTTAGAGAGTCTGAGAGGTTATGAATTTAGAACATATTATAGTGTGTAGTAAGAGCTAGAGAATGATTCAAGAACGGACTCATTCCGATAAGGGATGAAGAAGTTATGAAGCTACGAATCAGTTGCAGCATGAACCAAACCACGAACCCAGAAATATGGGAATTTTTTCAAAAAATATGAATGGCGTCGCAGTGCCATTCATAAGGCCAAAACCGGCGCTGCACCCCAAAAACGGTGTCGTTGAAACTAGTCTGGCGCCGCAGCGCCGTAAACAACACGTGACCTAGCGCCGCAGCGCCACAGAAACAGCGTCGCATAAGATCATCGGCGCCCCAGTGCTAGTAGCAAGGCATAACACGGCATCGCAGCGCCCGATATACAGTAGCTTCATGAAATTATCGGCGTCGCAGCGCCGCTTGTAGGCTTAGACATGGCGCCGCAGCGCCGGGTCGGTTCAGAACCCAGTTATGAATTCTTACGGGTCTAAAGAAGGAAAAAGATATAGGATGATTAGAGCATGCTATGATTATATTATGACCCTATGGTAAGCCCTATAGAACATGGTTTAGAGTTATGTTTCTAATAAAGAAATGAATAACTTATTTTTCACAGAATGATTAGACAGGTTAACTATTCGTATCCTATTAAGTCATAAGGCGTTCTAGGGATAGTCTAATCGTACTTTACTTCTAGGGGGGCTGCCCCCTTACACCCCCACCAGCTCACCGACGAGCTAGGCAGTCGCTTACTCACCGGGGAGCGAGACCCCCGATTGGGTAGTCGTAGTGGCAATCAATGTCTGTAATAAACTAAGAGAACTTTTAAAAGAGTATAATGTGTTGATTTATGTAAACCAATATTGGCGTCTATTGTGAGACTAATTGGTATGTGAATATGTGCTTAAATATGTAGGACATATTTAAAGGACGATTAACGTCAAATAGTAGCAAGCGCTTAAGGCAAGTTTTCTAACGCTTGTCTAACTCTTGTGTTGGACAAGTTTATTTAATTCATTTGATTATATTCTCATGACTCTCATGCGATGTTTGAAGTTCCGATTTACACAATACATATATAGTTGTGTGAATTCTTTACTTATGTAAATCTTTCAGTATTTGCACAAGTATTCGAGCTATATTATGACATAAATTGTTGAAGCTTTTAAGTTCACATATATATGAACTGTTATAGAGAACGTCGATGCCATTTGTTTCGGCTATACATATATTGAAATATTTTATTGATTTGATAATAAATCCTTGAAATGTTATTGATGATTAAGTAGAGCTATCCAACCGAATTATTTTGGTTAGGATTCCGAGACATGAATGAGATGAACAACCCTAATATTAGGAGCAATTTTTAGTCAGTTATTATGATAAGGCATCGAACGCCTAAACAAACACATATAGTCGTTTTCAGCTAGAGTGTTGTTCAACATATAGTACAATAAGCTGATCACCTAGAAGTGCTCGTAAGTCAGATGGTTTGCAGTAAAATAACTGTGTAACCTTTTTATAAGAAGAAAAGAATGTTCAAGGTCTTATGACCACTCAGTATGTCGTTTCGAAAATGTTCAAACGAAAGTAAAGTATTATTCCTGTTTATAGAGAATATTTCACAACTATTGTTCAGTTGTCGAAGAGAAATGATATGATTGATGATATTGCTGTTATTCAACTGCTATACTTGCTGGGCAATTGAATGCTCATTCTTGCTTTATATTAAACATTGCAGCTAAGGCCGAGCGGGTCGAAGGTTCTGGTAAGGACAAGGGAAAAGGCAAGATGAACGTCTAGATGGCATCGTAGTTTATTTATTATAGTAATGATGTAATATTAAGACCTATTATGTATTTGGAATGATGTTATGGTAATAGAACCTGGGATTGAGAGTAAGACGTGTTGTAATAATATAGTAATTACATTCATGTCTATTATGTTGTATGGAATGGGATGTATCGTGGAGCACCGGATTCGAGTTTGAGGTACCCGGATCTGGGGGCGTCACAATAAAGCTGGAGGCTTTTTTGATAGTAACATCAGTTTCAAGCTCTGTCCCAATTTTGAGATGTCAACTAACTCCAACAAACTATTTATAATTACCCGTATAAACAATTATATTTTTTTCACTTAAAACTCTTCGATCAATGTGTCTAAATAAGTCATTTCCAAACTACATCACTTGCAAACCTTATGGGTTCATTCCTTTTCTTTTCCTTCTCGAAGCACATTACATGCTTTTTTTTTCCTTCGTGAGAGGAAGAAACAATCTTATACAATAGTGCATCCATAATATTCTTCTTCTACTGACTTACACATGCATACTATTTTTTTATGCAGCGAGGTTAGTCAATCATCATAATTTAAAATTAATTATGCTATTTAGTAAAGTTTATTAGTATAAAAAAAAAAACACTTATCATTTTATCAGCATTAGAAAATTCAGAATAAGCAGCAATCTTTAACAAAAGACATTTGTTTTCAAATCAACAAAAGACAATTAAAGAATTTTCCCTCGTTGAGACGTAATATTTTCCAATATTTAGAACATTCAAACTTTTTTCCACCTTTCACTTTCTGATAAGTTATCGAAGAAATTTTGGAAGTTTGAATGTTATGGAAGGACATTCAAATCTACTGTTCTAGTTTCTTAGACGTGGATCAACAAATAACCTTACAAAACTCGTGATGGTTCAACAATGAAGTTTCTAGTGGGTCAAGAATAAATTTCAATTTTTTTTCTTGTAAAACTAGATAAGTTATTAAATAGCTAGTTAAAACTGCATAATTTCAAAAAGTATTGATGAATACCCTAACCCTAAGTAAATCTTAGGTTAAAACCATTTTCCTTTTCAACCACCGTTCTCTCCCTATTACTTTTTCTCTCTCATGTCTCAACCAAAAGTCATATGGATACATTATTCTACCTCCGTTATGAATTGTAAGAGATCAATATTTACTTTTTAAAATAAAGTCAATTTGAGACATTTTCAAATTTAAAATTAATACGATTCATTTAAGTTTTAAAAATAATAAAATTTAAATATATTATATAAATTTTAAATTTTAGTAACATCATATTAATTTTAAATTTTAAATTAATATGATTCTTTTAAGTTTGGATTACGGCCTACAACACCATATCCCACTCCAAATAGCCTTCTAATACATGCAACATTTGTACTTGCTGATGATACTTCCTTTTGCATGAACCATTCCCCACTGATAAACTCCGTGCTTCACTCTCTTTTCTGAAAATTCTTTGATTCCTAGCTTTCCATATTGCCCATAATACAAACAAATAAATTATAATATAATCCACCACCTTTGCAAGTTAATTATTTGGTCTGTAAAATCTTTAAGCAGGCATTTCTGTACGGAATTCATTTAATCTATTGAAGGTGCCAAATTATTTGTCTTCAAGTCAACAAAAGACAATTAAAGAATTTTCCACCTTTCACGTTCTGATAAACTAATCAAAGAAATTTCCACCTTTCACTTTCATTTAAGTTTCTTAGACGTGGATCACCAAATAACCTTAATTAGAATGGGTCAACAGTTAACTTTCTAGTTGGTCAAGAATAAATTTCAATTTTTTTGGTCGAATTGTAAAATTGTCCCTCTCCAAGTTGCCACCCAATTTCGATATGGACCCCTAAACATTTAAAAGTCTCAATACGTTCCAAAATTCAAAATCGGACAACTCGGGTTCATATCAATCCTCCAACTGAGTTAAGGCTATTTTTAAGGGCAAAATGGTAAACTAGCCTAAATAATTTTATTTTAAGTAATAAAATAAAACAACTAAATACTAATAACTAAAAACTCCTATTAATAATAAAAAAACAAATAATAAAATAACTAATATTTGGAAATTAATATTATTTTTAGAAGAGAAAAATAAAAATTTAGAAAATAATTAAAAAAATTCATAATAAGTAAAATTCCATCAAAGGCAGATATATATTTAAAAAATAAAATAAAAAAATCAAAGCATATATATACTAGCATTAAAAATACATAAACATCAATTATATTAAAAGAAAAAAGACTAACTCAAAAACTACAAAACACCTTTAAAGATATAAAATATCTTCTTTTTTTTCTTAAACAAAACATCAGTTCAAAATAAAAACCAATTAAAAGAAGAAAAAAAGAAAGAAAGAAAAAAGAACCCAAATCCTCATCTCTCTCTCTATATCTCCGCGGTGTCCAGATCTAAGCAACGGCACCACTTGGTAGTATGATCGAATCACATAATTTATCTATGTAAACAAGAAATCCTATTCATTTTCATGCCCCCGCTTCTCACTTCTTTAGTGCATAAATCTTTGAATGGGCAGCTTAGATAAATGAATATCCCTGCATTATTGTCCTTTGCAACGTCTTTATTAGATTGTTCTCTGTCCAGATCTAAGCACGGTGTGGCAATTTGATTTTAATCAGATCTTCTTCATTCTAAGTTGGTACTTCGAGACCAATTCATCATCGGAAGATGACGAATTGGGGATTTTTTTTCATGATGTGTGTGTTCTTGATGTGTTAGTGTGTGTGTTTAAAATTGATGAGGAGAGAGATGAATTTGTTCTTGATATATTTGTGTTCCGGGTGTGTTAGTGTGTATTTGAATTTGAATGTGTGTGTTCTTGGTGTGTTAGTGTGTGTGTTTGAAATTGATGAGGAGAGAGATGAATTTGTTCTTGGCATGTGTGTATTTTCTTGGTGTGTAAGTGTGTGTGTGTTTGAATTTGAATGTGTGCTTTTGGTTCTTGGCATGTGTTTGTGTTCTTGCTGTGTTGGTGTGCGTGTTTGAATTTGAATGTGTGTATGTTGTTGGTGTGTTAGTGTGTGTGTGTTTGAAATGGATGAGGAGAGAGATGAATTTGTTCTTAGCATGTGTGTGTTCTCTTAGTGTGTTAGTGTGTCTGTTTGAATTTGAATACGTGTGTGTTCTTGGTGTGTTAGTGTGTGTGTGTTTTATTTATTTTGATATTTTGTTTTATTTTATTACTTAAAATGAAACTAGTTAGGCGAGTTTACCATTTTGCCCTTTAAAAAGCCCCAACTCAATTGGAGGACTGAAATGAACATGAGTTGTCCGATTTTGGGCCATATTCAGACTTTAAAAGTTTAGGGGCCATATTGGAATTAGATAGCAACTTGGAGGGACAATTTTATAATTCGGCCTTTTTTTCTTGTAAAACTAGATAACTTATTTAAATAATTGCTAGTTAAAGCTGCATAATTTCGAAAGTATTAATGAATACCATACCCCTAAGTAAATCTTAGGTTAAAACCATTTTTCCTTTTCCATCGTTCTCTCCCTATTATTTTTCTCTCTCAAGTCTCAACCAAAAGTCATATGGATACATTATTCTACTTCTGTTTTGAATTGTAAGATCAATATTTACTTTTTAAAAGTTAATTTGAGACATTTTTAAATTTAAAATTAATATGATTCATTTAAGCTTTAAAAACAATAAACTTAAATGAATCATATTAATTTTAAATTTAAAATAAAATTGAAAATTAATATGATTCATTTAAGTTTAGATTACGGCCTACAAGACCATATCCCACTCTAAATAACATAAAAAAAATCTCAGAAACCTGATAAGGAAACACCTCAACACTGAACAACATCATCACTGAGTATAAAATTTGCTTCGGAGATTCAATGACCAATGATAGAAGTGTTGAGATATTTCACATGAATCATACACTCTATAAATTTAAGAGTATATATGCGTTAATAAGTATGGTGAATCATCAACCTAATAGACAAGTCTTGTATTTTCTTTTGCTAACATGATGCCTAATATTATACACAAACCTTAATACAGAAATACCTAATACATTGTACAAAAACTACTTGGATTGAATGTTCTGGCATCCCTCTCCACCTTTGGACAAGGGACACGATGAGAAACATAACTGCTTCTTGGGGTGAGTTGGTCGCTTTACACCATGAGACAGAGCAAGTGAAGATTTTAGATCATGCAAAGTTACTTATTCTAACTAATTATGGCGAAAGGATTGAAGATACTATCATTCTAAATGGTAATGGGAGGAATTATAAGATAAAGTACAAGAAACGCTACTAAGGTCGATAACTATGGAGAATTTTTGGAAACAAGTTGTTGATGTAATGACCCCAAAATCCGGCTTATAATCAAATTCTGTAATATCCCGAATATTTGTACGACTAGAAATATAGTCTTAAAAAATTTATATGATGATATTATGTGATAATCCTTAGATAAGGATATCTATTTATGTAAGAATGAGGTATGATATGTATTAAATATGATTAAATATTTATTTTTGTAACAAAACCTATATATTGAAAAAGAGATGTGTAGAGAATGATTAAATATTTTAATATATGTGTTAAGAAAAACCTATATGGTTTAATATGTGTAAAGTTGTAAAGATGGATTTTTGGTACAAAAGTGTAACGATCAAGAAATTTAGATTATCCTTATAAATAGGTTTTTCATATTTTATTAAATAAAAATGAATATTCAGAAGGAAATTCTTATGTGTTCTATGTTTAAAGGTCGAATTTGACCTAATGTGTGTGATATTTGATTGTGAATGTGTGTTACGGATTCATAAACGAAAAAAAAAAATTTGCGAAACCGCTAAATCACTATTCAACAAGACACTATTCATCTCGTGACGGACTCGTTAATTCGTTTTTCAATTTTTCGAGCGATGTCATATTGATTATTTTATAATGGGAGATGAAATATTTAATAAAAATATTTTATCAGAAAAAGGCGTAAAAACACTATTCACTAAAACCGCTTTTTTCGTATTTTGAATTTTTAGATTTCGGCATAGCGTTTATATGAAAATGTCAAATGTAATCTCTAATAAAAAATTTTATAAGGAAATATTTTGGTTTGACTAGCTAAACTAGTTAGGAAAAACCAAGTAGAAAAGAAATGAGTAACTAAGTTAATTTTGTCTAACTAAGCCAAAATAAGTCTAGGGTTTAAAAGGAGCTTGGCTAGGGTTGGAGCCTAGGGTTGAGCTAGGGTATAAAGCGACTTGGCTTAGGGTTAAGCCAAGGCTTAAGTCCTAGGGTTAAACCCTAATACTTAATGCTTAAGGAAGGGTTAGGGCTAGGTGTCACTTGCTAGTTTTTAAGCACAAGGTTAAATGCATGTGAAGAAGTGAGTCATGGGAGAGAGAGAAGATGGGTGGTCGGCCACTTGGTCATTGGGGGACCAAGTTGTTGAGTTACATGCTATTTATAGAAAGTCTATCCAAATAAAATCAAGTAAAAGATTTTTGTTCCCTCCAACCTCTTTAATTGTTGCCAAACAAAGCCTTTGCTAATGATTGTGTCTAGCTTGAGTTAATTTAATTAGAGTTAGTTAAATTAACGAAAGCTTAGTTAATGGTTTAAATGACTAAGCTACCCTCACTCTTGCCTATAAATACCCTCCTAGCAAGAATACTTGTTTCCTTTGTTAAATTTGCAAGTATCCTTAGTAAAGAGAGAAAAGAAATCTTAAAGAGTAAGTTGAGAGCTTAAAAGAAAGAGAGAGATCCGGATATTGAAGAGAAAGAGGAGCAAGAAGGGTTTCCAAGTTAGCTAATAATAATAAGAAGAAAAGATCAAGAAAGGTAAGAACAATAGCTTAATATTCTTTTTAATTCTTTTAAGTTAATATTTATCTTGCTTTGTTGGTTATTGTTATTATTTGTTAGAAGATCATGAAGATCTTGAAGGTATAAGGTGGATAATATGTATATATTTAATAAACTACGGGTAAATGCCATGAAAGTGGAATCATAATAAAAATTACAAAACCCTTGCGTAATGGATGGAAAACGAACTAGTGGACTGTTTTAAGGACCTTTTTGTATGGTAATCGTATGGTGAAAATGAAGTTCTAAAGGGTGGTTTTATACTCTTAGGAGTGATGAACAACATCCAATTGGAAGGGAAGAAAAATTATGAGTAACGAAGTCATGGTCAATTTTTTGGAAATTAGTTAAAAAGGAAAACAAAACCTAAGTAAGATTCTGCTCATTTTTGGCCAAAATCGGTTTTGTATTAATTGTTAAAAAATTATTTTTTTAAGGGGGTTTTATAGTTCGTTTAATAACGAAGTCGTAGACGTAAGAACGACCAAATTTCGATGTCGGATGAGAGAGTTATGGCTTTCATAAGAATTGTAGCCAAAACTACCAAGCAGGCAGCCTGACTGGGTAGGCGTACGGGGCGCTGGGCACGCGGACGCTAAGCGCGCGGGCGCTGGGCGCACGGCCGGTGGCCTGGTTGGCTGGCAGGGCGTCCTACGGGTGTTTCGCCGAGTCGTTTCGCGACGTCGTGCAATATTTTTGACATAGTTCCAAAAATGTTCCAAAATTATTCTTTATATATATATAAAGATAAAAAAAGAATAATAATAATAATAATAATTATTATTTTTTTAATAAATAGTAAATATTATAAAAATGATTAATAATTAATATAAACCTTAAAATCAGACGTTAAGTGGGCCATTGCTTTCTCAAACACCGTGATGCCCTAAAAACATTTTGTCGCACAAATTAAAATATAAATATGCGAGCAATATGAAATAGATAATAATTTAATAAAACCAATACTTAAAGTCCTTTTTTTGTGACTAATTGGTGTATTATTATTAAATGCAATGTGTAGGATAATTGAAGGACTATTTAAAAGTATTATTTAAAGAACGCAACAGGCAGGTATTCTTAAACTTTTCATACCTATTTATGTGACGCCCCCAAATTCGGGTACCTCAAACCTGAGTTCGGTGCTACACGGTACATCCCATTCCATACAACATAATAGACATGAATATAATTACTATATTATTACAACACGTCTTACTCTCAATCCCAGGTTCTATTACCATAACATCATTCCAAATACATAATAAGTCTTAATATTACAACATTACTAATACAAATAAACTACGACGCCATCTAGACGTTCATCTTGCCCTTTCCCTTGTCCTTACCAGAACCTTCAACCCGCTCGAACTTAGCTGCAATGTTTAATATAAAGCAAGAATGAGCATTCAATTGCCCAACAAGTATAACAGTTGAATAACAACAATATCATCAATCATATCATTTCTCTTCGACAACTGAACAATAGTTATGAAATATTCTGAATAAACAGGAATAATACTTTGCTTTCATTTTAAAAATATATTTTTGAAACGACATTGAGTGGTCATAAGACCTTGAACTTTCTTTTCCTTTCTTGAAAAGGTACACAGCAATATAACTGCAAAGCGCCTTGCTTACGAGCACTTCTACGTAATCAGCCTATTGTACTCTATGTTAATCAACACTCTAGCTGGAAACGACTATATGCGTTTGTTTAGGCGCTCGATGCCTTGTCAGAATAACTGACTAAAAACTGCCCCTAATATTAGGGTTGTTCATCTCATTTATGTCTCGGAATCCTAACCAAAACAATTCGGTTGGACAGCTCTACTTAATCATCAATAACATTTTAAGGATTTATTATCAAATAAATAAAACATTTCAATATCTGTCTAGCCGAAACAAATGGCATCGACGTTCTCTATAACAGTTCATATATATGTGAACTTGAAAGCTTAAACAATTTATGTCATAACATAGCTCGAATACTTGTGCAAATACTGAAGGATTTACATAAGTAAGGAATTCACACAACCATATATGTATTGTGTAAATCGGAACTTCAAACAACGCATGAGAGTCATGAGAATATAATCAAATGAATCAAATAAACTTGCCCAACACAAGGGTTAGACAAGCGTTAGAAAACTTGCCTTAAGCGCTTGCTACTATTTGACGTTAATCGTCCTTCAAATATCCTACACATTTAAGTACATAGCCACATACCAATTAGACACACAATTAATGCCAAAGATTGGTTTACATTACCCTATAATGTTTCATTCTAATTAGAAACATAATATCCAACAAAGTTACACACACTTGATACGACGTTTCGACGTTCGCACAACGCGCGCCCATATGCATAAGTTTAGCACGCTCATACACTTGTCTAATTCATCATTTATTAATACAAGAGTCATTATAAACCATAATGTACAAGTTTTTGAACTTAAAATAATAACTTTTAGTGTTGGAAGCATTACACGTTACATACGTGCATGTACGACGTCTCATGTTTGCTTCATAATGCACAATAGTCCTAAAAATGGCCAATTTAGAAATTTATCAAGACAATAACTTTCAATTCTAATCAATGGAAGTTGTAGTTCTACTTCTTAGCTCTCCGAATCATCTTGAATCATCCAAAACAGAGTTCGTATGAGAAAGTTACGCCCATTTTACTAAAGGAGGTAAAAGCTGATTCTAGCCTAACATTGGACCGGCGTATATACGCCCAAAATTTGCCTGTAACCGGCATATATATGCCCAAGTGCAGAACTCTGGCGTAAAGCCAGTGTATATATGCCCAAGCCCACTTTTGTTCTTCCCCAAATTTCCTGCATGCTCTGTTTTTACTATCTTACTACAAAGCTCATAACTTCTTCGTTATAAGTCTGAATTAGACCATTTCAGAGGCTATGGAAAGCTTATAACATGCTCTCCAAAACCATCATGAATTCATAATTTTATAGACGCTTTAATAAATCGAAATAGTGGATCCAAAGAGCCTAATCCAACTAGTTTTTAGCGAAACTCCGAGTTAGGCCAAATCATTCTCCCTCTTTGTTTCATAGCTATTATACAACAAATCAGTATGACTTAACACATGCTTCTATTACTCAGCCAAGCAACATAACATCATTTCATCAATTAATCACACATAGTTCTCATGTTTCTTAGAGAAATTCTTCTCTTAGGCATTAAATCAAACAGTTTGTGGGCATGAGTTAGAAACTCATATTGCAGTAGAGTTTAATTATGTTCTAGTCCAGATTTCCAATTTAAATCATTTCTTACAATCCTCTAAGAACATAGCAACAATGCTCAACCATCTAACACAACCAATACATATACACAACATAGTTACAAAACACACTTGTCCATAACAGTCCATAATGTCCATCACAGTCCATTCCTTGTTCCTTATGCATAGGTTCTGATTTCTCATTCTTTGTTCCACTTTCACATATCGTTAACAAGGTTTAATAGAGCTAACAACATTCATACATGTTCATGAACCAACTAAGCAAAATCAGTCATATAACTCCAACAAAGCAACCAAAGCAAAACTAAGAACTTGGAAATATTGTGGAAATAAGCTAAGCTCTATATTGCTTATCTCTTGGAGCTTGTTCTAAGTTGCTAGTTGGATTAAAGCCAGCTACTACAATACTCGTTCTTCTTCCTCAAATCACCCGAATACACTCAATTTATACACTCTCTCTAGTTTTCTCTCTCTAGCTTCTTGGTATGCTCTTAGCAAGTTTTTGTTTTTTGCTTGTGAAAGGGAAATGAATGAAAGGTTATGCAAGGGAATGTGTATATGCAGATGAAGGAGCTCATCTCTTGAATGAGCTGAGCATGCTTGGCCTTCTCCCATGCTTAGTGTCGGTGGTTCCCTCCCCTTCTCCCCACATGTTTGGTCTCTTCTTTCCTTAGCAAAGTGTTGAATTGCTTCCCCCAAGTGTTTGGTCGGTGGCTCCTCCTCCCTCTCCTTCTCCCGCATGCGTCTTCCACCTCCAATTCCCAGCTGATTGCTATAACCCATTTCCCTCATGAGTTATAGGTTGTGGGTCATGGGTCACGGGTTTAGGTCATGGGTTCGAGCCGTGGGTCTTGGGCTTCGATTAGGGCCACTCTTGCACTTCTAATTTAATAATCTATTGGGCTTCTAATAAAAATTCAATTGGGCTCAAATAAAATCCCACATTTGGATTATTAACCCCTCTTATTAACGCTTTGGCAAAATTATGAAAAGTCATAAAATCGAAAAAGACGTCTTTTGCGTAAATAGCGCTTTAGCGCTATTCCTTAAAATAATTTAATCAATACCATGAAATAACAACACTCGAAAATTATCACATACACATCATATGTAGTAATAAAATATTCAAACACATAACATGGAATAATATTAATAAAAGTTCAATTTATTCAATAAAATTAATAGGCTCGTATTACAAAGCTACCCACGATCCGCGGTCGTTACAGTTTAACTGTCACAAATAATTTTATTGTGCCGGTTTTCTGTTTTATATCAGATAATGATATTAAATTCATAATTCTTGCAATATTTATTTATTATATGAACTCTAAAACTTATGCAATTGATTTGATAATTATTTAAGTTCTTTAGCTATGCTCTCGCATATTATTAAAGAATTAAAGATTTATATTTTCTAAACTATTTAAAATATGCCAATGCTCTTTGTTTCGGCTTGACACATGTTAAGATACAATTTGAATTTGTAAAATTCTTAAATGTTTTCTAAACCAATTAAATTGGTGCGGACTCTGACCTAAGTCTGAGATGAATAACCCTATTATTAGGGGTATTTTTGATCGGATTTCTGATTGGCCCTCGTGGTGTAAAACAAACGCATATAGTCGTTTAAAAGAGATAGGTTGTGCACAACATGAGTACAATAGGCTGATCCCCTAACGTACTTGGAAAAATGTCGGTTTACAGTCTTATATCTGTTAAACCTTTTATGAAAAGAAAAGTTCAAGGTCGTATGACCACTTAGTATATGTGACGCCCCCAAATCCAGGTACTTGAAACCCGTATTCGGTGCTCCAAGATACTATTCATTTAAGCTATTTACTATTAAATTAGCAGTAATTATTACATCAGAGATATCTATCCCAAGTACGAAGACCTTTAGTATCTTTATTACATGATAGATATTGTATTTATAAAACAAAAGTCTATCTATTACAAATAGCCAACTCCGACTATTCAATCAACTTTCCTTTGCCCCTATCTTTTTTGGATCCTTCTATTTGATCCTGCTTAGCTGAAAACATTTATATTTAAAGCAAGAATGAGCATTTAATTGCTCAGCAAGTAATAACAGTTAATAATAACTTGTACAAGGAAATAAATGCTTTTTTTGAGATATGCTTTAACAGTAGAACAAACTATAAAGCATTTGAAACATGTCTTGTTTGCATTTTTGAAACAACATACTGACTTTTAACATGCTAGTGGTCACAAGACCATGAACATTTATTTTCTTTTCGTGAAAAGGTTCGATCAGAAATTCATCTGTAAACCGTCTGGTCTTACGGGCACGGTGGGTGATCAGCCCGTTATGCCCTGTATTAATCAATACTATCTAACAAGAACGACATTTGCGTTCAACGTCACCGCCTTTTTGGCGCAATATAAAAATTTCCCAATTCTGGGATATTCATACTCAGTCTAGAGTTCAAATCAAAACAATATGATTGAACCATTCTATTTACTCAATAATATTTCAAAGACTAAATGTGAAGGCAATGAAATACTTTAATCTGTGTCTAGCTGAAGCAAATGACTTAGACTGCTTCTGAACAGTTTTATGCATACTGATATAAAATAAGTACGCATCATGGCATTCTTATATCAAAACATTGATATTCTAAGTAAAACTTCAATATACTTGTTTAAATGAAACAAGTTAGGATACTTGCCTTGTTCGGAGCTTAATAGTTACAGTCTAGATTCGTTCTTGTACCCTATAGCATGTATTCATGTATAAATATACATTAATCACATAAGCTAGTCCAGGTATCACTAAGCACACGTACAAAAACTTGAATCATATACGCACATTGCACATAGACACCAAACAAGCATGGGTTCTAGGTGCATATATCTAGACACGTATTCAATGCACGTTTGATTCACCTTTCATTCTTGAAATTCATTTTCATTTAAAATCATTTCGTTTCATTAGCAATTTCTTGCGTTACATAGCCATATTAGATTTGGTCAATTCATATATTGGGATTTAAGACATCTTATTACACTTGTCCCAAAGTCCAGATCATAGCAAAAATATCTTGGTAGTTCTGCAGTGCGGCGCGGCCGCGCTGCAATTTAGCCTAGGAGTGGCGCGGTCGCGCTACTCCTGTTGAAGCCAAAGCCTGGATTTTCCTCAACCTTGTTCCATTTGTATCATGTTGGAGTCTTGTATATAACATGTAACCACAAGATTTGAAAGGCCAGAACTCAATCTTAGATTCACTTCTCAAAACATTTTAGTTTTCATTTGAAAATTCATTCTAATTTAAACTAAAATAGTTCATTTCATGCATATCTAACTTGGTCATCATATCAGACATATATTCATGCTTGTAGGTCTTTATTCCCCTTACCTAGAAGTTCAGTAACCAAAAGAAATCAAATTCCATTTCTGGGGACCAGCGCGGCCGTGCTGGTTTTGCCTTGAGAAGTGGCGCGGCCGCGCCCCGCGTTACTTCGGCAATAGACCCAGACAGACTTTGTTCCTGCAATCTTATACATCTTATCCCAATTTTAGTTCTATGTTTCGTAGCTTATATATCCTCATGAATTCAAACCACGTAGAAACATATTTGTATTATACTCACATCAACAATTACTTCTTATATCAATTAAATTCCAAACTTCAATGATTTAGAAATCAACTAGCATTTGAGCATTATATCAAATAGATTGTGAGCATGCTTTAGAAATTCCAATTTCCTTAATATTTGAATATATTTACCAGCCCAGATTTCATACGACATCTCTTATACACTTATATAACCAAGTTATAGCCAACAATATGCATATCATACATATTACATCACAACCCAGTCCACATAAACTATAATAGAGTAGTAGTAATACCTCTTAATTGCTAAACCTTCCTGTTTAGCTTGATTATAATGGGAAAGTGTATAATATTGTGAGTTTACTATCTGAGCAAGAACTGTACTTTGAAGCTTTAGTGTGGTTTTATAGAAATGAATCTCTTGCGGCTCACGAATTAGACTTGCAGCCCATTCTCTTCTCTTGCTCATTACGTACTGTTCTTGCTTGATACGGAATAGGATTGCTGAGTTCTTAATCTATGCTGCTAATATAAAGACAGCTCCTGCTTGGCTTGGTTTGAAGGTTACTCAATTAAGAAGAGCCCAGCTTATGCTATACTAATACATGTAATACCTATATATTACATACTGCATATATACTATACATAGTATAACTTATTATATAATACATTTAAGCACCATCCATACATATCGCATAAAATATATTATACAAAATTCTTTTCCCAAAAATCTTTTCTATTAAAACGGAAGCTATTTATTAAATAAAAATATTTTATTTAATAAATAAATTAATTATATTAAAATTATTTATTTATCATAAATCATTCTAATAACCACATAGATACATCCAATGTATCAAAACATGCTTCCTGAAATTATTGACGTAATAAATATATATTTCCAATATATTTATCACTCTACATTCCATACATATATTATACCGCAGTTATTCGCAAAGCAGTATAATAACTCAAATAAAATAATAATTTTATTTCTTTCACATAATAAATTGCTTATAACAATTTATTAATTATAATAAATATAATTTATTATATTTATCATCACTCACACAAGTGTGATTACACATACAATGCGATATATTATATTATTAAAACAAAAAAAAATTAATTTATTAAATCTTTATTATCTGAAAATTTCGAATCGCTACAGTATATTGTTTGAAAGAAAATTGTTAAATAAATGGAAATTACTACTATTATTCCTGTTTATTCAAATGCCTTTCGCAACTATTGTTCAGTTCATTAAATGAAAACATAATTCTTGATTTTGTTATTACAATGGTTATATTTGCTAAGCTTTCTAGCTCATTCTTGCTTTATGATACATGTTTTCAGCTAAGCCCGAGCGGGCCGAGAGTTTAGGAAAGAAGGATAAAGGGAAAGGCAAATTTACCGAATAGCGGATTGCATGTAATAAGTTTTTGCTACATATGATTTATTAAGTAGAATGATGTAATAATTATTATATTAAGATGTTTCAAGTATGTAATTATTATATTATTATAGTACCGTGATGAATCATAGTCGGGGTTTAAAGGTACTCGAATTTGGGGGCGTCACAAAAAGTCTCTAAGGAACTTATATAATAAACATGATAAGCATGTGGCTTAATGTATAATATTGCAAAATAAGGATTATGTGAATTTTTTATAATGGAATAATATATATTTTTATTCGCGAGTAAGTGATGAGATGGATATTAATAGTTGGTTTAAACCAATTGTTTGAACTAACTAAGGGAACTAACACTTGTATAAAAATTAAGTTAATTAGTTAAAACTGGAGTTTAAGTTCAGAATGGAATTTGGAGAAATGGACTGCGGATTTGAATTTGGCACGTCCAAATTAGTAAGGATAGACCCTAAACACAAAATGTGTCGGGGTTGACTTTTTGGTCAAAAGTCAACCAGTTGACTTTTTCGGTAAAAAGACAAATACGAATTTTGGAGATGAATTTGACGAAATAAATATTTCCATGATGATGAGAACATCGATTTTAGTAGGAATCAGTTGTCTTCACAAAAAGTTAATTTTCGGATGTTAAAATGGTAAAATAGGCCATTAAATGAATAAATGGGTATTAATTATGAGTCATCAGGTGAAGTGGGCCCCATGGGCTGCTGATAATTGAACCAAATTGGAGGAAAGAGAGAAATTCAGCAACTATGATAAGAAGTTAGATGAACGGATGAGAAGGAGAAAAAAAAAGTAAAGGAAAAAGAAATTCAAAGAAAACCTTTCCAATTCCAAACCTTTCAACTTCTTCTTGCTTAACATTTATGATGATTTGTGGAATATGAAGAGGTTGCTAACAACTTCTACAAATACTGTATACTTAAGCCTTTGGCCAATTGTTTTGCAAAATTATTATACCCGTATGAAATTAATTAAATGAGGAAAGGAGCTAAAAAGAGCTCGAATGTTGGGGAACGATTTCTGGTGAATGAGCAAGCACGAAGATGATCATTAACAAGTTTTAATTCATGAGGAAGAACACATTCAAAGAGGTTAGTATGAGCTTTTATTGTGTTCATGAGAAAATGATGAAAAATGCATGAACAATGATGTAAACGAATTGTTTGGGTTGGGTATTGATGTGATAATCATAACTAATGATTATAGGATTGATTATAACAAAATTATGGGTTTAATCATGCCTAAATGCTACTAAAATTTGAAGAATTAAACTATGCATGCTAGATGTTTGATTAAATGCCTCAATGGTGACTAAATGCTTAAAAAGTGCAAATTGAGTAAAGTTTGATGCTATGATGTATGTAAATATGATTTCTAAGATGACTGGAATCATATGGATGGTTTAAACACATTGTAAAAGTGAAATCAAGAGTTTTTACCAAAGTGAATTTTGTTGAAAAATTGTGATGAACGGGGTATTTGGAATCATGCCTTCGTGAATTCGTAATGTGTATGTTATATTTTTCTAAGTATGAAACTATTTTGTGTAGGCTGATTCGGCCCAAATATTTTGGTTTGTTAATGATTCTGTAAATGTATGAATTCATGGGGGGGGGGGGGGGTTTGGAGAGCATGTTATAAGCTTTCCATAGCCTCTGAAATGGTCTAATTCTGACTTAAAACGAAGAAGTTATGAATGTGTGAACTAGGTGCGAAAAATTACAAAATCTGAAATTTTCAGAAAACGAGTTTCTGCCCATGTTCTTGTATAGTCCATAGCGAGAGATGGTAAAGTTGACAAGGTTTTTTGTACCAATCGGACCTTGTTTGAAAAAGTGAAAATTTGTTTTTATAAAAGAAGGGGCTGGAACTAGGGCCTAGCTAATGTTAAAGTACATTGCATAAGCTTTAATTTGACGTAAAAACGAACAAAAGCATATTAGTAACGAAGAAGTTATGATAAAAACAAGAATAATATTTTGTTAAAGAAAAATTGCGAAAATGAGTTTTATAACTCGGATTGAAATGAATTTTTAGCAATGAAACGAATATTATAAGATATGAAATAGGGTTATTATAAACCAATAATGATGGATGATGATGAGGGTCGTAACATTTCCAAACAACGCTACGCCAAGAGATGTTTTGAACTTAATCGCGTTTATTAAATTATAAAACGTGAACAACATGAAATGAGTTATTATTATATTTATGTAAACCAATATGAAGTCTATATTTGGCTGATTGGTATGTTATTATAAATGATATTGTGTAGGCTATTTGAAGAGTATTATAGTGTAAGTTGTAAGCAGTAAGCGGCGCTCCAGACAAGTTTTCTAACTTCATTTAACTTATATATTGGATGCGAGTTTCTTAACTTGTGCAAGTTTATTTTTATGTACAAGTCTTCTATTCATATGTGCAGTCCGTGCAATGTTGTGCATTTAAATTGTTGAATTTCACTTGCTATATGAAGTTTATTGTTTTATGTGAAATGATTTATGAAAAAGGAGTTATTTCCATTTAATTCGGCTTAACTCGATTGTTGAGCTATTCCAGTCGGAAATGTTTATTGTTAATGATATGAATTGTAATAATTCTTGAATTGTGATAGTTGATCGTGCCAATGCAAATCATATTGGGTAATTATCAATATAGGTTGCACTCCGTGCAATGATGTGATTGTTTAATGTTAAGTCCAAGAACGTGCCAGACCAATATCAGCACTTACGTGCTAAACCAAACAAGAAGAGTTCTAAATTTGAACTGATCATTTCGATTATGTTTATTCTTGAAAGATGTAAAATGAAAGGAATCAAATAAATTCCTATTTATTTGAGTTGCTTCACAATTATTGTTGAATTGTCGAAGTTCTTCAAAAAGATAACTCTATTCATAGATGCTGTTTATTCAACTACTATGACTTGCTGAGCAATTTAATGCTCACTCTTGCAAACTCTAAAACTTTTGTAGCCGAAGTGGAAGATCTAAAATGACCAGATGATGTTAGCTAAAAGAACTTCGTTAAAGATGAAGATTTAATTATTTTGGTGAACACAATATGTTCCATTTGTATTATTCAATGATGTAATATTCATTGTAGTATGTATTGATGTTGTTAAGGTCTCAGAACCTGGGATTAGATGAGTTATGTTGTTATAATAGAGTATTTACACTCATGTATAGATAGATGTATGAATGAGTAGTACCATGGAGCACCAGATCCAGGGCTGAAGGTAGACTCGGATTTGGGGGCGTTACAAATTCGATCTTATGCGTTAACTTATAGCCTCATTCTAATTTTCGTCAATAATCAATATAAAAATACGGATAAATTTAAACCTTTTATGCTTTTCTTACATATCCTGAATTTGCATCACAATTTAACTTTATTCGTACTGTATATAATAGTCAATATCAATATAGATATTAAAATTAAGCTATTTCAATCTTTTCTCAATTCCAGAATTCCCAACCTTCAACATCTGTACTTATATTAAGGATCGAATAAATTCCATGATCTATTTCAAAGTATTATGCGAGAACATAAGGTTCAGTTCCTGACATTAGTCATTACCTGAAAATTTATAAAGTAATCTAATTATTATATATTCACTATACATTGTCTATTATATACCATCGCCATCATACTAATCTACTTTACAAGGTAATTGTAAAGTTACATTTCATATTCGAACAGATATTTTTGTTCAATATCTATTTATCGAGTGATTCAAAGTCTGTACAACTCAGTCAAATTATATATTAACAAATAGCACCAGCTTGATACGAGCTAAACTCAATGTAGCAATACGCCTTTCATAATAATGTCACGTTCCGTGTGACAACTCGAAAATTTAAGAGATTTATAAATAATCTCGAATGATTAAATAAAGGTTTAAGGAATAAAACCTAGATTGGAAGTAGAGGAATGATTAAAACTTTTTAGAAAAACCTATATGGTTTGATATTTGAAAGAATGTAAAGAGAATGTGAACGATAGAAAGGTTGAAGAATAAGATTACTAATGGATAAATTCAGCAAACCGAATTGATGAATGCACCAAACCATATTCAAGCCAAATATATGAAAATCAAGATTTAGCTGTGTTATGTGAAATTTTATTGCATAAGTAAATATTAGCTATGCAATATGAGATTTTGGAATATAATAATTATATTAGTATATATATTTATTATATGTAAGTGAACGGTAGAAACAATTTCTAAAAGGTAATAAGATGAGTGAAATTAAAATAACTTATTATATAAAGTTATTGGTGGCATTAAATATACTTAAGGTATAACTGTCATTTTATTGAAGAAATCATATATTATATGATTGAGTGTAATGTATGTATGTTTCTAATGTAGTGAATATATTATGATATTTACTACAGTTAAATTGTTGAAAACAATTTATAGAAGGGAAAAGAAAATAATTAGTTTAAGTATACAAAAATATTGTATACTTTAAATAAAGAATATTAAAATAAATTCTAGCATTGAATTATTTTAATAAAGAGAGAATATTTATTTTAATTGTAATATCTTATTTATTGAATAGATTTCCATTTATATGAAAAATAAAACGAAATGTATATATTTATTACGCGAGGAAATAAAATTGTTATGAACAACTTGCATAAGGATTTGTATGGGGTGGTTTAAGTATATATAATATTTATATATACTTTACCCAAGGATATTGGAATAAATTCTTATATGAATTATTTTAAGAAATAAAGGATAATATATTTATTTAATATATTAAGAAAGTCAATAAATTTTTAATTGAATTTACGTTAATAAGGTAAGGATATTATATTTATTATAATATCTTGGGTATGTATATAATTGTATTTGCATAAGAAGATTATGTCTAGCATATTTATGTTGTAAATATGTAATTCATGTATGATATGTTATGTTCTATATAATTTATATATCAAAGATGGGTTATATAAATTATATTTTTTCATATGGGTAAAACATTTTAAAGAGGATGAATTAGTAACTTAAGAGTTAAAATTTAGTTACTAATTATTGGGTGATTTTAAATTATCCAATGCAACTATTATGTTATTTAAGAAACAAATAAATTAAATTAATAATGGGCTAGTTAATTTACTAGCCTAAGTGTTAATTTTATTAAAAGCCCAAGCATAGATTTAATAAAAGTCCAAGAGTATATTTATTAGAGAGCCCAAATAATTATGGAATATGGCCCAAATTGTAGCCCAATAAATTGGACTTCCAAGAAGATAAATAACACAAATAATGCAATAAAATAAAAATCAAAATTTGGCAATAATTGGTACAATGTATCCGGGCAAAGGAGGGAGTATTTGGCACATGGGAATTTTTTTTTTCAAAGTCTAATTGTAGCTTATGTGTCCCTCCTAGCCTAGCCTTTGAAGTTTATCCAAGATATGCAAGATTTTGGAGAGAGAAGGAAAGATAAGGAAGAGATAAGAAGAAAGATAAAAATAAAAAAAAAAGAAAAAGAAGAGGAACCTTCGAATGGATAAGAAAGGAGTATGTGGCATGTGCCAAATTTCTTTTCTTAGATATTAAGGAAGAAAGAGATAAAGATAAGGAAAAAATAAGAGATAAGGATGAAGGATGTGACGCCCCCAAATCCGGGTTCTCTAACCTCGGGTTTAGTGCTCACGATCCCTCAACATCACAAACATTCTATGTACTATTGCGGAATAATAAACATACATTGTTCATTATAATAAAGTCTACAACAATATTTTCCAGGTCTACTTAACCTTAATTTAACACATACCTTTAATATTACAAAAGGTTTACATAATAAATTACATCAAATATAAGGCCTAAGAGTTTATAGTAAATTACTCCTGCACTTTTCCTTTTCCTTTGTCTTTCTTTGTAGAACTTTCTGGTTTTGCTGAAATAAACGTCATGATATAGCAAGGGTAAGCAACTAGTTTGCTTAGCAAGTTTAATTACAAAGGAGATATATCATGATTAGAAAGAATTTATCTATCAATGTTCAACAATGAAATTCGATTGAAAGAACATTTAACAAGATTCAATAATTGAATAATAGATACTGAGCGGTTATAAATAACCATGAACATATGCGAAGGTTGTCAGTATTTAAACTGGTCCTTTTAATAAGTTTTGGTAATCAAGGGGATCAGCCTTTCATACCCGGTGATTTATGCATAAACACTTAATAATCGAGCAATAATTATTTTTCAATTAATGCTTTAATAAAAATTGTTCTTTATCTCAGTCGAAGAGTCCATACCAATCAACTGGTAGGATTAGCTTTTAAAATAATTTGAGCTTATCAATTTAACATGTTCGATCTAGCTGATACAATTAGCAAAGATCCAGCTCATAACAGTTCATTGATGAAAGAACTTTAAATAATTCACAGTCCAAAAATAATAGAACAGGAATTTAATTGCACGAAGTGCGAATGTCCATGAATATTATAGATGCGAATAATCATCAATAATTATTCACTAATATGATTTGAAAAATAATACTAGAGTTGAGTTAGGAAACTTTCCTGCTCGACGAGCTACGTAAATCTAGGCTTTAATTAATATTCTTCGATTGACCTAGCATTGATAATGTTTGTCTATCAATCAGCATAACATAGCATATAGCTGATTATTTATACTCTATCGTATACTATTTAAATAGTAATAAATCACATATCAATTTTAATCTCTTATACTATTGTTGACCTGTTAGGATACTCAATCGATCATTGGTTAATGAGGTATCAATATTTTTCTTAAGGGGTAAACACTTATTAAACTCTTAAACAATTTATTATAATTGTTTCATTAATGTGTTAATTAAATTTATTTTATTTAATTAACACTATTTGCATTTACGTACTATTTCGTGTTAGTTAAACAGTAACTAATTAAATACCCTTAGTAATTATGAATCATAACTAATTACATCCTCTCATTAATTAGATAATAAATAATCTAATTGTTATTATCATTTAATAATAATTAAATAATTAATTATCCTCAAAAAAAATAAATAAATAAAATAAATTTCATCTATTTACTTCATTAGCCTTCACTTATTCCTTAATATTTATTAAAGAATAGTTAATTAGCATTTTAATCTTATTTATTATTTAATATTAATTAAATAATAAATAATTAATCAATTATTTATCCTAAAAAATAAATAATTTATTTACTTTATAAATCTCTAATCATTCATTTTCAAAAATAATGAATTAGTATATACACTTATTTATTATAAAATTTTGAATTAACTAATAAATAATTATTTTTATTAATGTAATTATGTAATTACATTATTATTACATAATATCACTTATTTTCTCTTTATAAGTATTCCGTACAAAATTTTATAACAATTATTCATTTATTTTCTTTTACTTCCATTTCTACTATTTGTACTATTTTTCGTCACATTTTCAGATTTGGGGTCCTTTACGGAAACAGTCATAAAATAAACTCTACAACTCGAAATTAAGATCCGTCAGAGGTGTTGGATTCGTAACTTCTTGAACTACAATTTTCATTTATCAAACACTAAATTCCGAACTGTGTACTATCCAGAAATCAGGTCCAAACCGGATGGTCAGCAGCCTCATTTTCTGACTTTTTACCACTTAGAAGTGTTTTGGCCTAAATTCCATAACTTGTTCATTTGTTAACATTTTTGTGTCATTCAAAAGGGGTTTTACTCATGACTTAGAGATATAGCACAACCAACAAGTAGATCTCAAATATTCAACATAGAACTTAAAATAAAATTATAGAGTTTACACTTTGCTACTAACACTTCCATAAAACTTATTAATTAACTTTCACTTTCTTGAAAACAATTGCAACTTAATAATACATGTATGAACAAGATACACTATATTACTTCATGACCTAACCTTTTCATAAGGTTTTAACTAACCAAAATCATAACATCTCATGGATCTAAAAAAAAAATAAAAAAATAATGAACTAAACTATATAAACTTTTAATTAAAGCTATAAAATTTTCATTACCTTCCCTTGAGTGCAACCTTTCTTTTCTTCCCAAAATATGTAATAAACTTAGGATGCATACAAGCTAGCTCACTTCTTCTTCCTCCTCTTTCCTCTTTCCTCTTTGCCGTGGCTCTCTACCTCACTCTTTCTTGATTGATTTTTTTTTTCTAGCTTGCTAGGAAATTAGGAAGTAAATGAAAGAAACTAAAGTGACTAAGTGTGGTTTACTTACTATTGTGATAGATATAATTTGTATATCTATATTTTTTTTTCCTCCCAATACTTCCCCTCTTTCTCATCCTTATCTCTTGTTGGTTATATAAAAAATTAAATCAAACATGTGGGTAATTGTTAACTTGACACCTAGCTTAAGAGATAAGCTTGAAAAAAAAAATTATTATTTCCCTCCTTTATCTACCCACATGATCCGGCTACTTAAGGGAATTTTTTTTTAATTGCTAATTTTTGCTAGCAAATGACTAAAAACTCCTTTACCAATTGGACTAATGGTTGGGTCATTTAATTAAATGATTTGGGCTAGTCATTTACTAACTTGGGCTACTAGTAATCAACTTTACTCACTACCATTATTGGGTCACTTAGTAACATAAATTATTAGACTCCCAATATAATGGTTAATTAATTTCTAATGGCTAATTTAATCCATTTACTTACTAAGTATTCAAGTCTACAATATAAATTAATTAAGTTGGCTTGATATTTAAATCAATTGGGCTATTGCATATACTATTACATCAATATTTATAATTTATTTTCATAACCTAATTAGACTTGCTTTAATCAAGTTATAAAATCAACTATTCAAGATGTGTAAATTAAATCTCTAAAGTTAGGGTACTAGTATATAATTTCGTACTAGTATACCTTAATTTCTATAACCCTTAGGTTATTTAGTCTACACTCCAAATATATATAATATTTGGTTATAAGTTTTTTTTTTTCTTATTATTACACTTTACTTAATAAATAAACATATATACATATTTATTATATATACATATATTTATTCACACATGTTTTCTACATATTTATCATTATTGACAACTATCATGATATAATATAGTCACATATCTTTCTTTATATATCACAAGATTTTCAATATTATTAATATTGAATTAATATATTTATTTACAATGACTTAGAAATTCTTGGTTATTACATTCTACCCTCCTTATAAGAATTTCGTCCCCGGAATTTCACATAAGGTTACTCAAAAAGATTCGGATAATCCTTCATCATCTTTTCCTCGAGTTCCCACGTAGCTTCTTCAGCATTGTGGTTCCTCCATAGAACTTTAACAGAGTGTATAACCTTATTTCTTAATTGCTGTTCCTTCCTATCTAATATTTTAACAGGAACTTCTTCGTACGATAAATCCTTTTCGATTTGAATCGGCTCGTACGATATCACATGCTTATAGTCAGGTTTATATGGTCGCAACACTCACACATGAAACACATTATGCACATGTTCCAGTTCAGGAGGCAGAGCTACCTCATACGCCACTTCGCTTATCTTCTTTAATATTTCAAATGGTCCAATAAATCTAGGACTTAGCTTTCCTTTCTTTCCAAATCTTATCTTCCCTTTTCAGGGAGATACCTTCAAAAATACATAGCTTCCTACTTCGAAGTCTCTTTTCTTGCGATGTAAATCTGCATATTTTCTCTGTCTGTCTTGAGCTGCTACCAGTCGGGCTCTTATTACTTTGATGATCTCCACGGTCTGCTGCACCAATTCCGGCCCCAACAATCTTCGCTCACCTACTTCATCCCAGCATAAGGGCGTTCTGCATTTTCTCCCATACAGTGCTTCGTACGGTGGCATTCCAATACTTGCGTGATAACTATTATTATATGTGAACTCAACTAGTGGAAGATGATCCTCCCAGCTTCCCTTGAAGTCCATCACACAGGCTCTGAGCATGTCTTCTAATGTCTGAATCGTTCTCTCGCTTTGACCATCGGTTTGTGGATGATATGCCGCACTCAACCTTAGTTGTGTCCCCATTCTTTCTTGAAGACTTTTCCAAAAGTTTGACGTGAAGCGCGGATCTCGATCAGATACAATTGATATCGGCACTCCATGTCTTGAAACAATTTCTTTGATATATAATTTGGCTAACTGATCCAAATTATACCTAATCTTGATCGGTAAAAAGTGCGCTGACTTTGTAAGATGATCAACAATTACCCATATCGCATCGTAACCTTTCTGCGTTGCTGGGAGTCCCACCACAAAATCCATTCTGACGTGCTCCCATTTCCACTCTAGAATCTCTAATGGCTGCAATAATCCACTTGGTCGTTGATGTTCTGCTTTGACCCTCTGACAAGTTAGGCATCTGCTGACACATTCGACAACTTCTCTTTTCATGTTCGGCCACTAAAAGTGTTGGCGTAAGTCTTGGTACATTTTTGTGCTCCCTGGGTGTATCGAATATCTTGTGTTGTGTGCTTCTTGCAAAATTTCTTCCTTTAATTCCGGTACTGAAGGTACCCAAACTCGGTTTTCAAATCTCAATAATCCAGTGCCATCGATCTTATATTTTAACTTTTCACCTTCAGCCAACCGCTTCTTAATGACTCCACATTCTTCATCGTTTTCCTGAGCCTCTTTTACTTTATCTAACAAAGTCGGACTCGCTTCCATTTCACTTACTGTCTCTGAATCCTTCGGATTTTTCACTTCCAGCTCCAATTTCTCCATTTCTCTTACTAGTTCTTCTTGCTTGGTTAACGCAAACAACTTTTCATTATTTTTCCTACTTAAAGCATCTGCTACTACATTGGCCTTTCCCGGATGATATAAAATCTCACAATCGTAGTTCTTGATTAGTTCTATCCATCTCCTCTGTCTCATGTTTAACTCCTTTTGTGTAAAGATATATTTCAGACTTTTGTGGTCTGTATATATCTCACACTTTTCTCCATAAAGATAATGTCTCCATATTTTAAGAGCAAACACTACCGCTGCCAATTCTAAATCATGGGTAGGGCATCCCTTCTCATAGTCTTTCAGTTGTCGTGACGCGTACGCGATGACTTTACCATGCTGCATCAGTATGCAACCTAGTCCCTTGTGTGACGCATCACTGTACACTGTAAAACCCCCTGTATTATCTGGTAAGGATAACACCGGTGCTTCACTTAATCTTTTCTTCAATTCCTGAAACCTTTGTTCACACTTTTCTGTCCACACATACTTAACCGTCTTCCTGGTCAAATTTGTTAACGGTGATGCAATCTTCGAAAAATCTTGAATAAATTTCCGGTAATATCCTACCAATCCCAAGAAACTTCTGATTTCTGTAGGTGTCTTTGGTTGTCCCCAATTCTTTACTGCTTCGACCTTTGCTGGATCAACAGAAATTCCCTCATTATCAATGACGTGCCCCAAAAACTGAACTCTCTTCAACCAAAATTCACATTTCGAAAGCTTGGCGTACAATTTCTCCGTCCTCAATGTCTCTAACACTATCCTTAAATGTTCGGCATGCGCTTCTTTAGTCTTTGAATACACTAGTATGTCATCAATGAACACAACCATAAATTTATCTAGGTACAGTTTAAATACTCTGTTCATCAAGTCCATAAATGCAGCTGGCGCATTCGTCAGTCCAAAAGACATCACTAGAAACTCATAATGGTCGTAACGAGTCCTAAATGCTGTCTTTGGTATATCCTCCGGTCTCACCTTCAACTGATGATAACCCGTTCTCAAATCGACCTTTGAAAAATATCTTGCCCCTTTAAGTTGATCAAAAAGATCGTTTATTCTCGGTAACGGATATTTGTTCTTGATCGTGACCTTATTCAATTCTCTATAATCCACACATAACCTCAGCGATCCATCCTTCTTCTTTACAAACAACACCGGTGCTCCCCACGGAGATACACTAGGTTGAATGTACTTCTTGTCCAACAATTCCTGCAACTGGACCATTAATTCTTTCATTTCTACCGGAGCCATTCTATAAGGTGCTTTCGATATTGGTGCTGTTCCCGGTACTAAATCAATCACAAATTCTATCTCTCGGTCTGGTGGAAGTCCTGGTAGTTCATCTGGAAAGACATCCCCAAACTCATTGACTACAGGTATGTGCCCTATTTCAGGATTCACCATTCGTGTATCCACTACATGAGCCAAATAACCTTCACATCCTTTCCGTAACATCTTCCTGGCCTACATCATCGTCAGACAATTTGTTTGTCTCGACGAATTGCTACCATAAAATACAACCTTAGACTTATTTGGTGTCTTCAGGTGTCCGCTCTTCTTTTGACAGTCAATTACTGCCTCATGGTTAAACAACCAATCCATTCCTAGGATCACATCAAATTCTCCTAAGCGTATCGGAATCAAATTCACGCTTAACTTATGTCCCCTTATTTCCACATCACAATTTTTATGGATATACTCAACAGGGATCACTTCTTTGTTTGCAACTTCTATATGCATTGGGTTTTCTAACTGTTCGCGAGGTAAGTTTAATCTTCTAGCAAATTCATCAGATACAAAAGAACAGGTAGCTCCCGAATCAAATAACACATATGCATTTATATTATTGATCGGAATTATACCTGATACCACTTCCTTCGATGCCACTGCATCTTGTACAGTCATGTTGAAAGTTCTGGCTGTCGGCTTGCTTAGCTGTACTGGCCCTCCAATGGATAGTTTGGAGTTACTGGTCTTGTTGCCGCTTCTTCCCTCAGTATTCTTCTTTAACGGACATTCCTTGAATTGATGACCCGTTCCTCCACATGAAAAACAACTATTTTTCCTTGGCTTAGGACAATTTGGTGAAATATGTCCTTCTTGGCCACAATTGTAACAGACATTCTTCCCTTTCATGCACTCTCCCGAGTGATTCTTTCCACACTTTCCACATGCTTGCTTCTTCTGTTGAACATTCCCTTGCTGATTTTCTGGGTTACTACCACCACTGCTCCATTTGCGCTTCTTATTATTGTTGCCACCACTGCTGGTACTCTGATTCCCACCATCAGTCCTCTTTTTGTTCTTCTCTCGATTGTACTTGGATACTGCCTCACTACCACCTTCTGCAATGATAGCTTTTTCCAATAAAGTCGCAAAGGAATCGATTTGTAACACCGCCATTTTGCTAAAAATCCATGGTTTCAACCCGTTCTTAAATCTTCGCGCCTTCCTTTCTTCAGTATCTACCTGATGTGGTGCATATCTTGCTAATTCATTAAATTTGGTTGCGTACTCGGAGACTGACATGTTTTCTTGTTTTAACTCCAAAAACTTAACTTCCATTCTTCCCTGCATACTCCTTGGAAAGTAGTTTTCGAGAAACAATTCTTTAAATCGTTCCCAGCTTATCACACCTTCTCCGGCTCTACTCTGATTTGCTTCCCACCAGAAATTAGCTTCGCCCTTCATCAAATAGGTAGAAAAAGCTGTCTTTTGCTCGTCTGCAACTCTAGCAATAACAAAAGCCTTCTCCATCTCCTTTATCCACGTTTGCGCTTCAATAGGATCGGTTGTCCCCTTAAACTCTGGCGGGCCTACTGCCTTAAAGTCCTTGAAGTTGGCCAAGTGGCCCTCAGGAGGGTTTGGGTTTACTGGTGGTGCGGCGTTTCTACCTTGCAATGCTTGGGTTAATAGGTCAATGAACTGTTGCATCGGATTTTCTGGACCTGCAGAATTATTTACAGATTCCTCTTGGGTTGACGGTGAGGTTCTTGGTATTCCTCTTCCTCTTCCTCTTCTTCTCCATACTGGCGGCATTTTCTGTTTTAATAAAAATTTATATTATTTATGCATCATTTGCATTTTTTTTATGCCACAATTTAATAGTGGTTTTATAAAAATTTAATCATATGCGTAAATCTTAATCATTATATTAATCTTGACTTATGGCTTTGTAATATAGTGTGTTATTATAATCAATATGGTATACTAAATTGCTGAATTAACTTGCTGAATTTAACATATTACTCATATGCAATTTACTATCTTTAATATGTTTATCAAAATATCGCATTTATATTCATATACCAACTTCTTTACATAACTCATACTGCTATAAATGCCATCTATCCCTATTTAACAACAAAATATGGGATTAGTCAAAAGCTAAAAGTCCCCTAATCTCATAAGTGGGGATACAGTATATTTACATACTACCTCACACCATCTGAGGTTCGCTTAATACATCATATAACCCTAATAATCAAAAGGGGTACTACTGCATCTATATACATATAGGACCACCAACTATCACTGCACATCAGGAGGTGGTGCATCTGTATGCTCCTGCTCCGGTGGAAGAAATCCGTCCATAAGTCGACGTCGAACTGATCGGCTCGACTCACCTACCTCCATGGAACCCCTCCTCAATCCTGACCTCTAACTCATATAGGCAGTATCTAAAGCTCGCCCCAATGAGTCAATCCTAACCTCCTTAGCCTGCAGCTCCTCCCCGAGCTGATCCACTAGCTTGGCTGCCCTTTTCCCATGCGTCCGAGATTCTAATCTTTTCAGCTATCTCTACATCGAACTCAAACTTCATCACCTGATTCTCTAATGTCCTCTGACTCAGCTGAAACTCTAGCAACTCCACTTTGGCTTTCTGCTCCGCCAACTGTGACGCCCCCAAATCCGGGTACCTTCAAACCCGTATTCGGTACTACACGGTACTAATCATTCACACATATCTATCTATAAAGAAATAAACAATATGAAGGTAACTAACATTATTACAAATTTATTCATTACAATCCCAGGTTCTAAGACCTTTAGAAATCTTCATTACATGTTACTAATAATAATTCAAGTATTATTACATAACATTCGTTTATTACAATAAACACTTGTCGACTACTCGTCAACTACTCGTTCAGCTTTCCTTTCCCCTTGTCTGTTCCTGAGCCTTCTACACGTTCGGGTTTCACTGAAAACATTTAATTTCAAGCAAGAATGAGCATTTAATTGCCCAACAAGTATTAACAGTTAATAAACAACATATCGCGAGGATTAAATGCTTTCTTGGAGATATACTTTTACAATGAAACAAGACTGTAAAGTATCTGAAATATTCATAATAACATGACTCGCTTGCATTTTCGGAACGACATATTGACTTTAGCTGAGCGGTCAAAGAACCATGAACTTTTTCTTTTCAAAAAGGTTCTTATAGACATTCATCTACGAACCGTCTGGTCTTACGGGCACGGTGGGTGATCAGCCCGTTATGCCCGTTATAACGACATTGCGTTCTGCGTAACTGCCTTTCAGCAAAATTAAAACTTTCCCAAATAAGGGATGTTCATGCTCAGTCTTGAGTTCAAACTAAAGCAATTTAGTTGAACAGCTCTATCTAGCATCAATAATATTTCAAAGATTTATATTGAGAGCAATGGAATATTTTACATGGGTCTAGCCGATTCAAATGGCATAGATTTCTTCTTAAACAGTTTATGCATATTCATGCTTTAAAGAAGTGCATTATGGCACAATTATTGAACAATTCAAGATATTTGCATTTGATATATGAGTAGAATGAATTTAGAACATTTGCAAAGTCAGGAGACTTGCACATGACCAATTATTGAGCAAGGACAAAGAACTTGCATCAGGACAAGAGTAAAGTTAAGATACTTGAATGTAAACAAGCATTTCACAGTGATAGAGAACTTGCCTTATGCGTTGATTAAACACTTGACGCTAATCGCCCTTGATATTTTCCTACACATATATGTCATTCACACATATCAATTAGTCATAAAGATACCAATCATTGGTTTACATTTGAATTAGAACCTTCTTTAAGTTCCTTAGTAATTTATATAGCGTTGTTGACATTTATACGATGAATGCCCACTCCATAGCTTATGTGAACGCTCAAGCATATACTTAACGTTCCTGTTTTTGTCATATTTGGTTTCCTTTTATATTAGTAATCTAGATGGCTTATCTTTGGTTTAAAGGAAAATCTTAGTCGATTCGATAGTGTTTTGCTTCTTTAGAATTGAAACACTATTTAGGTTGTTGTATAAGCGTACATTAGCTACACATATTTAAAGCATACCTATGTCAAGCAAACATGTATAACCACTTATTTAACATCAATTCTTGGTTTATATTACTCGAGTTCATCTTTTATAATACTTGTTTCGTTTAAATCGAAACATTATTTATGATCCTCTAATACTTGCCACGACGTTTCGACGCTCGTACGCCGCCCTTGTCTCAACCTGTGCGAAAGTTCAAGCGAAACACTCGTGCATACCCTTGCACGTACCCTCAATGCCTCTTTACGTCTTTTCAATCCATATTGGTAAATATTAATTCAACTTTCAATTTGGTTTCGTTTCCAAAACTTCGTTTCAAGAATTTCATTTGAATTGATTTCAAAACCTTCCAATTAATTTTATTAAGTGTAACTAGTTTAGTTTAACTTCTATATGTTTGTAGTATTAAGTCTAGATTGGTAATTAAGGATACAACCCACTACACTTCCCTGCTTAACAAAGAAAACAAATTTCTTGAAGTTCTGTAGTAGTGGCGCTGTGGCGCCCCAATTATGCTTGGGAGTGGCGCGGTAGCGCTGCCTTTGTTATTACCCAGTTTTGCCTAATGGCGCTGCTGCCCTGCTCCTTCTATTTTTTTTTTCCAGATTTCCATTTTCAGTTTCTTTGAGTCTTCTATATTCTTACGTAACTTTCGCTACACATATTCAATTTACTTAAAACTTGTTTCTATTCCGAGACCTTGCAACAACGTACGATTTACATCTCTGTTTGGTCATTAACGATTACCGCAAGACAATGAACGGATTCTCCGAAAGTCTGCGTTTATTCACTTTTTACGAAATTTTCCAATGATTCATTTCCATTCCTTTCGCTGTCCAACGTGTTTTGGTTCTGCCAAAAAGGCTTAAATATCATTCTAACACATGTATGAATGTATTCTAATCTCAAGTCTTTGTAGATTCTTTGATTTTAAGCTTGAAAATTCATTTTGAGCATTTTGTCAAACATTTTGCGGGCATAGTTTCAATTATCAGATTTCATAGTTGCTTAGACATAGTTTTAGCCAAAATTTTCCATAGCAATCCTTCCTTATTACTCCGCACAACAACTAATCTCCTCTTCTAATTTCCTCGATTAACAGAGCATAATTAACTAAATTCTTATGAATTTAACAAGAACACCCATAACATACCTTATAACAAGCTTAATTTGATAATACCAAGCTTTGATATTCAGTTCGGAAACCTTCGTTGTTGTTGTTGCTCTTAATACTTTCCAATTAGCTTACAAATCCAATTCTTTGTTCCAGCCGAAGACTAAGGGAACTTGGAAACATAGAAGTGGAATTTGGGTACTTTTTAGAGAAGAGAGATGGGATGGAATGGAAATGGGTTAGGATGGAGATGACTGAAAATTGCTTTATGACTTCCGTTCCTCAAGTTTTCTTAGTCATCAGTCTAATCCTAGCTTGGTGTACTGCTATTTTATTAAGAGCCCAACACCTCATGGTTACTACTAGCAGCTCATGCTTAGCATATTTACATTAGTATATTTAGTACATATATTCCATACATTCGTTACATATATACAAGTAATTACAATATACATATATAGTATATACATCATTCATATATTACGTATATACATATTCCCATATATATTATATAATATTTATTATATAATACATATTATACTTTTAATACATATACCAATTAATGAATTAAAGTTAATTAATTCATCAAAAATGAAAAGGAAATTAATTCCTTCAATAAAATAACACATTTAGTGGGACGAGCCAACTATATTAAAATAATTAATATTAAATTAATTATTTAATTTACTTATTTAACATAACAGACCAATTAAAATAATTAATATTAAATTAACTATTTTAACTCATTTATTTAAGATATACAACTAATTTTGTATAATTAAAATAATCATCTCATTCCTTCCATAAATTGTCTTCAAACAATTTAAATATATAAATTTAATATATTCAACTAATTAAAATCAAATATCTCTTTCGTACCATAAATTGTTTTCAACAAAATATATAACTTAATATATTTTATTTTTTGTATTCACATTATAAATGTTAATTCATAAACTTGATACCAATATCAATATATATATATATATATATATATATATATATATATATATATATATATATATATCGCACCTCATATATTTAATATACATTCATTTGAAATAATTTTAAATATTATTCCATTATTTATTTAGTATAACATAAATATAACTATCATTATTAATTAAATAAATTTTATTATTTAATTAAAACAACCATTTAACTCACTAACTTTCAATTAGTCAATTAATGTTACCCGTTTAATAACGCAACTAATTCAAACGAAAATATTTAATAGTTTTATTTACTATTAAATATAACTTATATAACATTTCAAATACATGCATATTCTCTACATTTATTTAAACATTTAAATATTCACACACAAAATTTCACATAATTCACAGCACATATACATTTATACAGTCAAACTCAGTGTATCCTAATATATAAATTAAATAAAATATAGAATTTAATATATTTTATTTATTAATAATTTCTGAAAAGTTCGAATTGTCACACCAACTCTGCCAATGCCTGACAGGCAGCATCCTTGTATTGCTGCTCTGTATGCTGATGTGTGTGGTTCTGCTCCTCTAAGTGAGCCACCCTCTCTTCTAACTCATGGTTCCTATACATCAAGTCTGCTATCATGATATCTTATGGGGTATCTGTCATCACCTCATTCTCCTCAACACGATCCCTCAGCTTTTGCTCCACATTATGACTATCTTGCTTTTCTTCAGACATCCTATAAGCAAACAAGGACAACATCAGTATCATAATAAAATAATTTCATTGATAGAATGAAATGATATTTTATCATGTACAATCTATACTAGTTGAATTTCCATAATTCATCACTTAACATGCTCAATACGAGTCTCATCTAAGGTTATAACCTAGGTTTCGCATTCCTAATGTATATAACCTACAGCTCTGATACCAACCTGTGACGCCCCCAAATCCGGGTTCTCTATCCTCGGGTTTAGTGCTCACGATCCCTCAACATCACAAACATTCTATGTACTATTGCGTAATAATAAACATACATTGTTCATTATAATAAAGTCTACAACAATATTTCCCAGGTCTACTTAACCTTAATTTAACACATACCTTTAATATTACAAAAGGTTTACATAATAAATTACATCAAATATAAGGCCTAAGAGTTTATAGTAAATTACTCCTGCACTTTTCCTTTTCCTTTGTTTTTCTTTGTAGAACTTTCTGGTTTAGCTGAAATAAACGTCATGATATAGCAAGGGTAAGCAACTAGTTTGCTTAACAAGTTTAATTACAAAGGAGATATATCATGATTAGAAAGAATTTATCTATCAATGTTCAACAATGAAATTCGATTGAAAGAACATTTAACAAGATTCAATAATTGAATAATAGATACTGAGTGGTTATAAAATAACCATGAACATATGCGAAGGTTGTCAGTATTTAAACTGGTCCTTTTAATAAGTTTTGGTAATCAAGGGGATCAGCCTTTCATACCCGGTGATTTATGCATAAACACTTAATAATCGAGCAATAATTGTTTTCCAATTAATGCTTTAATAAAAATTGTTCTTTATCTCAGTCGAAGAGTCCATACCAATCAACTGGTAGAATTAGCTTTTAAAATAATTTGAGCTTATCAATTTAACATGTTCGATCTAGCTGATACAATTAGCAAAGATCCAGCTCATAACAGTTCATTGATGAAAGAACTTTAAATAATTCACAGTCCAAAAATAATAGAACGGGAATTTAATTGCACGAAGTGCGAATGTCCATGAATATTATAGATGCGAATAATCATCAATAATTATTCACTAATATGATTTGAAAAATAATACTAGAGTTGAGTTAGGAAACTTTCCTGCTCGACGAGCTACGTAAATCTAGGCTTTAATTAATATTCTTCGATTGACCTAGCATTGATAATGTTTGTCTATCAATCAGCATAACATAGCATATAGCTGATTATTTATACTCTATCGTATACTATTTAAATAGTAATAAATCACATATCAATTTTAATCTCTTATACTATTGTTGACCTGTTAGGATACTCAATCGATCATTGGTTAATGAGGTATCAATATTTTTCTTAAGGGGTAAACACTTATTAAACTCTTAAACAATTTATTATAATTGTTTCATTAATGTGTTAATTAAATTTATTTTATTTAATTAACACTATTTGCATTTACGTACTATTTCGTGTTAGTTAAACAGTAACTAATTAAATACCCTTAGTAATTGTGAATCATAACTAATTACATCCTCTCATTAATTACATAATAAATAATCTAATTGTTATTATCATTTAATAATAATTAATTAATTAATTATCCTCAAAAAAATAAATAAATAAAATAAATTTCATCTATTTACTTCATTAGCCTTCACTTATTCCTTAATATTTATTAAGGAATAGTTAATTAGCATTTAATCTTATTTATTATTTAATATTAATTAAATAATATATAATTAATCAATTATTTATCCTAAAAAATAAATAATTTATTTACTTTATAAATCTCTAATCATTCATTTTCAAAAATAATGAATTAGTATATACACTTATTTATTATAAAATTTTGAATTAAATAATAAATAATTATTTTTATTAATGTAATTATGTAATTACATTATTATTACATAATATCACTTATTTGCTCTTTATTAGTATTCCGTACAAAATTTTATAACAATTATTCATTTATTTTCTTTTACTTCCATTTCTACTATTTGTACTATTTTTCGTCACATTTTTAGATTTGGGGTCCTTTACGGAAACAGTCATAAAATAAAATCTACAACTCGAAATTAAGATCCGTCAGAGGCGTTGGATTCATAACTTCTTGAACTACAATTTCCATTTATCAAACACTAAATTCCGAACTGTGTACTATCCAGAAATTAGGTCCAAACCGGATGGTCAGCAACCTCATTTTTTGACTTTTTACCACTTAGAAGTGTTTTGGCCTAAATTCCATAACTTGTTCATTTGTTAACATTTTTGTGTCATTCAAAAGGGGTTTTACTCATGACTTAGAGATATAGCACAACTAACAAGTAGATCTCAAATATTCAACATAGAACTTAAAATAAAATTATAGAGTTTACACTTTGCTACTAACACTTCCATAAAACTTATTAATTAACTTTCACTTTCTTGAAAACAATTGCAACTTAATAATACATGTATGAACAAGATACACTATATTACTTCATGACCTAACTTTTTCATAAGGTTTTAACTAACCAAAATCATAACATCTCATGGATCTAAAAAAAATAATGAACTAAACTATATAAACTTTTAATTAAAGCTATAAAATTTTCATTACCTTCCCTTGAGTGCAACCTTTCTTTTCTTCCCAAAATATGTAATAAACTTAGGATGCATACAAGCTAGCTCACTTCTTCTTCCTCCTCTTTCCTCTTTGTCATGGCTCTCTACCTCACTCTTTCTTGATTGATTTTGTTTTTCTAGCTTGCTAGGAAATTAGGAAGCAAATGAATGAAACTAAAGTGACTAAGTGTGGTTTACTTACTATTGTGATAGATATAATTTGTATATCTATATTTTTTTTTCTCCCAATACTTCCCCTCTTTCTCATCCTTATCTCTTGTTGGTTATATAAAAAATTAAATCAAACATGTGGGTAATTGTTAACTTGACACCCAGCTTAAGAGATAAGCTTGAGAAAAAAAAATTATTATTTCCCTCCTTTATCTACCCACATGATCCGGCTACATAAGGGAATTTTTTTTAATTGCTAATTTTTGCTAGCAAATGACTAAAAACTCCTTTACCAATTGGACTAATGGTTGGGTCATTTAATTAAATGATTTGGGCTAGTCATTTACTAACTTGGGCTACTAGTAATCAACTTTACTCACTACCATTATTGGGTCACTTAGTAACATAAATTATTAGACTCCCAATATAATGGTTAATTAATTTCTAATGGCTAATTTAATCCATTTACTTACTAAGTATTCAAGTCTACAATATAAATTAATTAAGTAGGCTTGATATTTAAATCAATTGGGCTATTGCATATACTATTACATCAATATTTATAATTTATTTTCATAACCTAATTAGACTTGCTTTAATCAAGTTATAAAATCAACTATTCGAGATGTGTAAATTAAATCTCTAAAGTTAGGGTACTAGTATATAATTTCGTACTAGTATACCTTAATTTCTATAACCCTTAGGTTATTTAGTCTACACTCCAAATATATATAATATTTGGTTATAAGTTTTTTTTTCTTATTATTACACTTTACTTAATAAATAAACATATATACATATTTATTATATATACATATATTTATTCACACATGTTTTCTATATATTTATCATTATTGACAACTATCATGATATAATATAGTCACATATCTTTCTTTATATATCACAAGATTTTCAATATTATTAATATTGAATTAATATATTTATTTACAATGACTTAGAAATTCTTGGTTATTACAAAGGAAGAAAGAGAGAGAAACTAAAAGAACTCTAGGAGAGAGAGAAGAAAGCTCACGGCAAGAGGAGGAGGAGAAAGAGGAGAGAGAAAGGTAGCCATGAGAGATGAAGAAGAAGAAGGAAGAGAAGAGAAGCAACAAAGCAAGGTAAAGAAAGAGAAAAATTTCTAGATTTAGTTAAAGCTTTATGTAGTTTTATATTATTATGCTAGATCCATGAAATTTTTATGTTCTTGTTGGTGAAACCTTATGAAAAGATTAGATCATGATGTTATATTGTGTATCATGTTAGTATATATGAGATTATATTGCAAATTTTGGGGAAAAGCTAGTTGGTAAGTTTTTATGAAAATTTTTAGTTAAGTAAATGAGATCCATGTGATTATTTTGAGATCTATGCATGGTTTATGTGATTTCCTTGTTAGGTATACTAGATCTTTAAGTATTGAGCAAAAGCCCTTTTATTTGACTCAAAAATGTTGAGAGATGAGAAAGTTATGGGATTTGTTCTAAAACAACTCTTAGATGGAAAAAAATAAATAATAAGGCTGCTCTCCCAAAAAGGAAATTTCAAAATTTGCTATAGTACTCTAAAAATTCTGGACTTTTGGTATGTTGTAGTACGCTGAATAAGTTTCCACAGATTCTGGAACGGACCAATTTTAATTTCGGAGGAAATAGTTATGACCGTTCAAAGTATTCGTGCCAAAACTGTCCAACCAATTCAGGTCAGTCCCCTTGCACAAAATTTCTAGACTGATGTGTTCGGAATTTGGGAAAAAGTCAGTAGAAGAAAGTTGTAGTTCTGGAAGTTAGCTTCGCGTGGGCTCAAGAATCGCCTAAAAAAGTTTTAAAACGAAAAAGTTATGACTGTTTTAGCGATAGAGGGTAAAACTGCGAAAAAGATAAAAACCGTTACGAAACTGCCCAGATAATAATGCAGCATGCAGGGAGTTTTGGCCTAAAGCAGACGGGTTAAAGCTGTTTGGATTGGGTGATGATTACTCGCAGTAGATTTTGTTAGTAAACAAACGGGTTATACTGTCTGGATATTAACTAAAGAAGAACTTGGCCTGAAGCAGACAGTCTTAATTGTCCGGATAGATAATCAAAATGAAATTTGTTCTAAAGCAGACAGTCTTAACTGTCTAGATTAGACCTGTAACATAGAATTTAAAAAGTTTGGACACGTTGTTTAATTTATAAAATGTGAACGACCTAAAATGAATAGTATTGTAATGTAAAATAAGTGTGTTGGTTTCCAAAAGCCGAGTAATTGGCCAACGTTAAGCTACGTTGTCCCGAACTATATAAGACAAGCGTAATAGATTTTAATTAAAGAATGATTTAAGATGTCTTAAGTTATGAGACATGGGCATCACGAGACTTTAGAATTAAAGTCTAATCTATAAACGAAGCTAAAAGAGAAATATACCGGGGTGTATATAGTTAAGTACATTATGTCGAGATATAAAACCCGAATATCGTGAATTATAAAATAAGCTAGGATAAACTAATATAGCAATTATTTAAATTAAGGCAATAATATAGTAAATTGTCTTTTACTATAAAAGCCATGTATTAGCTGTTTAAACTCTGAATTTGCGAGCAAAGTTAAAAGATATTTCTGAAATGGAATATAAATGTTTTAAGCTTCAAGATGTAAAATATTTACATCTTAAAATGTGTGAGACCCTTATTATTTATTAATAAAGTTTTTAAAGGGACCAAGATTGGTTTTGAATGAAGTATAATTAATATTAGTTTTTATAAACTAATATTTATGGATAATGAATATAAATGCATGTTTTGCGACATATTTAATTATCTAAATGTGTGTGCATGTAAATAGAATTGTGTAGGATTTGTGAAGAGAAGTTAAGAAAATTATAGCCATAATCTCCAATCAAGGCAAGTCTCTAATCTTAAACTCCTTACGATATTGCAAGTTCCATCTTACTCAACTTTTACATTGAGCAAGTCCCCTAACTCAAACTCGAGTTATTATCTTTGAAGCATGTTAGTGGATAATTATTGTTGATTATTCCACATCTATGATTATTGATTCGCACTTAGTGCATGTTGCATATGTTCATCAGGTATGAAAGACTGAACACCTTCATTACCTTAAGGTTCAGTTAAATTGGTCCATGGTCATTATTGACATCCTATATTATTGAATTCAGTCATTCAATTATTGAAGTTTTGATTCATGCTCTTTCGCAATTATTATATTGTTAAGAAATTCTAAAGCTTATTCTTTCCTTCAATCATGATATATCTTCTTTGTATGTAAATTTGCTGAGCAAAGTAGTTGCTCACCCTTGCTATATCATGATAACAAATTTCGGATTAATACGAATGTTCGAGAAAAGACAGAGGAAGATGCAAAGGACAAGATTAGGTTGATATGCACGTTAACTATTAAGTTATTTGGATGTAGTTACTTATGTAAACCTTATGTACGTTATTAAGGAATGTATCAAGATAAATGTTGTAGACCTTGGGAAATATTGCAGAATACTTTGAAATAAACAATTTATGTTTATATTTTCCGCATTAGTTATAGAATTAGTATGAAGATAATGTATCGTGACGTACCAAGTCTGAGGTTCAAGGGACCCGAATTTGGGGGCGCTACAGGTTGGTATCAGAGCTGTAGGTTATAAACCTTAGGTAGGGGTACCTTAGGCTATAACCGCAGGGATGAGGATAAAGAATAAACTCAAGTAGAGTTTAAGTACTAAGAGAGGAATTTTAAAAATTCATTATTAAGTAAAGAAAAAGAAAAATAAGATTCAAAGAAGAATCTTGAAAGGTTATAAAGATAAGAATCTAGAGTTACCTGACTCTAGTAAGTAAAAGTGAAAAGCTTAAATAAAATCATAATATATGATTAAAGTGAAAGATAAGAAGATCGTAAAACAAAACAATCATGAGATAGAAAACAATCGTAATATAATACGATTATAAGAAGGATCACAACGTGATCTGATTAAGACATGGAATGATAGATGATCAATCGAAGGATTGAAAATTTTATAGCAGAATTATTGTACGAAAGTTGTACTATTAAATTATACTCTGTAAACTCATGAAAGAGTAATTAATGTTGAGAGACGGATTAAATGAAATTCGTATTGAGTAAAGGGGAAGTTAGAATTATGTGGGATTTCAATTGAGGACTCATGTTAGTGGCTGAGTTCTACGATTCCTGGTATGCGACGGGAATTTGTGCTTGGTTTGAAAACCACTTAGCTTCCTATATTAATATAGTGGTTGAGTTGAACAAATCCTGGTATGGGACGGGATTTGTCCATGGTTTAACAACCGCTCAGCTTCTTATATTGATTAGTTGTCGAGTTGGTTTGACAATCACTTAGCTTCCTATATTGATAATCATTGAAATATTGGTGTCGCGCTATCGATATATATATATGGTGAGAAGGTGATTCTTTTCTCATATTTACATTCGATAGTTAGAGAATATTAAGATTAGGTACGAGTTCTTAAAAATCATACTTATGGTAAGTCCGTGACTCATAATCATATGGTACGTTTTTGAACCCCTCAGCGAATGGACGTCTTTGGTCTGACTAGGATAAGTTCCTAAACTCATATGATTATGGTAAGTTCCTGAACTCATAACGTATGGTATGTTTAATGAACTATATTGGAGTATAGAAAGGTTGTGGATGAAGAATTGAGGATTTTTAGTATAGTAAGCTTTAAGGATGATAGAAATAGATAGAATTATTGAGCAATGGATCATTGGAGAAATTGAAGTTGATGGTGGAGACATAGGTATTCCAAATCTTCTAGCTATGCTAGACTTCGAAATTTTTGACATCAAGCTAAATTCGCACTGATGTGCCTTTAAAAATGAAAATAAATTTTTTTTATCCTCAAAATAAGGTGACAAGGGTGTGTAGATGGACTTCGAGCCATTATCACATCGTTACCTGTTGTGGTATGATAACACCAAAAAAAAATAATTTTTCAATGGTTTTAAACTGTTTAAAGAAGAGTCTACGCTATTTGTTTCGGCTAGACAAATATTTTGATTGATGTTCGAATTATTGGTATACGTCTAAGCTATTTGATTTAGCTAGACAAATGTTTATAAAAAATTCAAGCGTTCTTTGAGAAGTTATGCCAAACCAAATTATTTTGGTGCGGAATCTTGTGTTAAGTCTGAGGTGAACAACCCTAAAAAGGGGATTTCTCAGATTGGTTAACGTGGTTCAGTCCAGGAAAAGAAAAGTAAAGGTTAGTTAACGTGGTTCAACCTATGAAAGTCGTTGTGCACAACGCAATAGTATGACAGGCTGATCACCTGGCGTACAAATTTTGTCCGCGGAAACTGGTAGAAATACTTGAGAACTCAAGACAAGTTCATGGTCTTTATGACCCCTCAGACCAATATGCAAAGTTTTCTTGAATTAACTTTTCACATTATTTATACTGCTTCACAGTTATTGAACAATTGTGAAGACTCCTGAATGATTGGAAAATGTAAACTCCTAGAGAGTAGCTATTGTAGAATGTGATGATGGAAAAGATCCTCACAGAAGGAGATAACATGTACTCATTAAGTTGAGAATACAATCAGATGTGACTAGATAAAGGTTAAATTGAAAACCTAGTTGTGATGAACATACTTTTAGTGTAATAGTGATTCCGGGGACGGAATCCTTATAAGGAGGGAAGAATGTGACAACCCAAAAATTTAAGAGATTTATAAATAATCTTGAATGATTAAATAAAGGTTTAACGAATAAAACCTAGATTGGAAGCAGAAGAATGATTAAAACTTTTTAGAAAAACCTATATGGTTTGATATTTGAAAGAATGTAAAGAGAATGTGAATGATAGAAATGTTGAAGAATAAGATTACTAATGGATAAATTCAGCAAGCTGAATTGATGAATGCACCAAATCATATTCAAGCCAAATATATGAAAATCAAGATTTAGCTATGTTATGTGAAATTTTATTGCATAAGTAAATATTAGCTATGAAATATGAGATTTTGGAATATAATAAATATATTAGTATATATATTTATTATATGTAAGTGAACGGTAGAAATAATTTCTAAAAGGTAATAAGATGAGTAAAATTAAAATAACTTATTATATAAAGTTATTGGTGGCATTAAATATACTTAAGGTATAACTGTCATTTTATTGAAGAAATCATATATTATATGATTGAGTGTAATGTATGTATGTTTCTAATGTAGTGAATATATTATGATATTTACTACAGTTAAATTGTTGAAAATAATTTATAGAAGGGAAAAGAAAATAATTAGTTTAAGTATACAAAAATATTGTATACTTTAAATAAAGGATATTAAAATAAATTCTAGCATTGAATTATTTTAATAAAGAGAGAATATTTATTTTAATTGTAATATCTTATTTATTGAATAGATTTCCATTTATATGGAAAATAAAACGAAATGTATATATTTATTACGCGAGGAAATGAAATTGTTATGAACAACTTGCATAAGGATTTGTATGGGGTAGTTTAAGTATATATAATATTTATATATACTTTACCCAAGGATATTGGAATAAATTCTTATATGAATTATTTTAAGAAATAAAGGATAATATATTTATTTAATATATTAAGAAAGTCAATAAATATTTAATTGAATTTACGTTAATAAGGTAAGGATATTATATTTATTATAATATCTTGGGTATGTATATAATTGTATTTGCATAAGAAGATTATGTCTAGCATATTTATGTTGTAAATATATAATTCATGTATGATATGTTATGTTCTATATAATTTATATATCAAAGATGGGTTATATAAATTATATTTTTCCATATGGGTAAAACATTTTAAAGAGGATGAATTAGTAACTTAAGAGTTAAAATTTAGTTACTAATTATTGGGTGATTTTAAATTATCCAATGCAACTATTATGTTATTTAAGAAACAAATAAATTAAATTAAAAATGGGCTAGTTAATTTACTAGCCTAAGTGTTAATTTTATTAAAAGCCCAAACATAGATTTAATAAAAGTCCAAGAGTATATTTATTAGAGAGCCCAAATAATTATGGAATATGGCCTAAATTGTAGCCCAATAAATTGGACTTCCAAGAAGATAAATAACACAAATAATGCAATAAAATAAAAATCAAAATTTGGCAATAATTGGTACAATGTATTCGGGCAAAGGAGGGAGTATTTGGCACATGGGAATTTTTTTTTCAAAGTCTAATTGTAGCTTATGTGTCCCTCCTAGCCTAGCCTTTGAAGTTTATCCAAGATATGCAAGATTTTGGAGAGAGAAGGAAAGATAAGGAAGAGATAAGAAGAAAGATAAAAAAAAAGAAAGAAGAGGAACCTTCGGATGGATAAGGAGGGAGTATTTGGCATGTGCCAAATTTCTTTTCTTAGATATTAAGGAAGAAAGAGATAAGGATAAGAAGAAATAAGAGATAAGGATGAAGGAAGAAAGAGAGAGAAACTAAAAGAACTCTAAGAGAGAGAGAGAAGAAAGCTCACGACAAGAGGAGGAGGAAAAAGAGGAGAGAGAAATGTAGCCATGGGAGATGAAGAAGAAGAAGGAAGAGAAGAGAAGCAACAAAGCAAGGTAAAGAAAGAGAAAAATTTCTAGATTTTGTTAAAGCTTTATGTAGTTTTATATTATTATGCTAGATCCATGAAATTTTTATGTTCTTGTTGGTGAAACCTTATGAAAAGGTTAGATCATAATGTTATATTGTGTATCATGTTAGTATATATGAGATTATATTGCAAATTTTGGGGAAAAGCTAGTTGGTAAGTTTTTATGGAAATTTTTAGTTAAGTAAATGAGATCCATGTGATTATTTTGAGATCTATGTATGGTTTATGTGATTTCCTTATTGGGTGTACTAGATCTTTAAGTATTGAGCAAAAGTCCTTTTGTTTGACTCAAAAATGTTGAGAGATGAGAAAGTTATGGGATTTGTTCTAAAACAACTCTTAGATGAAAAAAAATAAATAATAAGGCTGCTGTCCCAAGAAGGAAATTTTGAAATTTGCTATAGTACTCTAAAAATTCTGGGCTTTTGGTATGTTGTAGTACGCTGAATAAGCTTTCCACAGATTCCAGAATGGACCAATTTTAATTTCGGAGCAAATAGTTATGACCGTGCACGAAATTTCTGGACTGATGTGTTCGGAATTTGGGAAAAAGTCAGTAGGAGAAAGTTGTAGTCCTGGAAGTTAGCTTCACATGGGCTCAAGAATCGCCTAAAAAAGTTTTAAAACGAAAAAGTTATGACTGTTTTAGCGAGAGAGAGTAAAACTGCGAAAAAGATAAAAACCGTTACGAAACTGCCCAGATAATAATGCAGCATGCAGGGAGTTTTGGCCTAAAGCAGACGGGTTAAAGCTGTCTGGATTGGGTGATGATTACTCGCAGTAGATTTTGTTAGTAAACAAACGGGTTATACTGTCTGGATATTAACTAAAGAAGAACTTGGCCTGAAGCAGACAGTCTTAACTGTCCGGATAGATAATCAAAATAAAATTTGTTCTAAAGCAGACAGTCTTAACTGTCTGGATTAGACCTGTAACATAGAATTTAAAAAGTTTGGACACGTTGTTTAATTTATAAAATGTGAACGACCTAAAATGAATAGTATTGTAATGTAAAATAAGTGTGTTGGTTTCCAAAAGCTGAGTAATTGACCAACGTTAAGCTACGTTGTCCCGAACTATATAAGACAAGCGTAATAGATTTTAATTAAAGAATGATTTAAGATGTCTTAAGTTATGAGACATGAGCATCACGAGACTTTAGAATTAAAGTCTAATCTATAAACGAAGCTAAAAGAGAAATATACCGGGGTGTATATAGTTAAGTACATTATGTCGAGATATAAAACCCGAACATCGTGAATTATAAAATAAGCTAGGATAAACTAATATAGCAATTATTTAAAATAAGGTAATAATATAGTAAATTGTATTTTACTATAAAAGCCATGTATTAGCTGTTTAAACTCCGAATTTGCGAGCAAAGTTAAAAGATATTTCTGAAATGGAATATAAATGGTTTAAGCTTCAAGATATAAAATATTTACATCTTAAAATGTGTGAGACCCTTATTATTTATTAATAAAGTTTCTAAAGGAACCAAGATTGGTTTTGAATGAAGTATAATTAATATTAGTTTTTATAAACTAATATTTATGGATAATGAATATAAATGCATGTTTTGCGACATATTTAATTATCTAAATGTGTGTGCATGTAAATACAATTGTGTAGGATTTGTGAAGAGAAGTTAAGTAAATTATAGCGGTAATCTCCAATCAAGGCAAGTCTTTAATCTTAAACTCCTTACGATATTGCAAGTTCCATCTTACTCAACTTTTATATTGAGCAAGTCTCCTAACTCAAACTCGAGTTATTATCTTTCAAGCATGTTAGTGGATAATTATTGTTGATTATTCTACATCTATGATTATTGATTCACACTTAGTGCATGTTGCATATGTTCATCTTGTATGAAAGGCTGATCACCTTCATTACCTTAAGGTTCAGTTAAATTGGTCCATGGTCATTATTGACACCCTATATTGAATTCAATTATTGAAGTTTTGGTCCATGGTAAACCTTATGTACGTTATTAAGGAATGTATCAAGATAAAGGTTGTAGACCTTGGGAAATGTTGCAGAATACTCTGAAATAAACAATTTATGTTTATATTTTCCGCACTAGTTATAGAATTGGTATGAAGATGATGTATCGTGACGTACCAGGTCCGAGGTTCAAGGGACCTGGATTTGGGGGCGCCACATTCCGAATCTTCATTGCTATAATCGTCTGACAAATCAATTTTCATCTGTAAATTTTATATTTTGCAAGGTTAAGCACAACGGCCCAGGAAGTCTAATAGTTTTCATGCATCACGCTCAAACCTACTATGCATTTCTGCATTTCAATCATGCATCATGTTGGTCATGCTATACAATCTATATATGCATCATAATACTTATGCAATGCATCTACATGTGTTCTATATATTTCATAATATGTATTTTCACATGCGAACTTTCAATTTCATCATAATATATTTAGATCATACTTCATGTGATACCAATATTAACATTTCTCACATAGTTTAATTCACACATCCCAAATAACAATTCACATATCATAAATAAATTGAGTATCTGTAACTCAATTGACTTTTAGTCATACTTTGACTTCGACAATTCATATAACATTGCAACCCAATACATGTATTTCAACATATTCATAACAATTGTATCATAACGCAACAATGATTGCACATAACCAATATCGAGTTCACGTAATACAAACGAAATCGAAAAAACTTACTTTCACTTTTGCTTATTCCAAAATGCTCATCGAACATTCATTGCGTAACTTCATTGTCGGTTTACCTCATCCGATTTTAATTCATCCTTGTATAATCTATATATCATACAATGAGTTATAGCATGTTTTATGACTTAACGCGTATCTACATTGATTCATAATTCTTTAATTTGTACAACGCGTCATAATCGATGTCTCATATACCAATTTTACACTTTCATAATCTTAAAATCTTAAGATTTCATCATGTTGTTGCTAGCTCGTATCATTAATATCACGAACATTACTTAGGTAATGCAAATAAAGCTTATAGCTTAATACGCCATGCATTCTACGAATCCTAATCAAAACTTCTATATACTTCCAAGATTAATAATTTAATCTCAAATAATCAACCATGTTAGGTTAATTAGTCCAATTCAGAGGTTAATTATGTATTAAAGCATATTTTATTATTGATTATAATCAATTCCATGCTTGGCGTCAAAATCAAAACAAGAAATCAAAAGTCAAAAACTAAGTCTGGCAGCCGGCGCTGCCGTGCCAGGAAATAACCTGGGAGAGGCGCGCCTGCGTTGGGCTCCAGACCAGAATACTCTACATCCTTGCTTATTTGCTAGCCACTAGGAAGCTGTCGTTAAGCAATCCAAAAATAAACCTCACTTTTACTTTATAAATTTAAATAATAAGCACAGTAGCAAGTAAGGGTCGATCCCACATAGAATGATATTGCTTTGAATTTATTCTAAAGTTTCTAACTAAAAATAATAAATAAAGAATTGGGGGGTTTTGAATTATGATTAAGTAAAAAAACAAAGTTAAAATAATAAACATAATCAAATAAATTAAAGCTTCAGTTCTTTAGATTAGTTTCACCAATTAACAGGAACAGTGTAATCAAGTTACCATTATTTCTTTCTTCCATAAGACTAATACCCCTAGGCAAAAACAAGCTCTGCTACCCGAAATTCCTCTTAGATTATTACTTAATGAAATAAGCTCTTCACAAGATTCTAACCATTATACAACTTAGAATAAGCTCTCTAGATTTAATATAACAGCAGCATTAAGAACTAAGGAATTAGACTATTTCAAGCAACATACACATAAGCTCGGATTGTTTAACTTGCCTTCTGATAACCATAGCAATAACCAAAAGCTTGACCACAATCAGTATCACTAACTGATACTTCTGATTAGAAATAATATCAATTACGTAATACTATTCCTAAATCTAGCAGATATTATTAATCGGATTAATTTCACTGGCCACATTAAATCAATTAAATAAAATAGCATATAAACAGTTAAAAAAGATTATCAGAATAAATCTCATATACGAAGGAATAGATAACGAAACTCAATTATACTATTAAGTGAAAACAAGGTTCCACATCCCCTTAGAACTGAATAAAAATAAACTAGCCTAGCATGCTAATAAACAAAGAACAATAAAATATGATCTAGGATGATGATCCAGGATGTCCCCAAGATGTTCTCAACTGATTACAAGTGACAAGTATTTATAGATGCTTTGAAACCCTATAAGAATTCTAATCTAACTCTACTTCGGAAGTCTTCACTCTGCAGATATGGTAGGATTCTAAATCCTTATCAATTTCTGAAATCCAGCTTTAAGTAACTTCTTTATCAATTTAGAATTTAATTTCCAAATCCATGTCTTCTTCCGTTTCCTTTTCCAGTTCGACATCAGTTTCCATATTCTCTTGGACTTAGATCTTCCATATCAGATCCTACTTCCCATAATCAGATAAACTTTCCATGTAAGATTTTAATTCCATCTCCAAATCCTCATATGAATCAAACTCTATCATCCTAGCAACTCAAATCCTACTCAGAATAGGATTCCTACATGACGACCACAATCGTAGAGTAAAGCTTTTTCAGCAATCGTAGAGTGAAATTCTGCACCATTTCTCCATAGAGTAACCATGCAATCGTAGAGTTCTCTTGTCAGTCGTAGAGTGGACTTGAGACAATCGTCGAGTTGACAACACTATCGTAGAGTAGAACTTCTCTTGGAATCCAGGTCTCGACCATCGAAGAGATAGAGCATGCTAATCGTCGAGCAGAAATCTGGCCGTAGAGTGAATCTCAGCAATCGTAGAGTGCAACTAGGAATCGTCGAACAACTCCGCCTACCCTTCCTGTGGTCGTAGAGCTTCCAGACTGCACCCTAACACTACGAACATAGAACTCGCACCCAGCGATCGTAGAGTATTCTGCAAAGCAACACAAAAATCAGAATTAAACCCATATTTTTCAAACTCACATCAAATTCTTTATAAAATCAATAAACACCTTAATTAAGCTCATAAACACAGAAAACATATAATAATACTAAGCATAAAGGAACTAAAAATATAGAATATTTTGCACCTATCAAATTTCCCCACACTTAGTATTTACATGTCCTCATGTAAACAGAAATCAAAAACTTATCTGACTCAAACCAACCAAACTTTCAAAGGCCTCCAACTAAACATCATGGAATAATAACACCTATCACAGAAACCTGACCAACACCTCATCAACCAACTCACAATAATAACTATGTCATTCCACACAAAACATCATCCAAATCAGAATATATCCACACAAATATCCATCATATGATCGACACAATACCCAACCCAACTGTTATAGAACATCAACTGTGTACACTGACTTAAAACTCAAAACCTGAATATCTTGCAAAAATTTGCAAAAATTATTTTTATCCCACAGAACCTGCAGACATTAACTTTCCTTAAGTGAATGCATTTTATGCTCCATTTCACCTTTCACATTTTTTTCTTTTCAAGTGAGTGCATTTTATACTCCATCTCACTTATTTGCTTCCCAGCGAGTGCGTTTTACGCTCCATCTCGCTCTTGTGTTTATGGGTGAGTGCGTTTTACGCTCCATCTCAACCCACCACAAGACATCTGCACTGTTTTTTTCATTCTGCAATTTTTCACAATTTTCTCAAAAAAAATTCAAAGATTTTTCTTGCACAAGGTTCTACAAACAAAATAACAGTTTAAACAAGTCTCAAATCTCAAAATCAGTGCACAATGTATAATCCCATAAATAACTTAGTCAAATAATCATGCATCCCATATTCAAGTATCCATGCAAAACACTTCTAATTCAAAATCAGCTCATATGGATCATAACTAAGTCATCATTGTTCATCAGTTAATAAAGCATCAAATCAAATTCTGCAAATAAGCATCAATATTCACTCTACGATTTCAACCTTCAAAAGTTTAGCAGAACACTATGATCGTAGAGTCAGAAACATTTTCAAATTTTTTTCAGAGCATCATATCCAGCATATCATATACTAAATAATAACCAAATAACTCAAATAATAACCTAAACTCCTCCCCCACACTCAAACCTTACATTGTCCCCAATGTAAGACAATCATGCAAAGAAGCAAGTACTACTAACTAGCATGCAACTAAAAAAATAAAAAGTAAAGGGATAGAAAATCAAATCTGAATCTTGGGTTGCTTCCCAAGCAACTGCCATTGTTTAATGTCATTGGGTTGACATCATTCCTCTCTCAATCTATGTAATTGGACTTGTAAACTGCAAGTGAATTAGTAACAGTTTAAGACTTAAAGTAGTAACAACATCCTGCAGATCTTGACTTTGCTCCATGCCTTCAGATTGCTCCCAACCTTTAGTAATTGCAGTCTTCAAACTTTCTTTGTTTGTTTGCTCATAAGATTTCTGCATTATAGGGTCAAAAACATCAATAGCAAAAACAGAATTACTAATACTAAGAGACCTCATAGCCTCATAATCATTGATCTGGGTCTCTTCATCATCAAACTCCATAGCCAAGGTATCTTTGTACTCATCAATCAGTGTATTATCCATGCCCTTCTTGTGGAAATCTGCAGGAATTATCAATTCATCTACCTCTGATATGGCTCTCTCCTCTTTGGCATTATTCTCAGTATTATTTAGCTCTTGTCCCCTCCTCTCCAATTCTGCCAAAAATTCTTCATACTCCTTTATATATAACTCAGAATGTTTTCCAACTTTGTATTTCTTCGTTAAGACTTGAGGAAAAGGAAGCACTGGTTTATACTCAGAGAGAGGTTAAAATTTACGTCTGGGAACTTCACAGTCATCTATAGGCCAGTTATCTGTGTTAATATTGTCTAACTTATTTTGTAATGAAAGCACTGACTATTCTTCCTGACATATATTTGTACCATTTCCCAATGTAATTGCACTTACATTCTCTCTTAGATTAACAACTGTCTGTGAGGGTAACCTCCCCGAGCCTTGAGAATCCATTCTACCAACTGTTGTAGCAAGCTGACTAACTTGATTCTCTAACTGGTGTATGGAAGTCTATGTTTCCTGCTGGAATTGTTGTGTTTGGGTCATAAAGGCTTTAAACATATCCTCAAGAGATGGTTCAGAACTGGAAGAAACTGCTTATTCATATGGTATTGTTGTTGCATCTGTTGAAAATAAGGCTGCCTATTATCCTCATAACTCAAGTCCGGATGATCTCTCCATCCTGAATTGTAAGTGTCAAAATAAGGATCATATTGTTGCTGATGTTGTCCTAGGAATGTCGCCACAGCATTGACTTGATAAACAATGATATCCTTTTGCAGTATTAGACAATCATCTGTATTATGCCCTGACTTTGAACAAATTCCACATACTCTTTCTTTTTGCATATTTTCTGTAACCATTTGTCAAACCAAAGTAGTTAAATCAGATAGTTATTGCTCAATATTATAAGTGCTTACCTCATTCACCCTTGTAAGTGTATGATTCATCCTCGTTCCATACTGTTGTGAGTTAGCTGCCATGGTTGCAATTAAGTCCTTTGCAGTAGCTGGTGTTTTATCTACCAGTGCTCCTCCACTAGATACATCAATCATACTTCTGTCCATTGGCAACAATCCCTCATAGAAGTATTGGATTAGGTGTTGATCATCTATTTGGTGAGGTGGACAGCTGGAACATAACTTCTTTAACCTTTCCCAGTACTCATAAAGAGTTTCTCCATTGAACTGCCTGATTTTACATATCTCTTTCCTTATGTTGGCAACTCTTGAAGCAGGAAAGTACTTCTCCGAGAATAGTTTTTGCATGTCAATCCATGATTGAATTGCTTCTGAAGGTAGATAGTATAACCAGTCCTTTGCCAGATCTGCTAATGAGAATAGAAAAGCTCTAAGCTTGATTTGTTCCTGTCACTCCTTGTGGCTTCATGGTTGAACACACCACATGAAACTCCTTTAGATGCTTGTATGGATCTTCACCTGTAAGACCACGAAAAGTAGGCAAAAGATGAATTAGTTCAGATTTTAATTCAAAAGCAGCATCTAAAGTAGGATACTCAATACACAAGGCTGGTTGATTAAGATCAGGATTAGCTAGTTCTTTCAAAGTCCTATTGTTGGGAGTAGCCATCTCTATTTCTTCTTATGATTCAGTACATGAATTGTTTGACAGTAATTTAATTGCTATGTTGAGACCAAGTGATGGAACAAAAGCTTCTTCTAGATCTGCAATTGTGCTATTGGCTCTACAATTCTCTTATCTCTAGATCAAATTCCAATTCAATAGACTGAGAGGATTGAGTTAAAAAAATAAAAAAATAAAAAAATAAAAAAAACTAAAATAAAAGAAACAAAGAATAAATCAAAACAGATAATCACTTCCCGGCAACGACGCCAAAATTTGGGAAGCTATCGTTAAGCAATCCAAAAATAAACCTCACTTTTACTTTACAAATTTAAATAATAAGCACAGTAGCAAGTAAGGATCAATCCCACAGAGAATGATATTGCTTTGAATTTATTCTAATGTTTCTAACTAAGAATAATAAATAAAGAATTAGAGGGTTTTGAATTATGATTAACTAAAAAAACAAAGTTAAAATAACAAAGATATTAAATAAATTAAAGCTTCAGTTCTTTAGTTCAATTTCACCAATTAACAGCAACAATGTAATCAAGTTACCATTATTTCTTCCTTCCATAAGATTAATAGCCCTAGGCATGCTACTCGAAATTTCTCTTAGATTATCACTTAATGAAATAAGCTCTTCACAAGATTCTAACCATTATACAACCTAGAATAAGCTCTCTAGATTTAATATAACAACATCATTAAGAACTAAGGAATTAGACTATTCCAAGCAACAAACTCATAAGTTCGGATTGTTTAACTTGCCTTCTGATAACCATAGCAATAACCAAAAGCTTGACCACAATCAGTATCACTAACCGCTACTTATGATTAGAAATAATATCAATTACGTAATATTATTCCTAAATATAGCAGATGATATTAATCAGATTAATTTAACCGACCACATTAAATCAATCAAATAAAATAGCATATAAACAGTTAAAAAAGATTATCAGAATAAATCTCATATACGAAGGAATAGATAATGAAACTCAATTATACTATTAACTGAAAATAAGGTTCCACGTCCCCTTAGAACTGAATAAAAATAAACTAGCCTAGCATGCTAATAAACAAAGAACAATAAAATATGATCTAGGATGATGATCCAGGATGTCCCCAAGATGTTCTCAACTGATTACAAGTGACAAGTATTTATAGATGCTTTGAAACCTTATAAGAATTCTAATCCAACTCTATTTCGGAAGTCTTCACTCTGCAGATATGGTAGGATTCTAAATCCTTATCAATTTCTGAAATCCAGCTTTAAGTAACTTCTTTATCAATTTAGAATTTAATTTCCAAATCCAAGTCTTCTTCCATTTCTTTTTCCAGTTCGACATTAGTTTTCATATTCGCTTGGACTTAGATCTTCCATATCAGATCCTACTTCCCATAATCAGATATACTTTCGATGTAAGATTTTAATTCTATCTCCAAATCCTCATATGAATCAAACTCTATCATCCCATCAACTCACATCTTACTCAGAATAAGAATCCTGCATGACGACCACAATCGTAGAGTAAAACTCTTTCTGCAATCGTATAGTGAAATTCTGCACCATTTCTCCATAGAGTAACCATGCAATCGTAGAGTTCTCTTGTCAGTCGTAGAGTGGACTTGAGACAATCGTCGAGTTGACAGCACTATCGTAGAGTAGAACTTCACTCGGAATCATAGAGTACCAGGTCTCGACCATCGTAGAGTCAAATGTGATAGAGCATGCTAATCGTCGAACAGAAATCTGGCCGTAGAGTGAATCTCAGCAATCGTAGAGTGCAACTAGGAATCGTCGAATAACTCCGCCTAGCCTTCCTATGATCGTAGAGCTGCCAGACTGCACCCTAACACTACGAACGTAGAACTCTCACCCAGCGATCGTAGAGTATTCTGCAAAGCAACATAAAAATCAGCATTAAACCCATATTTTACAAAATCACATCAAATTCTTCATAAAATCAATAAACACCTTAATTAAGCTCATAAACACATAAAACATATAATAATACTAAGCATAAAGGAACTAAAAATATAGAATATTTTGCACCTATCAGCCATTTTGGAATTTCATAACTTGAAATCCATATATCCGAATGACTTAAATTTTGGATTTGTTTGGGATCACATTACATAGTATTTTAGAAAAATCTTATATGACCAATAAGGCTTCTTTAAAGCATACTTGTAGAGGCTTAAAGTACTCAGTTTGTCACAGTTTCTAGTTAAACTCAAATTGTTAGAAATTCACAAAACTTGTTTTAAACTAGATTTGAAGCATCTAAATGACTTAGCTTATCTCATAACTCATATATAAATACTTTTTAGCCCAAAATATTGGTTAATTCTCAGTTTCTAAATATATATCGTTATTGAGGAAATTTTTCGAACACCTTACATGCAATCCTTTAAATCCCAGAATTTCATAGATGCTTAAATGGAGTTCAGCCCAAATTTCTATCCTCATTACTCCATACCATCTTACAATACACTTCCACCTTACCTAATCACAACAACGATGATATACAAACACTGATTATTTAAATTTTTTTAAAAAGATAACTAAGAATATAAAACTTACCTTACAAAAACTTAGTTTGATGATGCCAAGCTTTGCTATCCAATTCAGAAATCTTTGTTGTTGCTGCTTTTAATTTCCTTCAAAATTAGCTTATAAATCCTATTCTTTGCTATCTACCTCTGTTCCAGCCGAAGCCAAGAGGACTTAAGCTTAGCAGTGAAGTTTGGGTAACTCTTTTAGAGAGAAATAGATGGAATGGAACGAAATTGAACAACAAGGAGGATGACTGAGAATGGTTATTAATTTAATTATATGTACTTAGCTTTCCTCTACTTAATAATTGACTGCTGAATGTCCCTACAATGGCTTAGGTAACTCACAACTCATGCTTATATTACTTAGTGGAAGCTTAGTAAGCATGTACTATGCCACCTCTGCTAGATTATAATGACTCAGCCTTTTCCATTTTTAAATTTCCAGCATGCTTTCTTAATTGACTCAGTACCCACATATATGGTTACCCTTAATTTCAACATACTTACATATATGCATATTACATATACTTAACTTTCTCATTACATATAATGCATAATGTATATATATAATAAATATACATAACATATTTTCACCACAAACATAATAACTTATTTTATAAATTCTAATTATATGTAATTCCAATATTAACCAATATTGAATATTATAAACTTATAATTATGTATAAAAATCATTTCCCAAATTATGGAATAAATCCATAATTAGTTTTACATTCTTTGTGCAACGAACGTTACACTAAATAATAACTTATTTAATTTATATAATTAACATTTGTATAATTAAATTAAAATTGTTTCTTCCTCCCATAAATTGTTCCGAGACAATTTATTTAACCCACACATTTAATCATAAATTAAATATTAATTAATTTATTAATCTTGGCACTAATATTCATTTACATTTATATATTGGTGCCTCATCTCATAATCTTAATACCATCATCTAGTATAATATTTGTGACACCCCCAAATTCGGGTACCTTCAAACCCGTATTCGGTGCTAGACGATACTAACCATTCAACATATTAATTTATAAAATAACTGCAATTACTACATCAGAGTTATCTATCCCAGGTACGAAGACCTTTATTTGCTTTCATTACATGATAGATATTGTATTTATAACAGAAAAGTCTATCTATTACAAATAACCATCTCTGACTATTCATTAAGCTTGCCCTTGCCTTTGTCCTTTCTGAACCCTTCTATTCGATCATGCTTAGCTGAAAACATTTATATTCAAAGCAAGAATGAGTATTCAATTGCTCAGCAAGTAATAATAGTTAATAAACAACATATGTAAGAAATAAATGCTTTCTTTAAAATATGCTCTGACAGTAGAACAAGACTGTAAAGCAACTGAAACATTTATAAATAACATGACTCGTTTGCATTTTTGAAACGACATACTAACTTCCGATGTTGAGTGGTCACAAGACCATGAACTTTTATGTTTTATTTTTTGAAAAGGTTATATCAGAAATTCATCTGTTGTGAACGGTCTAATTTACGAGCACGGCGGGTGATCAGCCCCGTTATGCCCTGTATTGATTAATACTATCTACAAGAACAATATTTGCGTTCATCGTCACCACCTTTTGGCGCAATATAAAATTTTCTAATTTAGGGATGTTCATTCTCACTCTAGAGTCCAAACCAAAATAATTTAGTTGGACAGCTCTATCTATTTAGTAATAATATTTCCGACTAAATGTAAAAGAAAGGAAATACTTTAATCTGTGTCTAGCCGAGTTAAATGGCTTAGACTGCTTCTAAACAGATGATGCATACCGAGATTCAACAAGTATACATCATAACAATTTATATCAAAGATTTTAATACGCTACATAGCATATAAATTCTCCTTCAATGTACAAATTAAACGAAATTAAGATACTTGCTTAAAGATAAACAAGTTCAAGATACTAGCCTTGCTTGTAATTTACGATTACTGTTTTAGCTTAATCCTACTTCACGTATCCTACAAAATTTATATTCATGTATAGGCATACATTAGTTATATATACATAATGCACACATATACCAACTAGCTATATATATTAGTTGCACACATTCAGCTATATGATCAAGACAACCTTAGCTCATGATATATGTTTTGCATTTAACTCCTAATCTTCCTTTACATCACACTTATTTTCATTTTGAAGACCATTTGCTTTCGTTTAGAAATCTCCTACTTAGCTTTGCTTGACACAGCCAAATTATGTTTGGTCAGTCTAAATATTACTATTACCATGCATTGAGGCTTAAGAGAGTTAAACAAACATGCACCAAATCTCAGATAACATATAAAAATATCTTGATAGTTCTGCAACACGCCGCAACCATGCTGCATTTAAGCCTAAGAGTGGCGCGGCTGCGCTACTGTTATTCAGGCTCAGAACTAAGCTTTTCAATGCATAGCTCACTTTCTAGCATGCTGGGGTCTTATAACATAACTTACAACACATGATAATTTTTATACCAGTTTTTCTCCCCACTTTACTTGCATCAAGTTTTCTTTCAAAACAATATAGTTTTTCATTTGAAATCTATTGTCAAACCATACCAATACTTTCATATTTAGTCTAGGCTTCATATAGGTAAATCATTAGAACATAAAGGACTGATCTATGAATGCTATAAGGTTCAGTTCACATAAAACGACCACACCGGTCTTTGACTGGGAAGCGGTGCGGCCGCGCCACTTCGGTTGTGAGCCAAAACATGCTCTATTTTTTGTAGAGCTTGAAAATCAATAAAGTAAATCATCTATGATGCTTCCTAGCTGTATTTTCACAAATTTAGACAACTAGAACCAAGGTTCCTTTCTATTTCGCATTACCAAGTACTACATACATCCATTAAATTCTCTAAATTCTCAGATTTCTAGAACATAACTTTATTTAGACAATCTATCAAACAACAAGTGGGCATTGATTCAGGAGTTTAGTTTTCATAGGATTTTAATTATAATCTATCCCAGATTTCCAATGGAAATCATATACAATTAACACAACCAATATCTTTACCAATTTCTTCTTCTATAACAATTATATCTATCAAATGATACTATTCTTACATAGCCAGAGTTTAGAGTACCTCTTGATGGCTGATTTCAATTATATTTCTGACTGAACTTCTTTGATTGCTAACTCTTTGATTCTAATCGTCTAAATTGCTCAGCCTGTTAATGAACTCTTCTTCAATTATACTATCTATTATAGTTATTTAAGATTTTTGTAGAGTTCCTATGCTTTGATAGAGAGTAGGAGACTGTTAAGATATCTTAGGATATTTGGCTTAGGGACTGTGAATTAGGAGGATGAGACCTTGGATTTATAGATAATTTACCCTTGCTCAGCACTTAAAATCCTTGTCCTCCACGTATGGTAGCTTAGCTGAGTTCTTCAGTCTATATTACTAACATAAAGTCAGCTCTTGTTTCTCTAATTCCCAAACTCAGTTTACAAAGACTTGGGCAGTACTCACATGACTGAATAATCCAGCATACTTATTTATTTATAAGGCTTAGGTACCTTCAGTACTTATCGCATACAAAATTTTATATACATTAATTATATCCCTTTTTATTCATCAATTGTTTATAACAATTTATTTACATGTAATAAATATAACTTAACATATTCATCACATCATATACATACACATATTACACCGCAGGTATTCACATAGGCAGTATAATATAATAAATCATTAAAAATAAAATTTTATTTAATTAAAATCTTTATTTTAATATTTATTCGGGAATTCTATTTGTTACATTCTCCCCCCTTATAAAGATTCTGTCCCCGAAATCGTAAAACAAAACTACTCAAACAAATTAGGATAATTCTTTTTCATCTTTTCTTCTAGCTCCCACGTTGCCTCCTCGGCATTGTGGGTTCTCCATAATACCTTTACTGAAGGTGTTGCCTTATTTCTTAGGACTCGTTCTTTCATATCGATTATTTGAATAGGAATTTCTTCATAAGTTAAGTCCTTCTCGAACTGAATAGGCTCGTATTCTATCACGTGCTTATAATTTAGCTTATATAGTCGTAAGACCAACGCGTGAAATACATTATGAACGTGTTCTAACTCTAGAGGTAGGGCTACTTCGTAGGCTATTTCTCCTATTCTTCTTAAAACCTCAAACGGTCTTATGGAACGCGGACTCAACTTTCCCTTCTTTCTAAATCGTATCTTCCCCTTCCACGGAGATACTTTCAAGAATACATGCGACCCGACTTCAAAATCTCTCTCTCTCCTATACTGATCCACATACTTTTTCTGACGATCTTAAGCCGTTATTAGCCACATACGTATTAACTTTACGACTTCTGCAGTCTGCTGCACCAACTCTGGTCCTAACAAAAGATGCTCTCCTACCTCATCCCAACATAGTGGTGTTATGTATTTTCTTCCATATAATGTTTCGTAAGGTAGCATGCCTATACTAGCGTGGTAATTATTGTTATACGCAAACTCTACTAGAGGTAAGTGGTCGTCCCAACTTCCTTTAAAGTCCATTATATAGGCTCTTAGCATATCTTCTAAGGTATGAATCGTCTTTTCACTTTGCCCGTCAGTCTGAGAATGATAAGCTGTACTCAACCTCAGTTGCGTTCCCATATAGTCTTGTAAACTTTTCCAAAAATTCAACGTGAACCTCAGATCTCTGTCCAACACAATCGAAATTGGCACTCTATGTCGGGAAATAATTTCTTTGATATAGAGTTTAGCTAACTGATCCAGGTTATACCTATTCTTGATTGGCAGAAAGTGTGTCGACTTCGTTAATCGATCAACTATAACCCATATAGCGTCAAATCCTTTCTAACACACTCCCGTGTGATTCTTTCCACAGGTTTTACATGTTTCAAATTTCCTCTTCTGATCTCCCTGATTGTTCCTAGTGTTCCCAAAGTTGTTATATTTCCTTTTCTTACTACTTCCACTGCCTCCTTCTGATTTGAAGAGTCCTTCAACCTTTCCTTTATTCTTCTTTTCCTTGTTGTGGAGGCTCAGTGCCTTACTCCTTCCTTTAGCTATTATTGCTTTCTCAAGAATGGTGTCAAACGATCCAATCTGCAATACTGAAAATTTGTTATAGAGCCAAGGTTTTAGGCCTTGCTCAAACCTTCTGGCTTTTCTTTCTTCAGTATCCACATGATGTGGAGCAAATTATGCCAACTTATTAAACCTGGATACGTACTGCGGCATAGTCATATCTCCTTGCTTTAGTTCTAGAAATTTTATTTCCATACGACTTTGCAAGCTGGGAGGGAAATAATTCTCGAAAAAGATTTCCTTGAATCTTTCCCAACCAATTACTCTTTCCCCGGCTCTAGTCTTATTCGCTTCCTACCAAAAGTTGGCTTCCCCTTTTAATATGTAAGCGGCGAAAGAGGTTTTCTGTTAGTCACCTACCCTGGCTATCTCAAAAACTTTCTCAATCTCATTCACCCAAGATTGAGCCTCTATAGGCTCGGTGATCCCTCGAAACTCCGGGGGTTCCACGCTACTAATCTTAAACTAATAATAAAAGATATCCCGCTAATAACATACCTTAATCTTAAACTATTATCAAGTTAGGATTCCAAAAGATATCCCGCTACTAATAACAAAAGCTAGCATTCTTAGTTCATACATACACTATAAAACATTTACAACTACATATTTACCAGTCCAACGGCAATGGTGCTGACACGCTCTTCTTCAGTAATGGTGATCACTCGGGCACGGGAGATAGAGTGACGGAACTGCCTTATTTCTATCGGATAAGCCTACACTTGGGTCTGAACTCGCTCCATGGAAGTAGTGTAGGAGTAGTTCATTAAGTCCACTTTCCTCTTAATTCCTCGCAACTCATTCTCGAGATTATGAACATAATTGGTGTAATTAATTAAGATCTCAGGAGCACATGTTTTACATTTTTAACATACATGGTTTATACATATATTACTTATATTACATTACACTACAGTCCCAACACACAATTATAGCATAACATATATTAAAATACTCACATTACATATATGCAATATATATACATTACATTACTTATACCTTATCCCTTAATCTATATATTTCCACCACACATATTAAATATATATATATATATATATATATATATACTGTATTTTATGTATTACAATGACATGTATTATAATTACATGTAATCCATTCATTACTCAAAATTGGGTATTTATGCCTTCACATCAAGTATAGAATTATTTTACTAATTATTGAGTTAATTCCTTATTTAAAATAAGTATCCATGCATAATGAATTAATTACTTAAATAGCTTATTTAAGCTTTATAATTCAATTTTCTCATTTCTTCTCATAAATTGTTTCTAAACAATTTATTTACATATATCTTTATTAATCAAATAATAATTTGATTTACATTTATTTGACACATTTACACATATTTTGCCATTAACATTATATAATACCACTCACTTTCTCATATAATTAAATAATTTCTTATTTAATTTTTATGTTAACTATTAAGTTATTTTATAAACTTAATATTTCACTTACATTTTATATTAAATAATTAACTATTATAAGTTAATCTCCTTTTCACTAAATTTCCATTTCTCAACCTCAAATAATCTCATAACACTATTAATGCCACAAATCATAAATTATAATTATTTTATTGTATCATTAAATTTAATTTCCTCCTTCTCTTTATAAATTATTTTCAAACAATTTATTTAACCTATATATTTCACATCAAATTAAATATTAATTTAATTTACTAATTGACACCAATATTTATATATTGGTCCCTCACTTCATATTTCTAATTTATATTTGTTTGGCATAATATAATATATTAAGCCATTACATAAATATATTACATTTATATGTAATATATTAACACAACGAGTTTAATTAACTTTCTCATTAAAAAAAATACATACATTAATTTACTAATTTAATTAAGTGAATCAATTACCTTGCTTATGAAATTTAATTCATAAGAAATTCATTGTCATACAAGGCTTAATAATCAAATTATATTATTTCATAATATAATTTAAATTTAATCTCGATTAATTAATTAATTAATCGACAACTCATCTCGCACTTAACTCAAGTTAACTAATTTAATAGTTTAGTTAACTATTAACTCTTTCGTTACAAATATGTGTATGTATGTGTGTGTGTGTGTGTGTATATATTTCTATATATTGCACACTTATATATATTGTGACGCCCCCAAATCTAGGTCTACCTTCAAACTTGGGTCTGGTGCATCATGGTACTACCCATTCAACATAATCTTAAAGACAAAATATAATTACTACATTATTACAAGCCATCTGACTCTAAATCTTAGGTTCTCAGACCTTAAAGTCTTCAACACATGATAAAGTATATAGTAATTATTACAATACTTCTAATTATTACAAATAGTTGGCACTATCTTTTACTCCCTCATCTTTCCTTTTCCTTTATCCCTACCGGAACCTTCAGTACGTTCGGACTTTGCTGAAAACATTTAATTTAAAGCAAGAATGAGCTACAAAGCTCAGCAAGTATAAACAGTTGAATAAACAACAAAAATCAAGAATCATGTTATTATTTCTACAGCTGAACAATAGCTGTGAAAGCATTTTGAATAAATAGGAATAATAATAACAAGTTTCCTTTTATTTAAAACATTTTTGAAACGACAAATTTAGCGGTTAATATAACCTTGAACCTTTTGTTTTCATAAAGGTTCAATAGTTATTCAACTATGAACCGTCTGGCTTACAGGCACGTTGGGTGACCAGTCCAGTGTACCCTATGTTGTACAACACTCAAGCTAAACGTCTATATGCATTTGTATGACCACCTCAGCGGTCTGTCGGGATTTTTTTGACGTAAAATACCCCAATATTAGGGTTGTTCATCTCAGATTAGAATCTGTATCCGCACCGAAATAATTCGGGTTGGATAGCTCTACCTAACATCAATAATATTTTAAAGATTTATTTTTAAACCAATAAAATATTTAAAGCTGCGTCTAGCCGGAACAAATGGCATTGACGTACGTCTTAAACAGTTCATGCAATATTGAACTTTAAAACTTGAACAATTTATGTCAAAGTATAGCTGAAACACTTGTACAAATATTAAAAGATTTGTATAAGTCTGGAATTTATACAATCATATAAGTGTTGCGCAAATTGAACTTTAAAACGCTATATAACATTTATAAGAATATAATCAAATGAATTCAGAACACTTGTGAAAAAGTTTAGGAATACTTGCCTGAAGCTTTCGTTAATAATTACTTTAAAACGTCCTTCAATTATCGTACACATTTAATTAATAATAACACACCAATTAGTCACATAAAGACTTCACATATTAGTTTACATTGCATTATTACTCATTTTATGTTGTTCGCGTTATATAAATTTAGATAACACGTCCAAACTTTTTAAATTCTACGCTACAACTCTAAATCAGACAGGTAAGATGTGACAAACGAGAATTTTTGTAACTTATTTTAAATATTTATTGAATTAAATAAATATTTTTTTTCGACGATTTGATTGTTGAATTAATTGATTAATCGATGAATTTGTGGTAGATTAATTTAATTATATGTGTTACATTAATTAGATTAATGTGGAGAATTTTTATATTTAAAGTATGTGTTTAATTGAATTTATTTGATTAAATACATTATTTAAATAAGTATAATGTTATTTCTAATTAATTTAATTATTAATTAGAGATTTAATAATTTGTCATATTTAATAAATGAGAATTTTTATTTATGTGACTATGTGATTTAGTGTAGAATTATTATATTTTATTTAGTGGATTTAAATGAGATTATTGATTAATTAAATATGTGACATTAACTATATAATAAGTAGTTTATTAAAATAAACTAGAAGGAAGAATAAAGAAGCTAGCCAAACGAGGCCTTAATGGGGGTTGATGTCAGTTAACCCATTATGGGATTAACTGACACCACTCGTCAGATTTTAAACTCACGTATTTCCATAATCAGTATTTCTAATTATCAAGCCAGAGAGAGAACTAGAGAGAAAGGGGAGAGAATTTGGAGAATTGAAGAAATCCTTCCATCATCTTGCATAATTTAAAGCATTTAATTGAAGGTAATCCTTCTAAATTAAGTTTTTAATTTATGTTCTGATGAGTTTATTCCATGAACGTATATTTAGAGTTCTCTGTATTTCCTGTAATTTGATTTCTATGGCTAAATCTTTAAATAATTTGATGTTAGATGTTAATAAGCATGTAATTATGTGTTTTATATGATTTAAATATGATTTAGAGTAATTTAATTGGTGAAATTATGTGTATATGAGAACTCAGAAAGTTACAGAGTAGTATAGTGTACGAACATGGTTTGAATGTATGAAATTGAAGACTGTGTTGCTAGTTAATTGGTTAAATTGATTACTAGTTATGTTTATGTATGAAATTGAAGACTGTGTTGCTAGTTAATTGTATAGATTATCTGTGATGTTAAAATCACTGTTTATGGAATGGGTATTGATTTCATACCATATATGATAATTGAGCATGCTTAATTTGATGTACGAATAACAAAATGGGAAATTTTTGGCCTGTTTCTGCGTTCTTCGCGAACTGCAGAAACTGGAATTCGTAATTCTTGCCCCGGCGAGAATTTTGTGAAGGGATCTCTCGCCTCGGCGGTGAGCTCGCCCCGGCGAGAATTTTGTGAAGCAATTTCTCGCCCCGGTGGGGAGCTTGCCCCGGCGAGAATTTTGTGAAGCAATTCCTCGCCCCGGCGGGGAGCTCGCCCCGGCGAGAATTTTATTAAGAGTTTTCTCGCCCCGGCGAGAGTAAAATTTTTTTTCTTTCTTTGAGATCATGTTATGAAATCGTGGTTATACCTAAAGTTTAGGCTAATGCATAAAATGAATGTTAAATTACTGTGAAAGGTGGTAGCATAAACCCATTGATTGTTCGGTATCAACTGAGCTATTAAAATAGATATTTTGGATGAGAATGAGTTCTGAAGTATTTATAATACTGTAACTAATTATTGTTACTGTTTTATAAACGGAATATATAGGTTGATTAGAGAACGTGAGTCTTAAATTTATAGTCTACGCACGAGGGAAGTATCTTATCCTTACTTTTACGTTTACGCAAGTTTCTAAATTTCATTATCATAAAATACAAGCTTCATAATGCTATTACTTCTTGAGCAAGTTATGTTTCTATTCCATTTCATTTCATTGATTCAATGAGATGTTTTTAATTTCCTCTTTGTAATGCTTCAGTTATATAGAACGTATTCAATTGTACCTTTTGTGAGATTTAGTTTTGATTCTCGAATTATACCTTTTGAACCTTGATTGACTAGCGAACCCTTATTGATTCGACAAGTCCATAGTTGATGAGCGTTCTAAATTCTAGAAACGTTATTGAAGTAAATCCAAACCAAACTTCCTTTGGTGCGGACTCCGATGTCAAATTGAGATGAACAACTCTTATACAGGGGATTTTATTTACGCGTTAGCGTTAAGATGTTGTGCACATACATGGTACAAAGGGTTGATCCCCCTGAGTACGAGAAGCAAGGTCCATATAGTCTTACGACTGTTAAAGGTTTAAAGTAGAAATACTTGATAACCTGGGACATAGTTCGTGGTCTTAAGGGCCCGTTCGGGAATGACTTATTTTAAAATGACTTATAAGTTAAATTATAAGTTGTTTTAAGTTGTGACTTATAAGTAAAAGCGTTCGGCAAATAATGACTTATAAGTCATAAATTAAGTTAAAATAAGTTATGAAAGTGTTCGGCTGATAATGACTTATAAGTCGATTTTAAATATAAAATTACTAAAAAGGACATTATAAACAGTTTATTCTTAGTAAACAACTTATTATTTAAACAGCTTATTAGTAAACAACTTATTTAAACAGCTTATTAGTAAACAACTTATTATTTAAACAGTTTATTGGTAACCAACTTATTATTTAAACAGCTTATTGGTAAACAACTTATTATTTAAACAGCTTATTGGTAAACAGCTTATTATTTAAACAGCTTATTGGTAAATAACTTATTGGTAAACAACTTATTATTTAAACAACTAAATATTGGTAAACAACTTATTAATAGTAAATATATTATTTAAATAGCTTATTATTTAAATAGCTTATTAGCAAACAACTTATTTAAACAACTTATTATTTAAACAGCTTATTAGTAAATAACTTATTGGTAAACAACTTATTATTTAAACAACTAAATATTGGTAAACAACTTATTAATAGTAAATATATTATTTAAATAGCTTATTATTTAAACAGCTTATTAGCAAACAACTTATTTAAACAGCTTATTAGTAAACAATTTATTATTTAAACAGTTTATTGGTAACCAACTTATTATTTAAACAGCTTATTGGTAAATAACTTATTATTTAAACAGCTTATTGGTAAATAACTTATTTAAACAACTTATTGGTAAACAACTTATTAATAGTAAATATATTATTTAAATAGCTTATTGGTAAATAGCTTATTATTTAAACAGCTTATTGGTAAACAACTTATTATTTAAACAGCTTATTGATAAACAACTTATTGGTAAATAACTTATTATTTAAACAGTTTATTATTGTTAAACAACTTATTATTTAAACAGCTTATTGATAAACACTTTATTTAAACAGCTTATTGGTAAACACCTTATTGGTAAACAACTTATTATTTAAACAACTTATTAATAGTAAACATATTATTATTTAAACAGCTTATTGGTAAACAACTTATTATTTAAACAGTTTATTGGTAAACATCTTATTATTAATAAACATCTTATTATTTTAAAAGGAAATTATAAAAAGATACATTGATTAAATATCATATCATAATAATCATCCACAATCGCACTAAATAAAACTCTAATGCAACAACAATTTTATTCTCTAAACATATCAACTACAATTTTATTCAAAGTTAGAAATTTTTAATGCAATATTATCTCTCATTGCTTGCATAATTAAACCATTAGTAACTTAAGGTCATTGAATTTGGGCCTTTGATTTGGTTATTGCATTTTGTTTTGGCCCATACCAAGAGCCCTAATTCAAATATTTTAAAGTTAAAATTAAAATTAATGTATTTTTTTATAAAATTAGAAAGTTAACAAATTTTGTTACTAATATTGTTTGTCCGGTTGTTTGCAACAATTAGTTCAATTTACGGGCTATTTTAATATGCACATTTAACTTTATAAGAATTTAATTAATAAAATAATTGTAAATGGATGGTAATAATGATATTACTTAATATGTATATTATTTTTTATTATAACTTATTTAATAGGATAATTATAAATGTAAAAAATTAATAAGAAATATAAATCTCTTCAAATGAAATTAAAATTTTACCTTAAGATATACAATTAATTAATAATGTTCTTTGCTGGCAAAAAAACAATACAACCTTCGTAAAATCTTTAAAAATTATTTTTTAAAATTCGAAAATACAAAACTATTACTTCTAAGTTTTCTAATTAATAAATAATGTCATTTAAAAAAATGTAACTATATATGAATTTAATAGAATGAAGTCATATATGAAGTATTTAATTTCTATTTCGTTTTTTTTTTGGAGTTTTACTTACAAACAATCTTTCATGTTACATCTTTAAAAGTTTGAAATAACTTTCTTTTAATTGTTTTGAACGCTTGATTCACCCTTGTTAATTTCTTTATAAAGAGAATGTTTTTACTTCTAACTGGTGTTACTACATAAGGTTTCTTAGCATTGATAACATATTAGGTTATGAGGGGTAGAGATGTAATTTACCAAGACAATAGAGGGGTAATATAGTAATTACATTTGGTCAAAATAGCTTATTTAGAATGACTTATAAGTCAATTTTTTTAAGTCTCAAATTGTTACTTATTTTTTTTGACTTATAAGTTAAAAAATAAGTCATAAAATAAGTCATAGCCAAACACTAAAATAGCAAAAAGCTCCTTATAAGTTGGTTTGACCAACTTATAAGGAGCTGCCGAACAGCCCCTAAGACCCTCAGACGTTCTTTTGAATCTTGTTTTACATTCTTGACTCAAAAGCTAAATCTTCGATTATTCGATATCCGTTGATTATTTCGCATGTTATTATTGTCGTTGTTGTTATACTTGCTGGGCAATCATTGCTCACTCTTGCATAATAATATTACAGCTAAAGTTGAGAGAAATGATGAGCCGTCCACTAGTAAGGGCAAAGGTAAAGCAAACAAGTGATGAAGAATTGCTATATGTGTTAAAGTGATGATTATGTAATAGACTTATTTTATGTTTCCGCATTTATGTATTATTAAGGTTAGACGACCTGGGATTTGTTTGTTAAAGATATTGTAACCCTTTGATGGGAGATTTCTATTTATATTCAAGTATTTTCATTTATATTTGAATGGGTAGTTAGATGTGATGTGATATTTTTGGATAGTGAACGCCAAATCCTGAGGAAACGAAGTACCCGGATTTGGGGGTGTCACATAAGACCTGTCTACTTTAGGTCAAATTCTATTTTAGTTATTATCCGGATAGCTAAGACCTATTTGCTTAGGCCAAGTTCCATTTTAGTTATTATCTAGACAACTAAGACATGTCTGCTTAGGAGTCTGGTAGGGTGGCCTACTTCAAACTAACTCTTTATTTCTATTTTAGACAGTACGCACCCATCTATTTTAGGATAAATTTTATTGTTGTAATCCAGACAGGATAACCCGTCTACTTTCAGGTGTCTGCTTTAGACCAAAACTCACTGTATACGATGTTATCAACTGGACAGTTTTCTGTTCTTCTCGTACCTACTTTGTAATGTCATAACTCGCTCATTCCAAGTCGGAGTGAGTCAGTTCTTGAGCTTACGGCTTCCTTTTACTACAAACTACAAAACCCCCAGAAAATAACCAATTTCTAGAAGCTTTAACTACCCAGAAAACTGACTCAAAAGTCAGGGGTCACACTAGGTTTTTAGCTTTTTGACTAGTTTTTATAAAAAAAATCACCATAACTTCGTTACAAAAGATTTTTCCTCCGTTCCAATTGGGTTATGTTCATTACTCAAAGGAGTATGAAACAACACCCTAGAACATAATTTTTACAATTCGGACACCACACAAAAAGTGTTCCAAAACAGCCCACTAAATTACTTTTCCTCCATTAAGCATTGGTTTTGTGATTTTTACTATTTGATTTCACTTTCATGGCATTTAAGCATGTTCATTACATGATAGATAATAAACATTATCATCTTAATAAAGTCTAACTAATACAAATAACATCTTATACTTAATCTTTCAACTTTCCCTTTCCCTTATCCATGTTAGAGCCTTCTAGTCGATCACACTTAGCTGAAAATATTTAATTTAAAGCAAGAATGAGCATTCAATTGCTCAGCAAGTAATACCAATTATGATAATGCGCTGAAGAAGTAAATGTTTTCTTTGAGGACTATTTCTACCACGAATCAATAGTGGTGAAGTAATTATAAACCATTCTTAACAACATATCAAATCATTTTAAGATTTTTGAGACAACATACTGACTTTTGAGTACAGAGTGGTTAAAAGACCCGAACTGTCATTTTTCATTTTTGAAAAGGTTTAAACAGAAATTCATCTACAAACCGTTCTGGTCTTACGGACATTGTAACGACCCCAAAATTCATACAATTCCAACTCTCGACTTCGGTCGTTAACAATACATCTATATTCTAACTTTACATCATTAATCGTTAATAAACTTAATAAAATGCGGAATAATTTTTAAATTTTTCAGTTTTTTTTCTTTGCTTTCCCTGAATCATAACCTTTAAACATTTACATATTCTAGAATCATATTTGCTTAATGATTCGCTTCATCAGAGTTATAATAAATTAAAACTTACTTCTAGAATCAATACCCTTTATACATCGGATAAAATTGAATTATAAGTAAATAAAAATTTTACAATTCAACGTCTGACACATTTAATACCTCATCAAATTCATCATTCAGAACCTTAATCATGGTTCAAATACATAATTTTAAGCTAAAACAATTAATCCTCATGCATCATTTTGATCCATGTCATTTGGGTAGCACATAATGTTACCTTAAATCTTTAACCTGCAAAAGTGGATATTTGCAAGAATGAGCTCGACAGCTCAGCAAAATCTAACAGTTTGCATGCATCACATAACACATAGATAACATGCTCATCATCTAAATCATAATCATAATCATTTGACTAAACATATCATACATAATGATCATCACATAACGATTAAGGATTGAGTTCCATAACTCAATCAACATTCTTCATTCAACGAACGTAGTCATAATTTGACATTGTCGTCTCATACATGTAACACATATAAAATGCATCATGATTTTACATCATATGAATAAGACAGTTAATCAATTAATTCACATAACAAATAAGAACTGAAAGACTTGCCTGGTTTGTAGATTATCAATTACCATAACCAGCTTGTATATATCTGCACTTCATGTATCCTACACGATATATATAATCATGTACATCATTTATTAGCCACATATCAACACTTAGTATTCATTCTACTTAACAATTCATAATCCTTCATTTTATTTTGTTCCACTTTAATCGACACTTAACTCTTAGTTAGGTCTTAAACTTCGCTTTACATTAAATGTATAATGTTTATAAACATATAGGATAACATAGCATGACCAAAAGAAAAGAATTAAAAACAATAAAATTTTTCATTTCTGCAATTCTCGCCAGGGCGAGAAATTACAACACGAAACCCTCGCTGGGGCGAGAAATTTCTTCACAAAACTCTCGCCGGGGCGAGACTCCTGGATTCCAGATTCTGCAGTTCGCGAACTGCAGAATTTCTAACCCAAAAACACGAAACTTCTTCATTTTATCAGCAAATTAAAGTTACCCAGTCACTATAATTTATATATGATCATTACCCAGACCTTCTAGCATGATGCTAACATACTAAATAACTTAAACAACCAATTTAAAGGCTTAAAAATCACAATTCATACTAGTTTTTAAACTTTTACAAATTTAGCGCAATCAATCGATACGGATTTGTTTCTCAACCAATTTTGTCCGTTCAACTTCCGTTGTTTTCGTTTTTAAACACATAACAACAATCCACCACCAATTTCCAGATTATTACTTAAATTAAACATCAATTTTGTCTCCAAAGTAAGCCAAAACATACATATTCAACCAAAAACTCAATTTCTTCTTATTTAACATATTTCCATGAATTTGATATTACAAAAATCATCTATTGATGCAATACAACAGATTATACATATCTATAAACTTATATACCAAACTTCTCATCAAATCATCAACCAAAATCCATTTTAAAGAAAACTCAAAGAATATAAAATTAAGAACTCAAAGTTAGGTTTTACCTTTGATTCTTGCTTAGATCATCTTGATACATGATAAAAATTGCTTGCTTGCTCTCCTTCTTCTTTGATTTCCAGATTTTTCTTCTCAATTTTCCAAGAACTCCCACAATTTTCTCTCTTCCTCTTCCTCTCCCCTGTTCTTTGTTTTGGCTTAACAAAATAAGCTAACAAACTCTTCGTAACCTCTAGTTGGGAGTTTCAACAGTTAAAAAAACCAAAGGCCACAAGGCCTTGTTTGGTACTTCCTTAAAGAAATAATCCATTTTTTTTATTATTATTATACTATATGCTTCCCATTTAAAATAAATCATTGTCACACTTTAATTTAATTAAATACAAATAATTCAACTATTCCATACCAATAAAATTATACCAATTAATTTAGTCACTCAAAAATATAATTTTTTTATTTAATAAATAACTTTGTTTAATAAAATCATCTTCCACTTAATAAATAATTTTATTTAATAAAATTATTCATCTTCTCATTTAATAAATTACCAACATCTTATCAACATCCATGCATAATACAATACGCATCAAGTATAAAAATTCTTATTATCACTTTACTTAATATTCTCATACAAATAAATTATCACACAATATTCTCATCAAATATTTATTTTATTAAATAAACATCTCAATTCAAAATATTTATTCTACTCAATAAATATTTTGTCCATTTACGAAATTCACAATCGTAACACATTAACACGTAACATATTTATATGCAATACATTACTCTCTCATTTTCTTAATATAATTATATTCTCATTAATTCCTTATTTTAATTAAATAAATCACTCACATTATTATGAAATTTAATTCACAATAATTTTCATTGTTCACAAAACATAACAATCAAATTATATTATTTCTCAATATAATTTCAACTTTCTAATATTCAGTAAATATCTTTTTCGTAACAATTTCCTTCATTTCATTCAATAGTTTAATTAACTATTAAACCTCGTTCCCCAAATACACGAATATAATTCTCTTTACATTAAATCATATATTTCACATATACACATACTCAAAACTCAAAACGTCACATAATAAGAATTTTATTCGCTAAATTCTTATTTAATAATTTCCAAAAATCTAGGTTGTCACATCCTTCCCTCCTTATAAGGATTCCGTCCTCGGAATCAACGAAACCTCCCCTTACTCGGTTTTCACTAATTCTCTTTCACAATTATCGTTGAATAACTTCAACGCATTACCTTAGTGTATTTTTATTTCATCACCTTCACTTAAACTTAAAACACTTCGAGTGTTATATATCATTTAATCCTTTAATGCATTTACTTCCTTTCTCTAAGTATCATTGCATAACATACTCATTGAAATCATAAAATATCTTGATTTAGCATCGCATGAATACTCGGGATATCACATTCACCCCTTTTTCTAAGAATTTCGTCCTCGAAATTTTGATTTACTAATATTCGATCCTTTCAGCTATTAAAATGAACTTTACGTTAATCTCTACTTATTCATTGGGTTCTACAACCAAATTCTTTCTCTAGAGACCTTTCTAAGGTCATCACATTCTTCACATCTTCTTCATCTAAAATTTTCTCATTATTCTCTCTTCCCTTTCTGGAACTTCATTTCTTTCTTGGATTTATTATAGTTTGTTTAACTTACTCATCAGCACATGCCACATTCTATAACCTATCCCTTTTTAAGGAATATTTTCTTTCCACTTCCACCTTTTAAAAGAATAAGAATCTTCCACAATTGTTGAATAATTGGGAAGCAGTATGAACAACTCAGGAATTTAAAAATTCATTCAAAAACTTTCAATATTCTGCTGAGGAGTCGTAAAGACTTGAACCTTGTCCTAGGTTAACAGATATTTCTACTGTAACCTTTAACAGTCAAAGACTATGGACCATCTCTTCTCGTACTCCAGGTGATCAGCCCTTCGTACTATGTATTGTGCACATACATATTAACGCTATTGCGTACCCCCATTACAGGGTTGGTTCACCTCAGACTTAATACAAATTCTGCACCAGAATAAACTGGTTTGGCATAAAATCTCAAAGAATTCTTGAACTTCATAAATATCTTTCAATAGTCGTCTAGCCGAATCAATTAGCATAGATCTTGAACAATAATTCAGACATTAGCCAAAATATTTTTAGCCAACTCAATTGGCATATCTTTTCATAGCTTAACAGAAAAAACCAAAATTCTTTTATGACGTCATGATACCGTACCGTCTTAATAGTACGTTGAGGATGCCGTCATTTTAGAACTTTGTCATACTACATCATACCATAGTGGGCTGATGATCCTTCGATCACATCCAACACTAGGTTCAGTTCATTGATGGCTCAGTCATTCAAAATACATTTTGACAATTTCAAATCATTTTTATCTAGCTGAAACAATTAACATAGACGTACAAATAACAGCACCTTTTTAAAACTTATTTTTTCAAACATTGACCTAATACACTTTTGAGAACACAAAATTGCGAATATCAGCACGATGTCAATAAATTTCGAAAATCTAGCATAGCTAGAAGATTTAGAATCTCCATTTTCTCTCCATCAACTTCAATATTTTACTTCATTGCCTCATTACTCAGTCATTTTATCATTCTTTAATATCATCAATGCTATCTATAGAATAACTTTTCTATACCCAATACTGTTCATCAAACTTACTACACTTTGGAAATTCAGGAACTTACCACAATCATATGATTTTAGGAACTTATCCTAGTCAGACCATAATCGTCCATTCGCTGAGGGGTTCCACCATACAATTATGAGTCACGAACCTACCATAAGTATGAGTTTTAAGAACCGTACCTAATCTCAAATATTCTCTAACTATCAAATGTAAATATGAGAAAAGAATTGTAACGACCGGGAATTCTGGAATTTGCCTTGTAATTCAAATTTCTGAATACTTATTATTTTATTAATATTATTTTGTGTTGCATGTTTAAAGGTTGTGTGACAATCTGGATTATGTGAATGCATGAAATTTTTCGTGTTATAGTTTTGTTTAAGTGAATATTTAATTTTGCGTAGCATCGTTAAATCTCTATTCACGAGTTAGTATTCACGTTGGGAATATTCATCTAGAGACGTCTTCTCGGATAACTTCGATTTTCCTAATTATTGTCAACCCATTTAGGCAATGAGATATTAATCCAAGTGTAGGATTTATTGGAGCCCAATGGGAATTAAATTAGAAGCCCAAGTGGTTTTAAGGGTGACCCAAACCCATGACCCAAACCCATGACCCAAGACTTGACCCATGTGGGATATGGGCACAAAAATCAGCATTTTGGTGTTTTAATGAGGGAGTATGCGGGTAACATGGTGAGGGAGAGGCCAAATGAGTGGAATTGCATGTTGAATAAGTGAGAACAAATAAACAATTGTTAGCCAATAGAAAATTGGCCACCTTTCCCAATTTTCTTCCACTTCCCCCTAATTTACTCCACTTCTCCCAAATAATGCAACCATTCCATTTCTATCTTGCATTCCACATTCCTCCCATTTCCCATCAGCTGATAGAGAGAGAGAAAGAGAGTGACAGCTGCTAAGAAGGAAGAGAAAGAGGTCGCCGGAAGTTCGCCGGAAAAAGGAAGGAGGAAGAAGAAGGCACGGGAGGAACGAGGAGAGGAACCAAGCAAGGAGAACCTTTAAAATCAATCCTAGCCAAGCTTCTTAATCATCTAGGAAGGATTTACAGAGGTAAACACCAACCAAATCCTTTCCATTCGATTTCTTGTTGAGTTTTTCAAGTTTTTCTTAGTTTTGAGCTCTTAAGCTTGTGGGTCGGATTTGTGGCGATTCTTGGTGTTTTTGTTTGTTGTGATTGTTTGTCAATGTTGTCAAGAGGCTATGTAAGCTATTAATAACCGCAAAGTGGAACAAAAACGCAAGAAATCCGTACCTTGGCTTAATGGAGCAAGAACAATGGACAAAACATGGACTTTAGACTGTTGGACGATTTAGAGGACCTTGTAGCTATGATTTCGTGTTTGTTTGATTTGTTTGTTGTTATGATGTTGTACTTCCATGGGTTATGAGTTTAACCCAGTTGGAATGGAGTAAAAAGGGATTAAAACAAAGATTTGGTGATGATTTTCGTAAAGAACACGAACACACGAAGAACACGAAAATATAGCATGAGTTGATACTTTGGCCTAAGATTTGGCCATGTTAATGTTAATGAATAACTCTAAATTTTTGATATGTTGTAGCCCTATGTCTTAGGAGTCCATAGAGTCTAGAACGGACCAATTTGAACGTGTATAGAAGAAGTTATGGAGGTTGGAGTGAAGAAAGGTCGGATTGCACGAAGGTGGCAAGTCTGCAAATTCTGGGCATTGGCGCAGCCTCGCTGCTCTTCACCAAGGCCTCGCTGCCCTGATTGGCGCAGCCTCGCTGATTTTCACGGAGGCCCCGCCGACTCCCTGTATCCAAAATTTCCAACATGAACACCTTTTAGTAAAATGACCATAACTTTCTCATACGAACTCGGATTAGGGCGATTCAAGATGATCCGGAAAGCTTAGAGATAGACCTACAACATACATTAATTAGAATTGAAATTTATTACTTGGATCAATTTTGAAATTTGCTGTTTTTAGGATTGTTGTGCAAACGGAGGGCATCGGTAATGCGCGTGCAACGTGTATTGCTTCCAACAATATAAGACAATGTTCTAAGTCCTAAAACATGATTGTTCTGTATTATAATGATACTTAGTATGAATCAATGAGTATTAGATAAATCGAATGGGCGTGTTAGGCGTACGCAATTGCTTGTCGCTTGGGCATTCGAATAGGCAAGGTGGGCGTATAGACGTGCAAGCGTCGTAACGCCGTAACTAGTGGGCATAACCTTGTTTAAAATTTTGTTTCTTATATGAATGGGACATTATAGAGTTGTATAAATAAATATTTGGTATCTGGTATGTAACTAATTGTTATGTGAATATGTACCTAATTGTGTAGGCTATTAAAGAGCGTGTGTTGTAATATTGTAGCAGCGCTCAGGCAAGTTTCCTAACGCTTGTCTAACCCTTGTGTTGGGCAAGTTCCCTAACTTCATTCTTTTTATATATTGAATGCAAGCTTCCTTACCCTAGCTCAAATTAACATTCGGGCAGGTTTCATATTTTATACAGGTGTTGTATATTGTTGCAAGTTTCATGACTCAAATGGAGTTATTACTTTTGAATCATATTAGTGGATTAATTATTGTCAATTACTCCACCTCCAAGATAATTATTGATATTCCCAGCTTATGCATTTGAATTCATTATTTGTTGTTGGATTGTGAAACGTTTAAGTTCTTCATTCATCAACTGTTTAGGGAAATAGTCTATGCCATTCGTTTCGGCTAGACATATACAGGTTATTATTTTAAAAGCTATCCAAACCGATTGTCGGTGCGGATTCTTGGACTGAGAGAGCAGCCCTTATTAGGGGACTATAATGTGTCGGTTATTCGATGCAGTCAGAGTTAAATGTTATGCATATACATGGTGTACGAGAGGCTGATCCCCTCGAGTACAACTGACGGGGCCAGGTTTTAAAAGAGTTAGTCGAATGATTGACTCTTTGGCCAAAAGTTCATGGTCGGTTGGACCACTCAGCAGTAAATAATCATTATTCATTGATTCATTTGGACTTTGATTATGTCATTTCAGCTATTTCATTAATGTTCATAAATTGTTGATCGATGCAGCTATTATTCTTATTCATTCATGATATATCTTCCTTCTTGCCTTTAAACTTGCTGAGCAAAGTAGTTGCTCACCCTTGCTATATCATGAACCTATTGCAGTTAAGCCGGGGAGTTCCAAAGCGGACAAAGGCAAAGGAAAGCTTAAGGAATAGTTATATATACTATCCCGTTGTGTAATCGTGGAATAGTTTTGTATTATTAATGTATTCTGTGATGTATTTATTTAAGGTTGTAGACCTTGGGACCGCAGTGAACCTTTTTGTAATGAACAACATATGTTTATTTATTCCGCATTAGTTGATTTATGTTGTTTAGAGGTGTATGGATGTATTTTATCGTGAGCACCAAATTCGAGGTATTGGTACCTGAATTTGGGGGTGTCACAGGTTGGTATCAGAGCTTTAGGTTATAAACTTTAGGATTTGCGAAACCTAGGTTATAACCTTAGTATTAAACTCGTATTGAGTACGCTAGGTGATGGATCGAGGAGATTCATTTAATGGTCATGTCTGGAGGTGGATTGTGGAAATCCATCGAGCCGAGTTGTGCATGATAAAATATCATTTCATTTTATCAATGAATATATTTTATTGTAGCACTGAGGACCCAGTGACGGAGGATGAGGAGCCGCCTGAGTATGCAGATGGCCTGGGCACTACTGCTAGTGACATCATAAAAGAGCTAACAAATAAGAACGAAGAGCTCGAGAATCGAGTAGCACACTTAGAGGAGCAGAATCAGGATCACCAGGACCGAGAGGAGCAGTACAGGTCATTGGCATATCAGACTTTAGGAGAAAAGACTGAGTTAACCGAGAAGCTGCAGGAAAAGGACCAGCGGATTGTCGAGCTAGAGGCAGTGGCTCACGGTCGGCGTGGGGTTTCTGTTCAACTTGGTGTGATGGTTTATGACCTCTTAGAGAGGAATGTAATGCTGGTAGGACAGATAGAGCGAGTAGAAGATCAGCTGGAGACTACTCGTCTGGAGCGAAATGAGGCTATAGGGCAGTTGGCAGCCCGGACTGCAGAGATTGATTCCCTCCGTTTAGGCTTAACCACTTCCATCGGCAGACTGAGGGACAGGGTGAGGAGGTACCCCAGGGATGAGGGGAGTAGCAGGCGCGTGATTAGGCGTCGAGTGGTCGACAGGCTGGCTCGACGGGAGCTCCGAGTTGCACTCTGTCGCAGCAGGCGGTGATGTGTTGTTTTTAGCATTATGTTTGCAGTAGGTCCCACTTTTGTTGTATTAGGGGCTTACTTATGTTGTAAATCCCTCTGCTTGTAGCGTGCGTGGGATAGTAGTTAAACCCCAATTTTGCTTCTAGTATAGGGGTGGAAGGTTATTATTCCCCACTTGTGTTTGTAGGGGATAGTTAATGGTTGGCAGGCTATGTCATTTAGCATTTGTAGAAGTATGCCACATGTTGAGTCTGATTGTATTAAGACAGTGACATATGGTTATAAATGCAGTTATTTTATTTAAATCAAACGTGTTTGATAGATGCTTTTACTTTTTATTGTTGACTTAAATGATTTCTGCACATGGAATAAATCTATTAGTAAACGCCGACGATTTTCTTTTAGCAGATCATGGCGCCAAGAGGACGACCGCGTAACCAAAGGGTTGAGGAGTCGGTGAATAACGAAGGGGGTCAGGCAGACCCTATGAGGGCTTTTGTTAACTTATTAGCAGAAGCAATGCAGGGCAGACAAGCCGCTGCAGTTGATCAGCCAGGAAGTCATATGGCGAACTTTAAGGATTTCAAATTGGTAGGACCGCCAGAATTTCGTGGGACTATGGATCCGATTGAAGCCCAGACATGGGTAGAAGAAATGGAGAAAGTTTTTGAGGTCGCAAGGGTGGCCGAAGAACAGATGACATCGTTTGCCACTTTCATGATGAAAGGTGAGGCAAATTACTGGTGGAAGGCGAACAAAGGTCGAGCTGGGGAAGGCACGATTGCATGGGCTCGTTTCAAGGAGCTGTTTTTCGAAAATTACTTTCCAGCAAGTATGCAGGCAAGCATGGAGATAAAGTTCCTGGAACTAAAGCAAGGAAGCATGTCAGTTGCGGAGTATGCTGCAAAATTTAACGAATTAGCTAGGTTTGCTCCACATCAGGTGGACACCGAAGCTAGGCGAGCAAAGAGATTTGAACAAGGACTGAAACCTTGGGTGTATAGTAAGGTTGCGGTTTTGCAGCTCAACACATTTTCTACATTACTTGAGAAAGCAATCATTGCTGAGGGAGGAAGCGAAGCTTTGGCCAGGCACAACCAAGATCAGAAAAAGAAAAAGAGTCATGATGGGCATAAGGAAGGTAGCAGCGGGGGAAGTAACCCAAATAAGAGAAAATGGAACGACAGTCAGACGACAGGAAGCAAGTCCGGAGGGGATGCAAAGAAGGGAAATAAATGCGAGAAATGTGGAAGGAATCACTTTGGAGAATGCATGAAAGGAAAAGGAGTTTGTTTCAACTGTGGTCAACCGGGGCACATTGCCCCACAATGCCCAAAGGCGAAGGCAGGAAGTTATTTTTCTTGTGGCGCTTCAGATCATCAGAAGAAGGATTGCCCAAAGAGAAAGAGTGATGCAGGCAGTGCTAACCAAGGGAACAACAGTAAGCTGACTATCGGAAGGACCAACACAGCAGAACAGACCAGTAGCACGCACCTTCAACATGACAGTGCAGGATGCGATGGAATCAAAGGATGTGGTGTGTCAGGTATTATTTCGATCAATAATATTAATGCATATGTATTATTTGATTCGGGAGCTACCTGCTCATTTGTGTCGGATGAATTTGCTAAACGGCTAAACTTACCTCGTGAGAAATTAGAGAATCCAATGAATGTGGAAGTAGCTAATAAAGAAGTTATTCCTGTGGAATACATCCATAGAAATTGTTGTGCTGAGATAAACGGGTATAAACTGAGCGTGGAATTGATTCCAATACGACTAGGAGAATTTGATGTAATTCTTGGGATGGACTGGTTGTCTAGTCACGGGGCTATGATTGATTGTCAGAAGAAAAGTATACACCTGAAGACTCCGAATAAGCCGAAGGTCGTATTTTACGGTAGTAAATTGCCGAGACAATCTTGTTGTCTGACGATAATGCAAGCGAAGAAATTGCTAAAGAAAGGTTGTATAGGTTATCTGGCTCACGTGGTTGATACCCGAAGAGTAGAGGGTGAGCTGGGTCAGATACCTGTAGTAAGGGAATTCCCAGATGTTTTCCCAGATGAGATACCGGGGTTGCCGCCGGACAGAGAAGTGGAATTTGTGATCGACTTAGTACCGGGAACCCCACCGATCTCAAAGGCACCGTACAGGATGGCACCAGTGGAAATGAAAGAACTGATGGTCCAACTGCAGGAGTTACTAGATAAGGGGTATATTCGTCCGAGTGTTTCTCCATGGGGAGTGCCGGTACTGTTTATAAAGAAGAAAGACGGATCGCTTAGGCTTTGTATTGACTATCGGGAGTTGAACAAAGTCACGATTAAGAACAAGTACCCGTTGCCCAGAATTGATGATTTGTTCGATCAATTGAAGGGAGCGAAATACTTTTCGAAGATTGACTTAAGGACGGGATATCACCAACTGAAAGTGAGGCAAGAGGATATTCCAAAGACAGCATTCAGAACTCGATATGGACACTTTGAGTTTTTGGTGATGTCATTTGGGTTGACGAATGCGCCAGCAGCATTTATGGACATGATGAACAGAGTGTTCAAGCAATACCTAGATAAATTTATCGTCGTTTTCATAGATGACATTCTTGTCTACTCGAAGACGGAGGAGGAACACGTCGAACATTTGAGAATAGCCCTGGAAACACTAAGAAGGGAGAAGCTATATGCAAAGTTTTCCAAGTGTGAATTTTGGCTACAAAGGGTGCAGTTTTTGGGGCACGTAATTGACAAGGATGGTGTATCGGTGGATCCTGCGAAGGTAGAAGCAGTAATAAACTGGGAGCAGCCAAGGACGCCGACAGAAGTTCGAAGTTTCTTGGGATTAGCAGGTTACTACCAGAGATTTATTCAGAACTTTTCAAAGATAGCGACACCGTTGACAAATTTGACAAGGAAGACAGTGAAGTTTGTGTGGACAGATAAGTGCGAAGAGAGTTTCTTGGAGTTGAAGAAGAAACTTAGTGAAGCACCTGTGTTATCACTGCCAGATAATACAGGGGGGTTTGTGGTGTACAGTGACGCGTCACACAAAGGTCTTGGGTGCGTATTGATGCAGCATGGGAAGGTCATTGTATACGCGTCACGGCAGCTGAAGGATTATGAGAAGGGATATCCGACTCATGACCTGGAACTAGCGGCAGTAGTGTTTGCTCTAAAGATTTGGAGGCACTATCTGTATGGGGAGAAGTGTGAAATATACACAGACCACAAAAGTTTGAAGTATATTTTCACTCAAAAGGAACTAAACATGAGGCAGCGACGATGGTTGGAGTTGATCAAGGACTACGATTGTGAAATTTTATACCATCCCGGTAAGGCCAATGTAGTAGCTGATGCGCTAAGTAGGAAGGGCAGAGATAAGTTGATGATGTTGACAACTCAAGAGGAACTGATCAAAGATATGGAAAGACTGAAATTGGAAGTCAAATATCCGACGAATGCAGATGAGAAACTATTTGCAGTGGAGGCGAGCCCGACTTTATTAGACAAGATAAAGAAGGCTCAAGAAATGGATGATGAATGTATCGCCATAAAGAAGCGGATCTCAGAAGGAGAGGAATTAAAGTACAAGTCTGATAGCACGGGACTACTAAGGTTTGAAGGCAGAATCTGGATACCGATGGTTCCGGAGTTGAGAGAAGAGATTCTGCAGGAAGCTCATTCTACAAAGTATTCGATACACCCTGGTAGTACCAAGATGTATTAGGATTTGCGTCAACATTGGTGGTGGCCGAACATGAAGAGGGAGGTTGCGGAATGTGTTGGACGATGTTTGACATGTCAAAGGGTAAAAGCAGAACATCAGAAACCGGGTGGACTGCTACAACCACTGGATATTCCGGAGTGGAAGTGGGAGCATATCACGATGGATTTTGTGACGGGGCTTCCACCAACTCAGAAGGGTTACGACGCGATCTGGGTGATCGTGGATCGTTTAACTAAATCTGCACATTTTCTACCGATCAAGATAAGGTATAATTTGGAGCAGCTAGCAAAGTTATATGTGAAAGAGATTGTGTCACGACATGGAGTACCGGTATCTATTGTATCTGACAGAGATCCGCGCTTCACATCGAATTTCTGGAAGAGCTTACAAGAAAGGTTGGGAACCTAGTTGAGGTTGAGTACGGCATACCATCCTCAAACGGATGGGCAAAGCGAACGAACGATTCAGACGCTGGAGGACATGCTTAGAGCATGTGTGATGGATTTTAAAGGCAGTTGGGACAATCACCTACCACTGGTGGAGTTTGCCTACAATAACAGTTATCATGCAAGTATTGGCATGCCGCCATACGAAGCATTATACGGAAGGAAGTGTCGAACACCTCTGTGTTGGGACGAAGTCGGTGAACGGAGACTGTTGGGACCTGAATTGGTGCAACAGACTGTGGATGTCGTCAAAGTGATAAGAGCTCGATTAGTAGCGGCTCAGGATCGACAAAAGAAATACGCCGATTTACATCGTCAGAAACGAGACTTTGAAGTGGGCAGCTTTGTGTTTTTGAAGGTATCTCCCTGGAAGGGGAAGATCAGATTTGGAAAGAAGGGAAAATTGAGTCCCAGGTTCGTAGGACCTTTTGAAGTTTTAAAGAGGGTAGGTGAGGTGGCGTATGAGGTAGCTTTACCTCCTGAACTGGAGCATATTCATAATGTGTTTCACGTTTCTGTGTTGCGGCCATATAAACCCGACTATAAACATGTGATATCCTATTAACCGATTCAAGTTGAACGAGATTTGTCATATGAAGAGATTCCTGTCCAGATATTAGATAGGAAAGAACAGACGTTAAGAAATAAGGTCATCCATTCGGTCAAAGTACTTTGGAGGAACCACGCAGCTGAAGAAGCTACGTGAGAGCTAGAAGAGAAGATGAGGAAGAATTATCCGCATCTTTTTGAGTGAACCTCTGTTAAGATTTTTCCGCCCCTAGGTTGAAATTCTGGGGACAGAATTCTTATAAGGAGGGGAGGATGTAACGACCGGGAATTCTGGAATTTGCCTTGTAATTCGAATTTCTGAATACTTATTATTTTATTAATATTATTTTGTGTTGCATGTTTAAAGGTTGTGTGACAATCTGGATTATGTGAATGCATGAAATTTTTTGTGTTATAGTTTTGTTTAAGTGAATATTTAATTTCGCGTAGCATCGTTAAATCTCTATTCACGAGTTAGTATTCACGTTGGGAATATTCATCTAGAGACGTCTTCTCGGATAACTTCGATTTTCCTAATTATTGTCAACCCATTTAGGCAATGAGATATTAATCCAAGTGTAGGATTTATTGGAGCCCAATGGGAATTAAATTAGAAGCCCAAGTGGTTTTAAGGGTGACCCAAACCCATGACCCAAACCCATGACCCAACCCATGACCCAAGACTTGACCCATGTGGGATATGGGCACAAAAATCAGCATTTTGGTGTTTTAATGAGGGAGTATGCGGGTAACATGGTGAGGGAGAGGCCAAATGAGTGGAATTGCATGTTGAATAAGTGAGAACAAATAAACAATTGTTAGCCAATAGAAAATTGGCCACCTTTCCCAATTTTCTTCCACTTCCCCCTAATTTACTCCACTTCTCCCAAATAATGCAACCATTCCATTTCTATCTTGCATTCCACATTCCTCCCATTTCCCATCAGCTGATAGAGAGAGAGAAAGAGAGTGAGAGCTGCTAAGAAGGAAGAGAAAGAGGTCGCCGGAAGTTCGCCGGAAAAAGGAAGGAGGAAGAAGAAGGCACGGGAGGAACGAGGAGAGGAACCAAGCAAGGAGAACCTTTAAAATCAATCCTAGCCAAGCTTCTTAATCATCTAGGAAGGATTTACAGAGGTAAACACCAACCAAATCCTTTCCATTCGATTTCTTGTTGAGTTTTTCAAGTTTTTCTTAGTTTTGAGCTCTTAAGCTTGTGGGTCGGATTTGTGGCGATTCTTGGTGTTTTTGTTTGTTGTGATTGTTTGTCAATGTTGTCAAGAGGCTATGTAAGCTATTAATAATCTTAAAGTGGAACAAAAACGCAAGAAATCCGTACCTTGGCTTAATGGAGCAAGAACAATGGACAAAACATGGACTTTGGACTGTTGGACGATTTAGAGGACCTTGTAGCTATGATTTCGTGTTTGTTTGATTTGTTTGTTGTTATGATGTTGTACTTCCATGGGTTATGAGTTTAACCCAGTTGGAATGGAGTAAAAAGGGATTAAAACAAAGATTTGGTGATGATTTTCGTAAAGAACACGAAGAACATGAAGAACACGAAGAACACGAAAATATAGCATGAGTTGATACTTTGGCCTAAGATTTGGCCATGTTAATGTTAATGAATAACTCTAAATTTTTGATATGTTGTAGCCCTATGTCTTAGGAGTCCATAGAGTCTAGAACGGACCAATTTGAACGTGTATAGAAGAAGTTATGGAGGTTAGAGTGAAGAAAGGTCGGATTGCATGAAGGTGGCAAGTCTGCAAATTCTGGGCATTGGCGCAGCCTCGCTGCTCTTCACCAAGGCCTCGCTGCCCTGATTGGCGCAGCCTCGCTGATTTTCACGGAGGCCCCGCCGACTCCCTGTATCCAAAATTTCCAACATGAACACCTTTTAGTAAAATGACCATAACTTTCTCATACGAACTCGGATTAGGGCGATTCAAGATGATCCGGAAAGCTTAGAGATAGACCTACAACATACATTAATTAGAATTGAAATTTATTACCTGGATCAATTTTGAAATTTGCTGTTTTTAGGATTGTTGTGCAAACGGAGGGCATCGGTAATGCGCGTGCAACGTGTATTGCTTCCAACAATATAAGACAATGTTCTAAGTCCTAAAACATGATTGTTCTGTATTATAATGATACTTAGTATGAATCAATGAGTTTTAGATAAATCGAACGATGGGCGTGTTAGGCGTACGCAATTGCTTGTCGCTTGGGCATTCGAATAGGCAAGGTGGGCGTATAGGACGTGCAAGCGTCGTAACGCCGTAACTAGTGGGCATAACCTTGTTTAAAATTTTGTTTCTTATATGAATGGGACATTATAGAGTTGTATAAATAAATATTTGGTATCTGGTATGTAACTAATTGTTATGTGAATATGTACCTAATTGTGTAGGCTATTAAGGAGCGTGTGTTGTAATATTGTAGCAGCGCTCAGGCAAGTTTCCTAACGCTTGTCTAACCCTTGTGTTGGGCAAGTTCCCTAACTTCATTCTTTTTATATATTGAATGCAAGCTTCCTTACCCTAGCTCAAATTAACATTCGGGCAGGTTTCATATTTTATACAGGTGTTGTATATTGTTGCAAGTTTCATGACTCAAATGGAGTTATTACTTTTGAATCATATTAGTGGATTAATTATTGTCAATTACTCCACCTCCAAGATAATTATTAATATTCGCAGCTTATGCATTTGAATTCATTATTTGTTGTTGGATTGTGAAACGTTTAAGTTCTTCATTCATCAACTGTTTAGGGAAATAGTCTATGCCATTCGTTTCGGCTAGACATGTACAGGTTATTATTTTAAAAAGCTATCCAAACCGATTGTCGGTGCGGATTCTTGGACTGAGAGAGCAACCCTTATTAGGGGACTATAATGTGTCGGTTATTCGATGCAGTCAGAGTTAAATGTTATGCATATACATGGTGTACGAGAGGCTGATCCCCTCGAGTACAACTGACGGGGCCAGGTTTTAAAAGAGTTAGTCGAATGATTGACTCTTTGGCCAAAAGTTCATGGTCGGTTGGACCACTCAGCAGTAAATAATCATTATTCATTGATTCATTTGGACTTTGATTATGTCATTTCAGCTATTTCATTAATGTTCATAAATTGTTGATCGATGCAGCTATTATTCTTATTCATTCATGATATATCTTCCTTCTTGCCTTTAAACTTGCTGAGCAAAGTAGTTGCTCACCCTTGCTATATCATGAACCTATTGCAGTTAAGCCGGGGAGTTCCAAAGCGGACAAAGGCAAAGGAAAGCTTAAGGAATAGTTATATATACTATCCCGTTGTGTAATCGTGGAATAGTTTTGTATTATTAATGTATTCTGTGATGTATTTATTTAAGGTTGTAGACCTTGGGATCGTAGTGAACCTTTTTGTAATGAACAACATATGTTTATTTATTCCGCATTAGTTGATTTATGTTGTTTAGTGGTGTATGGATGTATTTTATCGTGAGCACCAAATTCGAGGTATTGGTACCTGAATTTGGGGGTGTCACAAGAATCACCTTCTCGTCATATGTATATCGATAGTGTGACACCAATATTTCAATGATTATCAATATAGGAAGCTAAGTGGTTGTCGAACCAACTCGACCACTAATCAATATAGGAAGTTGAACGGTTGTTAGATCATGGACAAATCCCGTCCCATACCAGGATTTATTCAACTCAACCACTATATTAATATAGGAAGCTAAGTAGTTTTCAAACCAAGCACAAATTCCCGTCCCATACCAGGAATCGTACAACTCAGCCACTAACATGAGTCCTCGATTGAAATCCCACCTAATTTCATCTTGCTCTTAACTTAACTCTTTGCTTGATACGAATTTCTCGTACCTCATCATCCATAGCTCCTCGTGAGTTATGGCATCATGCTATTACTATTCAATCATTTAAGATCCTCTAACATTTTACAACTTTAGCAGATCACTTCGTGATCTCATTCTATCATCAACTCTTCTTACGATTCGTTCTTATCTCATGATCGCCTCATCCTACGATCTTCTTTATTCTTCTCTTTAATCACGTTAGCTTATGATTAATTCACTCAGGTGTTCCCTGTTCTTTTAGCTCTTCAGATTCTTCTTTGAACCTAATCATTTTATCATAATCTTGTCTTACATGAATTTTCTAAACTCTATTTGAGTTCATTCTTATTATTATATCATTCTCATCTTATAGATATCGTCTATTTATTATTATCATCTTTATTACCAGAGTCAGGTAACTCCTAGTTCTCATCTTTCATAACTCTTCAAGATCCCTCTTTGAATCTTCTTCTTTGTATACATATCAATTCTTCTTTTTAAGCATCTCTAATTTCATTCATATTATTCACTATTTTATTCGAGTTTACTACACGTTATTCGCGTCTTCTTCATGTAACGTTTCTAAGACTTAACTCATCTCATACATCTACCTATATGAAAAGAATCACGTCTTAATCATACGCATCCATAATTCTATACTCAGTACACACCGAGTCTCTAACGGTGTTCAGTATAGCACCTGAGTGGTTTCCCACAAACAACCAACAAACTAGTCCCCGTCTCGTATACACTGTCTCTCATAGTGAGTTAGATCGGTCGCTAGTTCGTATCATCTTCACCTCTTTTCTCTAAGGTTATAGCCTAAGGTGCTCGTACCTAAGGTTTCTAACCTATCAGCTCTGATACCAACTGTAACGACCCCAAAATTCATACAATTCTAACTCTCGACTTCGGTCGTTAACAATACATCTATATTCTAACTTTACATCATTAATCGTTAATAAACTTAATAAAATACGGAATAATTTTTAAACTTTTCAGTTTTCTTTCTTTGCTTTCCCTGAATCATAACCTTTAAACATTTACATATTCTAGAATCATATTTGCTTAATGATTCGCTTCATCAGAGTTATAATAAATTAAAACTTACTTCTAGAATCAATACCCTTTATACATCGGATAAAATTAAATTATAAGTAAATAAAAATTTTACAATTCAACGTCTGGCACATTTAATACCTCATCAAATACATCATTCAAAACCTTAATCATGGTTCAAATACATAATTTTAAGCTAAAACAATTAATCCTCATGCATCATTTTGATCCATGTCATTTGGGTAGCACATAATGTTACCTTGAATCTTTAACCTGCAAAAGTGGATATTTGCAAGAATGAGCTCGACAGCTCAGCAAAATCTAACAGTTTGCATGCATCACATAACACATAGATAACATGCTCATCATCTAAATCATAATCATAATCATTTGACTAAACATATCATACATAATGATCATCACATAACGATTAAGGATTGAGTTCCATAACTCAATCAACATTCTTCATTCAACGAACGTAGTCATAATTTCACATTGTCGTCTCATACATGTAACACATATAAAATGCATCATGCTTTTACATCATATGAATAAGACAGTTAATCAATTAATTCACATAATAAATAAGAACTGAAAGACTTGCCTGCTTTGTAGATTATCAATTACCATAACCAGCTTATATATATCTGCACTTCATGTATCCTACACGATATATATAATTATGTACATCATTTATTAGCCACATATCAACACTTAGTATTCATTCTACTTAACAATTCATAATCCTTCATTTTATTTCGTTCCACTTTAATCGACACTTAACTCTTAGTTAGGTCTTAAACTTCGCTTTACATTAAATGTATAATGTTTATAAACATATAGGATAACCTAGCATGACCAAAAGAAAAGAATTAAAAACAATTAAAATTTTCATTTCTGCAATTCTCGCCGGGGCGAGAAAATTACAACACGAAACCCTCGCCGGGGCGAGAAGTTTCTTCACAAAACTCTCACCGGGGCGAGACTTCGCCGGGGCGGGAAAAATGACCTATTGAGCTCACCGGGGCAAGACTCTTGGATTCCAGATTCTGCAGTTCGCGAACTGCAGAATTTCCAACCCAAACACACGAAACTTCTTCATTTTATCAGCAAATTAAAGTTACCCAATCACTATAGTTTATCTATGATCATTACCCAGACCTTCTAGTATGATGCAAACATACTAAACAACTTAAACAACCAATTTAAAGGCTTAAAAATCACAATTCATACTAGTTTTCAAACTTTTACAAATTTAGCGCAATCAATCGATACGGATTCGTTTCTCAACCAATTTGGTCCGTTCAACTTCCGTTGTTTTCGTTTTTAAACGCATAACAACAATCCACCACCAATTTCCAGATTATTACTCAAATTAAACATCAATTTTGTCTCCAAAGGAAGCCAAAACATACATATTCAACCAAAACTCAATTTCTTCTTATTTAACATATTTCCATGAATTTGATATTACAAAAATCATCTATTGATGCAATACAACAGATTATACATATCTATAAACTTATATACCCAACTTCTCATCAAATCATCAACCAAAATCCATTTTAAAGAAACCTCAAAGAATATAAAATTAAGAACTCAAAATTAGGTTTTACCTTTGATTCTTGCTTAGATCATCTAGATACATGATAAAAATTGCTTGCTTGCTCTCCTTCTTCTTTGATTTCCAGATTTTTCTTCTCAATTTTCCAAGAACTCCCACAATTTTCTCTCTTCCTCTCCCCTGTTCTTTGTTTTGGCTTAACAAAATAAGCTGACAAACTCTTCGTAACCTCTAGTTGGGAGTTTCAGCAGTTAAGAAAACCAAAGGCCACAAGGCCTTGTTTGGTACTTCCATAAAGAAATAATCTATTTTTTTATTATTATTATACTATATGCTTCCCATTTAAAATAAATCATTGTCACACTTTAATTTAATTAAATACAAATAATTCAACTATTCCATACCAATAAAATTATACCAATTAATTTAGTCACTCAAAAATATAATTTTTTTATTTAATAAATAACTTTGTTTAATAAAATCATCTTCCACTTAATAAATAATTTTATTTAATAAAATTATTCATCCTCTCATTTAATAAATTACCAACATCTTATCAACATCCATGCATAATACAATACGCATCAAGTATAAAAATTCTTATTATCACTTTACTTAATATTCTCATACAAATAAATTATCACACAATATTCTCATCAAATATTTATTTTATTAAATAAACATCTCAATTCAAAATATTTATTCTACTCAATAAATATTTTGTCCATTTACGAAATTCACAATCGTAACACATTAACACGTAACATATTTATATGCAATACATTACTCTCTCATTTTCTTAATATAATTATATTCTCATTAATTCCTTATTTTAATTAAATAAATCACTCACATTATTATGAAATTTAATTCACAATAATTTTCATTTTTCACAAAACATAACAATCAAATTATATTATTTCTCAATATAATTTCAACTTTCTAATATTCAGTAAATATCTTTTTCGTAGCAATTTCCTTCATTTCATTCAATAGTTTAATTAACTATTAAACCTCGTTCCCCAAATACACGAATATAATTCTCTTTACATTAAATCATATATTTCACATATACACATACTCAAAACTCAAAACGTCACATAATAAGAATTTTATTCGCTAAATTCTTATTTAATAATTTTCGAAAATCTAGGTTGTCACAGACATGTAGGGTGATTAGCCCTATTATGTCCTGTATTGATTAATACTATCTGTTTGAACGCTAATTGCGTTAACTCTGTTCGCCTTGGGCACAAAAACATATTCTCCATTACGGGTTGTTCATACTCAGTCTGGAGTCCTAACTAAACAATTCAGTTGAATGACTTTATCATAACCAACATTATTCAAGAATACATTTCAAACTATGTCTAGTCGAGTCAAATAGCTTAGACAGTATTTAAACCATAAATACGTACCGAAGTTTAATAATATGTAGCAGGATTTGTCATATCAAAGAATTTTAAGTTCAAGAGTTCTTGTGTAAATATAGTAGTTTATACAAGTGGGGACACTTGTATAATAAATGACAATAATGAGATATTAATAAACAATAATTGAATTGAATAAAATTCCATAGTATAAGAATAATTGTGCAACCGAATCATAGATATCATTACAGATATGAATAATTAACGATAATTATTCATGTGCATGCTTTGAAATTGATAACTCATATTGAGTTAGGAAATATCATAAAATATACCTGTTTGCACAAAATAAAAGTAGTGCATAAGGTTTAGATACTTGCCTTGAAAGCGATTTACTGCTACACAATATAGTTTAAGCTTTTATCTTTAATATGAAGTCTCATCATCAATAAAATTATTCTTTTAATTAGAATAATACAACTTAACACGTAACACTACTTATTTGCAGTCATTATACAGCTTAAACACATTGTCACATATTCATATCAGTTATTAAAACATATAAGAACATGTATCAAGTTAAATTATGTCAATCTGGTATTATTTCGGTATCATTTCAATGTCCTAATTGCGTTATCAGATAATCAATGAGTTTATTTTCAATAAAACTCTATTTAAACGCTTCAATATTATTTTAGATAATTTATTTATCAGTTATAATATTTTTCGGAAGCTCGTAATAATTTTCAAATAATTATTATCATTTATAATAATTTTTCAAACATTAATATCATTTATAATGATTTAATTGCTAAATAATTTCATTATCATTAATATTTAAATAATTTAAAATATTAATGAAATCCATATCAAAATATTTAAAGTTATTTATTATAACTTAAAATATTTTTAAGACATTACTATCACCTTTAAATGATTTTTAAATTATTAAAAATTATTTTTAAATAATTACTATTAATATTAAATTATTAATAGTAACACATATACATAATCATATATCACGTTATCGATAATTATTGAAATAATGGTGTCACGCTATCGATATACATATGACGAGAAGTTGATTCTTTTCTCATATTATATTTGATAGTTAGAGAATATAAGATTAGGTGCGAGTTCTTAAAACTCATGCTTATAATAAGTTTGTGACTCATAATCATATGGTATGTTTTTGAACCCCTAAGTGTATGGACAGTCTTTGATTTGTTCTTGGACTGCGTATTGCTAGGACAAGTTCCTAAACTCATGTTATTGTGGAAAGTTCCTGAACTCATAACGTGGGGTAAATTTGATGAACTGTACTGGGGTATATAAAGGTTTTAGATTGTGAACTAAGAATTTACAATATGATGAGCATTGGTGATGATAGAATGATTAAGTAATAGAGCATTGAAGAAAAATTTGAGTTGATGGAGGAAGCGTAGGTATTCCAAATCTTCTAGCTATGCTTGATTTTGAATTTATTGACATCGTGCTGATATTTGCACTTTTGTGTTTTCGAAAAATATGTTAGATCAATTTTTGAACCAACAGGTTTAAAAAAGATCCTATGATTCATCTGTCTATGCTAATTATTTCAGATAGGCAAAGTGATTTGAAATTATCAAAATGTATTTTTATACAATTAATGCATTTAGTGTAGAGATGATAAACGATGGGGTCATCAATGCAGATTAACCTAGTGTTGGATGTGATCTAAGGATCGTCAGCCCACTATGGTATGATGTAGTATGACAAAGTCATAAAATGACGGGATCCTCAACGGATTGTATATACAGTGCGGTATCATGACGTCATAAAATGATTTTTGGTTTTCTTTAAACTATGAGAAAGTATGCCAATTGATTTGGCTAAAATAATTCGATTGATGTCCGAATTGTTAATGAAAGTCTAAGCTATTTGAGTCGGCTAAACAAATGTTGAAATATGTTTATAAAATTCAAGCATTATTTCAGAATTTAAGCCCAAACCAAATTATATTGGTGCGGAACTTTACAGTAGGTCTAAGGTGAACAACCCTATATTGGGGTATTTGATGTCGGAAAAAGATCCCGACTGACCCATGAGGTGGTCAAGCAAACGCATATAGTCGTTTGGCTAGAAAGTTGTGCACAACGTTAGAGTACAAAAGGCTGATCACCTGGCGTACAAATTTTGTCTACAGAAATTGATAGAAATACTTGAGAACTCGGGACAAGTTTATAGTCTTTATGACCTCTCAGACCGATATGAAAAGTTTTCTTAAATTAACTTTTCACATTATTTATATTGCTTCACAGTTATTGAACAATTGTGAAGACTTCTGAATGATTGGAAAATGTAAACTCCTAGTGAGTAGCCATGGTAGAATGAGATGATGGACGAGAAATCCTCAGAGGAGGAAAATGTAAAGGTTAAGTCAGAAACCTAGTTTTGCTCAATAGAATGAGCAGAGAAATAAGTACGTTATAATTTCGAGGACGAAATTCTTAGAAGAAGGGGTGAATGTAAAATCCCGAAGTTTCAGAAATTATTTTAATAATAGTAAAATAAGAATTTAACAAATAAAATTCTTATTATAGGATGTGTCAAGTTTAAAGGTATAAATATATATGTGTTATATATATTTATGTGATTTATGTGGCGGAGTTAATATTTAATAGTTAATTTAACTATTAAGTTAATGGTCTAAATTAACTATGAAATATGATGAAGAAAGTCAAGAAGGTTAATTAAATTATATTAATTAATTATGAATAAGATGAATTATATTATAAGTTAATATAATTTGAATAATATGTCTTGTATGGCAACTGATTAAATTATGATGAATTAAGTTTCATATATGAGTTAATTAATTCACTTTCTTAAAATTAGTGAATTAATGTATTTATTTTTTTGTTTCAAAAAAATGAAGGGAGTTAATTAAACTCATGTTTTTATAATATTTTACACATCAGGGTAATATATTATTGCGATGGCTTAATATATTTTGTTTTGCCAAATTGATATAATTAAATATCAAATGAGGTGCAATATATGTAATAATATATTTATATATGTTGGAACTAAGTTAGTATATTAAATTCATAGTGAATAGCGAATAATATATTAAATAAATATATTTAATACATTAACTAAATTATTTTGAAACAATTTATGGAAAGAATCATGAAGATTTAATTGTATAGTCTAAATGAGCTATTTAGATAATTAATGGAATAAATATTGATTGATTTGTTCCATTATAAGAGTTTATTTAATTATGGAATTTAATTTCATAATTAGTGAGATAATTTTTGTATACATATTATAAGGTACAATTACCCATTTTTAGTGAATAATGGAATTTCAAGTAATTGAAATTACATAAATTAATGTATATATTGGAAATATAGAATGTATTTACAATGTAAAATCTATACTATGTATATTTGTATTGTGACTGTAGGCATTGTGTATATGTAATAAGAATATTTATATGTATAATATAAATACTTGCGCTGGAACCCATTTGGGACTAAGGAAAATAGGAAAGCTATGGTAATAATGGATGAGTGTAACATGACTGAATCTTATAAATTAAGCACAAGGTGGCAACAGTTAGAAAGCAAGGAACCCACTGAGCCAAAATTAAGCTTGAGCTGTCAATGAAGGAAAGTATTAAGAGCATGACTAAGCTAATTACATAGAAGTAATATGTATCACGGAAGGGGCTGTACTCCATTTCCGTTTCATCCTATTCCTTGAATTCTCTTATGTGACAACCCGCATTTTCGAGAATAATTATAATAAGAATTTAATATAGAATAATTCTTATTATGATTCGAGTTTGAATATATATGTGTTATATATATATTTATGTGATTTATTTGGTGAGCTTAATATGTATGTGTATATATATAAATATGAATATATACATAGATTCAGAATAAATGAGTTAATAGTTAATTATTGTAACGATCGCGAGCCGTGGGTAACTTGGTAATTCGAGCTTATGAATATTATTGAATAAAATAGACTTTTATTAATAATATTATGTGTTAAGAGTTTAAAGGTTATATTATGACCTAGATTATGTGTAGGCGATGATTGGTATGTATGAAAGTGTTCGTATAAGCTAATTTGGCGGTTTCGAGAAATATCGCTAGAGTACTATTTATTGGATTAAATAAATAGTTGATGGATAATAATATTGAACGAGTTATTTGTTGTAAAGACGCTAACCCGAATTATGGACGAGATATATGTGCGATGATGTATATGATTATGGGGAGTTAATCGTGAAGAGCAGCGATCGCGAATCGTGAATACCCTTGTAATTTGGGTTTATAAATATTATTAAATAGATTAAATATTATTTTCTTATGTGACGTGTTTTAAGGTTATTTTATAATCTGGATGATGTGAATGTATGAATTTTTATGCGTTGTTGAACCGTATGAGTGAATAATTGATTTCGCAAAGAATCGTAAAAGCACTATTTACGGGCACGTTTCCCGAGGCACTATTCACGCCCAAATATTTTTACGTCTTTTTCGATTTCTATTAATTTTGTTAAGACGTGTATGCAAAGAAATAATTTTTCCAAGTGTCAGAAATTTTATTTGAGCTGATACGTGATTTTATCCGTATTCGAAATGTATTATATGGGTGTTCCGAATAAATGGGCAAACCTCGTATTAATTATTTTTACCCATCCCAATATTTTATGGGATAACCCATTTTAATTTTGGGTTGAGTTATTTAACAAATTGGGTACAAAAGTGGGGGTATGAACATAGACTTTTGAACGGTTTAGAGGACCTTGTAGCTATAATTTCGTGTTTGTTTAACTTGTTTGTTGTTATGATGTTGTACTTCCATGGGTTACGAAGTTATCCCAACTGGAATGGAATAAAAAGGAGTTAAAACGAAGATTTGGTGATGATTCTAGTGAAGAACACCAAGAACACCAAGAACACGAAAATATATCATGAGTTGATATTTTGGCCTAAGATTTGGCCATGTTAATCTTAGTGGATAGCCCTTTTTGATATGTTCTAGCTCTATGTCTTAGGAGTTCATAGAGTCCGAAATGGACCAATTTGAGCGTGTATAGAAAGAGTTATGGTGGTTGGAAGCAAGATAGGTCTAGAACACCAAAAAATAGAGCATCCGGGAAGAAAATGGGCTAGGAGGCTCAGGCCAAGCGCCTATGCACTTGGCTAAACACTGGCCAAGGGCCGAGCTACTGTGAGAGAGTGCCTAGGAGCTGCCCAAAGGCTATTTTTGGGCGCCTAGGCGCTGGTCAAGAGACTGTGTAAAATAGCTCTGACGTTCTTTAGTTAAATGGACATAACTTTCTCATACGAACTCAGATTGAGTTGTTTCAAGCTGATACGGAAAGAGGAAGAGTAGACCTACAACTTTTGTTCTTTAAGTTTTTCAATTTGAGGTCTGTAGCATGGCCTAAATTGGCCATTTAAAGGACTGATGTGTAATTGGAGGCAATCGAAAAGTGTCGGGCATGAGCGTAAGCACGCGTAATGCTCCCGACAATGTTAAATGATGCTCTAAGTTCTAAAACATGATTATTATGAATTACAATGATACTTAACATTAACCATTAAGTATTAAACAATTCGAATAGGCGTGCTAAGCGTGCGCAAACGCGTGTCGTTTGGGCGTTCGAGTAGACAAGTTTGGCGTATGGGCGTGCAAGCGTCGTACCGCCGTAACAAGTGTGTATAACCTTGTTTAATATTTTGTTTCTAATAAAAATAAAACATTATGGAGTGGTGTAACCCAATGTATGTGCATGCTAAACGTGTCGAAAAGAGGCAAATTAGGCGTGTGACGTATAAACGTCGAAACGCCGTGTAAAGTGTTAATGAACTTAAATAATGTTTCGATTCAAATGAAACGAACATTATAAGATATGGGATGGGGTTAATGTAACCAATAAGGATTGATGATGATAAGGATCGTAACGTTTTCAAACGACGCGACGCCGAGAAACGTTTTACAGTTAATCGCGTTTATTAATTTATAATGCGTGAACAATATGAGATAAGAGTTGTTATATTGTAAACCATTATATGAAGCTTTTCTAGTGGCTAATTGGTATTTTATTGTTAAATAAATTGTGTAGGATATTTGAAGGACAAGTTATCATACTTTGGCAAGGAACGCTTAAGGCAAGTTCTTTCAGTAACTTGTTGACTTATTTAAATGTAGTGATATACATGACTTGATTACTAAACCTTTCACTGTTATGTAAATTATATGCGAGCATGATTAAAGTGTGCACAATATGCAATTATGTGACTATATTATTCTATGTGGAACTTAAATTATTGTAAACATACAATGTGAGATGCATGATGCATATGTATAGATGTATTGCATAAGATTTATAATGTATGAGAAAGATGCATAGTATGAGAATCATGATGCATGGATAAAGTGCAAACTTATGTGTTACGTGAAGCATGAAATGTGAAAACTGTTAGTTCTTGCTGAGCTGTCGTGCTCATTCTTGCAAAAATAAAACTTTTGCAAATTTACGATACAATGCAATTATTTTGATATCGTGATGATAAGGATTAGAGGCGCATGGAAACAGGAAGGTTGCTAAATGTTCCTTTATTGAAATTATTTAGCTGTGATGACGGTATATGATGTACATAAATCTGACTATGTAACCCTTGAGTTAAAAATGAAGGTTATCCATCATAGTAGTTAAGATGCGATTATGTAATTTACTTGTTACAGTAAACTAGAAGGATGATGATGTTGTATAAAGGACATTATAACAAATGTATAGTTATTGAATAACTTTGCGAATATTCAAGGATTGAATAAAGTCAGAATCTGAACCTTGCGTTCACACATGAGATATTGTAAAAGATCATGGTATTTATTCAACCTTGATCATAAGTGTATTATTTAAGGTCTTCGTGCCTGAGATTAGATGAGGATATGTTGTAATATTATTGTAATTACATATTTGTAGTAAGCCTATGTTGCATGGGTTGTACCGTGACGCACCGGACCCGGGTTCAAGGTAAGACCCAAATTTCGGGGGCGTTACATCTTACACCTCGCTTGCTCGGCTGAAATTAAGAAATTGAACAAGGAAATTAAAGTGTGAGTTGTGCTGGGGTTTGTTTCGAATAGTAGGGGCAGCAAAAAGGGAGGAATATAGCTGATCCATAAGCATAGGATTCAGCTCATTTGACCATTATAGCAAGGTGAGTGTTACTTCTTGATTTTAGAAGCAATAACTGACTGTTTTATGCGAAATTAGGACTGTTATTGTTGTAATGCTGGAATTTTAGAAATAAAACTTAAACGAGAATGCGTTTTAAACGAGAAATGAAAACTTAAAAATTAGTGCATGCGCCCATTTTTGACGCGCTATTGGGACTGATTATCGGACCCGAAATGGGTGACTAGAATTTTCTAAAAATAGTCTGGTATGCCATATGTAACATATTCGAAAATGAATGCGATCCGTCATGCGAGCTAAGAATGACAAAATTGCAAAGTAGCCACGCCGCAAAGGGGTTGGCTGCCAGCAGCAGCGGCAGCCACATGGAAATTAAAATATATTCAAATTTTAACAAGACTGAATTTGTAGGATGAAAATTAAAAACTCGCAAAGTAGGCGTCGTGGCATGGAGATGTTGTGGCGCCCCCAAATCTGGTTCCCTTAAACCTCGGACCTGGTGCGTAACGGTACTACTTTCATCTCAAAACATACAACCTTTATTCATAATTTAATGAATACATCCTGGCTTTAATACCATTTAATACATTAATCCTTCAATTCTAAAATCTGTAACCTTAACAATCGGTTATTACATCTGCAGATCTTACATGATCTAAACTATACATCTCAAATAATAAACAATATGTTTTATATTGATACATTAATCTCTAGTATCCACAATTTCAAATTTAGTCTACGCATACAAGTATTCTAGCATTTAATAGAATGCCGAAGGCATCAGCTTTATCTGAATTACATCAATATACTGTTGTTATTAAAACACCCAATATCTCCCATCACCATTCTTTCTTGAGGACCTTCATCAATTCTGAAGTCTTTGTTGCTATAATCATTAATTCATATTGGTCTTGATCTGCAAAAAATTATTTGCAAGGGTTGAGCACGACGGCTCAACAAGTCCAACAGTCTACACATTTCATGCTTCACATAACTTACATATTCTATTTATTTATGCATCATAAATTTTGACAATGCATCATTATGTGCTTCATACAATTCATGTTATGCATCTCTATATACATCATGCTTATACTTCATACTTCTCATGGTATGCATCTTAACATGCATCATACTTATATACAATACAACATAATCTTCCTGTTAAATATCCAGCACAAACTTTACAAATTCCATGCTTTGCATTTAGTCACATAACAATTATATAGCTAAGTAGTTCAACAAAAACAACATAACCCATTATCTACCATAAGCACGTGGTTTAAAACACAGTTTCATATAGAAGCAAATTACTGAAGAACTTGCACGTTCTGCTGCTATCATTTACTCTACGATCCTGCTCTGCAAGTATCCTACAGTATTTATAAGTGATTTTCTGATCAGTTAAACTAATCATCATTAATGAATTAAATGAACTTACTTAGTAGACTCTCCCTTATGGTTCATTTACCCATCCTGTGATCTGCCATATAGCTCTACGATTAGTAGGGCTTTAATAAAGTCTATGGAGCCACTCTACGAAAACAGGGTGACTCAACGATCATTAAGGTCTTTCCGACTTGAAGTCATGCCAAGTTTGGTTGGTTTGGCTTAACAATGCTATGTAGTGACTCTACGATCACAAACGAAGCTCCATGACTGACTGGTAAAGTCTTACAGTTGAGTAGGATCATCCTATTATTGGCTTATGACACTCTACGATCAATAGAGTTCATTCTATAATTGACTCTACGATCGCCTAGTAAAGCTCTACGGTCGGTAGAGTTCACTCTACGACTGACTAGTGAAGCTCTACGATTGGTAGAGTTCACTGTGTGACTAACTAGTGAAGCTCTACGATCAGTAGAGTTCACTTTACACTTATCTAGGACTGGTCAGATCTACTCTACAATCTGCGAGTAGACTCTATGATTGGTCTGGTGAAGCTCTACAATCGGCAGAGTTTGAGTTACGATCGTCGAGTTCACTGTACGATGGCTTATGAATCCTGCCCATCTTACTCTACGATTACGAGTGAAGTGCTGCCATGTGCGAGCAAAGTCACTCTACGATTTCAAGTTAACTTTACGTCTGCCGAGAGATACTCTACGATGTGCGGAGTAACTCGGCGGACCTACTCTACGATTGCTGAGGCAGGCTCTACAATCGTCGGGTTACCTGGCTGATGCTAACTGACTCGACTAACATTCTCCTTACACATAAAGGCACTCTACGATCTGTAGCAAAATTACTCTATGATCGTAGGATCCTTTTCACAACTTACCCAAACTCAAGATAACTTCATGTGTTCAGCTTAAAGAACATTCCTTGGCTGCTTGGTATGAGATCATACAGGCCTAACAACATGGTTTGGGCCTAACTCATGGTTTTAGAAATCAAAGATTGACTTTAAGCTCAATATTAACTATTGTGTCTGTTCATAATTGACTTGACAGAGGCTTTAGGTCTGTCTTAATAGAAAGATCATGGTGTATACTCAGATACACCTTCTTCTTTGGTTTTACTAGTAATCAATCAGAGGTCCTATAGTCCTTCTCTATGGTCTATAAACACCAAGTTCTGAGATTTCATCATTAGAAACATCTCAAGTTGGTCTTATCACTACAATTCTGATATGAGTTTATCTCAAATCAGTCACGGGTCTTAAACAGTTGGACACATAGTCAAGTAGTCATACTGCCTTATTAAGAAGGTTACAGTGCTACCATTCTTATGGTTTAACAAGTGTTCGGTCATAAGACCTATGGACAACATTCATGGGTTGTAACAACATGATCACAGAGCACTGAGCTCAGGGACCCTTAAGCTAGCTCAATATACAAAGTAATAATATTATTATTAGATCATAACTACTGAGATTAAAACTTCTCACCTCTTTAATTCGGTTTCTTTGTTCTTCTTTTTCCCGAAATAGGCAATATACTTAAAGGCATACACTAGGCTTCCTCTCCAGACGATTTGCGACCTTCTTTCTTCTCTCTCTCGGTTATTTGTGCTTTCACAGAATTAGGGAAGTAACATTTACTAGATCGAATGGGGTATTCCACATCTAATCTCCCTAAATCTTCTCTTATAAACTTCATATCTAAACATGGTCAGTATGTCTCTCTTCTCTCTCCCTAAAAATCTCCGGATTTAAGGGATTTCCCCTTATCTTCTTCCTCGCTACCCCCTGATTTAAGGGATTTCCCCTTATCTATTTCCTTCTAGGTATGAAGTACACGGAGTGGGTAAGAGTTGTTCACCAACTCCTCATCCCTGCCATACACATAGCACTCCTTCAGCAGAGTAGGCTTTAACTAGGACATATGTGCGGTAGCAGATTTAGAGTACACGGTTGTCCAAATATACTACTAATGCTTATCTATTTCCTGCTACTACTAAAGATAAATTTTTCCTTTCTTGGGCTTCACCGAGTAGACCTACTCCCTTGGGTCTCTCTCATACGGCTGGCTATAACAAAGTTAAGCCAACTTAATAGCTAATGTCTAGCTACAAGTTCATAATCATCCACTTCCGGATTAGGCTTGTTTAATAATTCAATTGGGCTAATAAATTATAACCTAACATATTTATTCCTTCCTCCTCTTTAACCATCTACAAGTTACATACACAATTAATTTTTTCTTGGGCTTGTTTAAAATAAACAACAAGGTTAGTCCATTAAACTTACATGAACTACTTCCTCAATTAACATATATCTACATATAATCACCCAATTTAGTTAAGGGTTTAAATTAATACGCAAAAGAATTTAATTCATAAAAATTAAATTCTTAACTTTATTATAAGGCCGCTTTAAGATTTGCAGTTATTACAAACATATTTTGTGTTTCTAGTCTTTTCTGGCTAAACCTGACGCTTCGGATTCAACCAAGCAGTCCTTGCTTCAAAATTCTATTCCTAACTCAATTTTGAGTTTTAACTTACCTCTCAAAATCAAGCCATTTTCTTTAATAGTCTAGGCTACCCAACATAGTGTTTTGGGCCATGCCTCATAATTGTTTAGGTTCGTTAAACTCAATTCACATAGCTTGCTATTGTGTATCATTGAACTTGCGTAATTAAATACGTAGGCTAGTTCATTAGTCACTAAGTCAATTATTCGAACCTTTCATTTATTTGTTTGTGATTAATCTTAAATCAATCGTTCATCTTGTTTGGCTAAAACATGATTAGCACTAGTCCAGAGATATGTATTTATACATATACGCATTCACCTTAACTTAACCATAACTCTTTAATAGAAATTTATTCTCTTAATAAATTTCTCACATAACTTGTCTCAACCTCATTCGTCAAATAATTATATCTTTCTCATAATATACCGCTAGGTATATAACTTAATCAATTATTGGTTTTAAATTGTATACCCATATTTTCTTACATTTAATCCCTAATACATAGATTAGGTTAAAAATGTTTACTCGTTTTCTACACAACTCACTTCTTCTACTCTAGGTTCTTGAACCTTAACATTCCTTTCATCAATTAAGATCTTTAATTATAAATCTCAAATATCTGGGATATTACAAATGTGAGCTGCTGCAGGTGGTTGGGCTGACCAGGCCAAGCCTGGTAACAGCAGCACACAGCAACAACAGCAATTAGCCAATGTCCAATTAGTCTGTTGTTGGTTTCAAGAAATTTATTTTGATGTTTCTGACAATTTAACTCAGAAAAATGGAATAGAGCGTAAATCCATTTAACGCACAAGAGAAGCTATGAATACATTTTAACGCACAAGAGAAGCTATGGATACATTTTATAAACATAAGTTTACATATATACGTATAGCCAATCCGTGTAATGGGTTATTAAAGGGATACGTTGACACATCTAAAAGCTATCTTGTACATAAAAGAAATACATCGAAAGAAAGATATCAAAAAATATACATTGAAAACAAATGATTTTCGAAATACAAAGTAAAAGCTATGAAAACGAAATCAAGAGTTCGTTAAATGAAATATGCAGGTACATAGATAAATGGTTATAATCATGACTATGTACGTACATAAGACATATAGATATTATATGTCTATCTATAAACTAAGCGAATGAGATATGGCTTTGCTTGGTAGTTGAAGTATATCTACAAGGAATATGTATACTTCATTGGCATATGTATACGTGAAATTTGTAAAGCATTGACATATGTACACGCTAAGTAGGTAAAGCAAATATACATGTAAAATATGAGTTCAATCTATGTAATATATTCGCGAAAGCAGAGTTAAGCTATAAATACACAAAATAAGACATGAATACACCATATAACTTCAAATTTACATAAAGATGTATACGGAGTCCGTAAAATGCGTTGTAAAAGATTTGTAAACTACAAATGCAACGTAATGACGTTCTAAAAGCCATATTGGAACTTTTTGAGCAAATAATGGCTATAGTAAGTCAAAGTCTAAATTTCTCAAAAATGAAAACAAAATATATTGATGTAGTCTATGTAGTTGTTTAATTTATAGCTATACATGTTATGTGACATGAATATATAGCTAATGGATGTATATATGTGATTGTAACTGTGCAAGGCTTATGGAGTGATGTTAAGTTAAATTATAATTGTTTAATTACGCACAAGGCAAGTTTTTCAATCTATTTCTGTGTTAACATGTCTTATGTTTACAAGTATGCGGATATTTATGATTTGCTTTATGTTGCTTCGTGAATGATTAAAGTTAATATATGACTAAAGTTAATTGAGTTATCGAACTCAAATTAATTGGGATATGTGACATGTGGAAGATGATAAGCTTATTGGCATGTGAAGTATGATGTAAATATACAATATGAGAGATATGATGCATACATATACGCATTACATAATATTTATGATGCATGTATAATATGCATAGCAAGAAGAATATGATGCATGAATTAAATGTGAAATTGTGTGCTATGTGAAGCATGATAGACTATTAAACTTGTTGCGCTGTCGAGCTCAATCTTGCAAAACATAAATTTTGCAAGTTAATGACGCAATGCAATACTACTTGCTATCTAGGCGATAAGAACTAGAAGACATGCAAAGGAATACAATTTCTTGAATTAGAAGTTGTATAGAATTATGTTAATAGTTTTGATATGTGTAACTGGCAGTTATGTACAATTTAAAATATTCAATAAAGGATATTTGTTCTATGTTGTGGTGATTGCTATGTAATGTAAAGTTGTATAATGATAATAAGAATGAATTCGTATTGAAGATTGAGTTGTACATACTCATATCAACTCTAATAAAATGAATCATAGAGTAAATATGATTCTGAAATATAGAGAATCGTAAAGGTTATGATTTAGGGAACGAATGAAAGATAGAAAGAAACATTTTTTTTAAATTATCCGCATTTTCAGCTATTATTTCATCTTTGTATGATGTAAAGCTAGAACAAGATAGTATTTAACGCACAAGGTCGGGATTAATATTAGTCCTAATTTTGGATTAAGTTGTCCTTCTTTTGGGGTCTTTACATTGCTCACAAGCCATGAAGTGTTGAGAGGAAGGTATTGATCCTTCAATTCCTTTTTCAGAACTTCCCATATTTAGATCTTTGACCCACCTGCACTAACATCATCTTTCGTTTGAGTTCACCACTATAACTTTGGATCCTTCGGCACGTACATGCTTGTAATGGTGACTTTTTTGCCATCTGTAATATGTGCAGCAACAAGGTATTGCTCTATATCCCATAAGAAATTCTCTAATTCCTTTGTTTTCTTGACGACCTCCAAATGACTTAGGTTTAGGAACCTTCACTTTCAAGTGCCCATCACTGCCACCTATTGGCTCAGAAGCAACAACGCGCCATACCAACGTCATGTCTTTAGCCATTTCGAAAGTGCAGTTGGTTGTGTTCAACAGATCTAATGTCACCTCGTCGTCCATCTTCCTGTTGAACTCTAAGGATATAATCTACAACTTGGCTTTGAAGATTCTCTAATAAAGCATTTGCTCCTCTAAATTGGTCTGCCAATGAACTTCTTCACCCATAAGCCTACCACTAACTAATACTTCAAGTGCTTATAATCTCTTTTGGAGATCATTATTCTGATTTGCGTTAGCCTTCATCTTTCAATTTGGCTCTGATACCAGTTGTCACAAGATCTACGTTTGATACTAAATTTCATGTGCCAACAATAACCTGTAACGCATTGATTTGCTGCCAAACCAGTCAGCAACATTCACACACAAGCACACACACATTTGTAGGGCAATTAGACAAAATCAACATAAGTTAGGCACACACACAAAACTATAATTTACTAGACAATGTCCCAATCTTTTATTACTCATTTAATACAAAAGATTAAATCGGCTATGGGTTTACAAGACTCACACAATTCAATGTCCCATCAATGCATATAAATAGAGTACAAAATAAGCTGCAGTTGTCATTCCTAACTACTTAGAAATTTCCAGCCAACCAACATTCAAATTCAAACATGTACTTCCCTACTACTGTAACAACCCGGATTTTTCAAGAAGGATATTTATAACAAGAATTTAATAAATAAAATTCTTATTGTGAGACGTAGCGGGTTGAATGTAAATATATATGTGTTATATATATTTATGCGAGTTATGTGATAAGTGAATAAATATATTTGTATTATATATTTATTATGGATTAAGCGATGAGATGAGGTCTAATAATTAGCCAAAGCTAATTAATTTAATTAGTATGGACTAACTAACAAAGTGTATAATTGTATAGAAGAAAGCCAAAAAACTCGAATTCAAGTTCGGAGTGGGCTGTAAGGATGATGAAGAAGAAATAAGGAAGAATATAACGATCACGAATTGAGAGCACCCTTGATGAAGAAGAAATGAGGAAGAATATATTAAAATATTATTTATATGTGATGTACTTTAAGGTTATTTTATAACCTGGGTGATGCGAATGTATGAATTTTTTCTGCGTTGTTGAACAGTAGGAGTGAATAATTGATTTCGCAAAAAATCGTAAAATCACTATTCATAGGGCACGTTTCCCGGGGCACTATTCACGCCCGAATATTTTTATGTCTTTTTTTTATTTCTATTAATTTCGTTAAGATGTGTATATGAAGGGATAATTTATCCAAGCTTCAGAAATTTTATTTGAGCCCGAACGAGATTTATCTCGTATCCAAAATGTTTAATATGGGTGTTCCGAATAAATGAACAAATCCCATAATTATTATTTTTACGCGTCCCAATATATTATGAGAGTACCTATTTCAATTTTGGGTGGAATTATTGACCGAATTTGGTACAATAGTAGGAGTATTCGGGTATATTTTTGAGTATATTCAGATTAATTAGGGAGGCATTTAAGCCTCAACCAATCAGAAGTGGCCAAGTGTTGGCATTGGCCAATTAGATGATGACAGGAGGGAGGTTGCGGCATAATGTTGCCCAAGTTTAGTACACAATGCATTGGATATCCCATTTTGCAAACATTCTTCTTAAAGGCTTAAACCATTTCCTTGGTTACTCTCTCCCATTCTCCCGAACTCCCCCCATCTGTTTAGCCATTCTATCTTGCAAGTGCTGGAGAAATATAAAGAGAAGATAGAGAGATATAAATGCAGTAGAGAGAGAAAGAAAGAAAGAAGAAGTAGAAGAGGCTCGGGTGAGCCCAAGGAAGAAGAAGAAGACCTCAAGCTAGTCTAGCAAATCTCTTCTATCATTTATAACGGATTTACAGAGGTAAATTTTTTTCCTAAACTCATTTCCATTGATTTTTGGTTATGATTTCATAGTTTTTGGTTTTTAGAGCTTTTTAGCTCACAGATGATTTTTGAGGCGATTTTTGTTGTTGTTGCTGCTTATGATTGTTTATATATGTTGTTATGAGACTATAAGCTATCAATAACATTAAAGTGGAAAAAAACAAAGAAAATCCATGTCTTTGCTTAATGGAGGAAGAATAATGGACTTTGGACAAGAACATGGACATTCAAACCATTTTAGAGGACATGTAGCTTAGATTCTATGTTGGTTTAATTGGTTTGATATTATGGTATTGTAGTTTCATGGGTTATGAAGTTAACCCAGTTGGAATGGAGTAAAAAGATACAAAAACAAAGATTTAATGATGATTTTGGTGAAGAACACCAAGAACACAAAAACAGAGCATGAGTTGATACTTTGGCCTATGATTTGGCCATGTTAATATTAATGGGTAGCTCTAAATTTTTGATATATTGTAGCCCCATGTCTTACGAGTCCATAGAGTCCGAAATGGACCATTTTGAACTTATATAGAAGAAGTTATGGAGATCGAAGTGAGAAGAGGTCGGAGGAATCACGAATTGGGCTGCATGAATGGACACGTGTCAAGCTCTGACATGTCCGAAATGACTGTTTTGACATCCTTTAGTAAAATGGACATAATTTTCTCATACGAACTCGGATTGAGGTGATTCAAGATGATTCGAAACGAGAAAGAGTAGACCTACAACTTTCATTCTTTAAGTTTTTGGATTTGAGGTCTATATCATGGTCTAAATTGACCATGTTTAGGACTGATATGCAATTAGAGTTAATCGGAGGGTGTCGGGCATGCGTGTAAGCACGTGTAATGCTTTGACAGTATAAAATGATGTTCTAAGTTATAAAACACGAGCATTATGGATTATAATGATGATTAATATTGACCAATGATGAAGTAGATATGTGTATAAGCATGTTAAGCATGTGCGAAGGAGGCGAATTAGGCATGTGACGTGTAAACGTCGAAACGCTGCGTAAAGTGTTAATACACTTAATTAGTGTTTCGATTCAAATGAATTGAATATTATAAGATATGAAATAGGGTTAATATAAACCAATAAGTATGGATGATGATGAGGGTCAACGTTTCCGAATGACGCGACGCCGAGAGATGTTTTGGACTTAATCGCGTTTATTAATTTATAAAACGCGAACAACATGAAATAAAAGTTATAATTATAGTATGTAGACTAATATGAAGTCTATATTACTCAATATTTACATTTGAGCAAGTCCTCTAACTTCATATGATAATTTTCTTATGAAGGCTATGTTGATGTAAAGTTCAAGTTAAGCAATGTCTATATATATTGTGTGAATGCTAAACTTGTGCTATGTTCAATTTGTTTAATAATTGTACTAGATATTCAACTTATGCTAAATTGCAAAGGTATGTGTATTCTGATGTTGGAATTTCATTAGTTACATGAAATTCATAAAATGAGATGAGATGAACTATTCCATTCAGAAAGTTTATTGGATGTAAATGTGAATTGTAATAATTCTTGAATTGTGTTAAAGTGATGATGCCTTATCAAATATTTGGGCAATTGATGGTATAAATTGCACTTTGTACAATAATGTGTTGTTGTAAGTAGATGTGGTCATGATTTGCATCCCGTGCAATGATGTGATGACGATTATAAATATTAACGTGTTATACCAATATTCTCACTTAGGTGCAATTTAAAGAAATGTTCTTTAATTGAACTGTTTAATATGCTAAGTCCGGGAAATCAAGAACTATGTTGAGAAACAGGTTAAAGTTAATTGTTTTCAAATATGGTGATAGTGATGATGATGTTAGCAATGGTAGATGATAAGGAATTTAATTATTCTTGTTTATTCACATGACTTCAGAATTATTGTTCAATTGTTGAAGATTTTAGTCAGATGTTATTTTACTTCTATGGTGTTGTTTATTCAATTGTTTATACTTGCTGGGCAATTAAATGCTCACTCTTGTAAAAATTCTAATTTTGCAGCTAGAACCGAAGGACTAGATGTAAGAAGAAGATAAGAGTTAGTAATTGTTAAGTTGAAGGACTAAAGCTTATGTTGTATTATTTGATTATAATAATGTTGTATTGAATATTAGATGATGTATTAGTAAAGGTCTTCGTACCTGAGATTAGATGAGGACATGTTGTAATAATTTTGCATTACATTCATATAGTGACACTATGTTGTATGGGTAGTACCGTGACGTGCCGAAATCGGGTTAAATGGCAAGATCCGGATTTCGGGGGTGTGACAACTACTGCCTAAAAAATCTTTGTTTGAAGTGTCGACAAACCAAATTCAAATTTAAGATAATGCCATCAATGATAATGTTGTTTGAATGTAGTAATACTGCCAGCAACTGATGTGGAACCCACTCAACCCAACATCAAGCTAACTCATGAAGCCAGCCCATTCTCTGTTGTCTCAGCCCACGAAATTTGCCCTCTTGTGCCACAATGCTTTGCTAACTAGCCCAAAAGAAATTCCAACTAACCCAACACTTGCCTAAGGTACTGCCCATGAATATGCTCATGCATGCCTCGTTCTTGCCCAGCCTGTGAATGAGTCTTTGATCCATCCAAGCCACCAATCAGTTTGTCAATATTGTTGTTAGGGGGTACCAACAAAGCTCTAATGCTTGCACGTTTTGGTTATGACAACCTACCCATGGCTTGGATGGACTTCACCACACCCCCTATAGTAGACATTAAGAAAATATCCAATGTATCACTAACAAATTCCAGTATGCTTGAAAACTCATAATGTATACCTCCTAGGTATATCCGAGTGTTGAATCCAATATCTTGCCACTTAATTTAAGTGTCAAAACCCAAATCTTAGCACGCTGTATTAGCGCCCGGTATGTCAACACCATTATCAACCCATTAAAGGGCTAACACTAAGCCATTTGCACTAGTTCACGTGTTGAAATAAATTGTTAGAAGACATATTTAAAAGAATGATAAATTATATACTTTTTGGTGGGGAATTTTTTTTAAAAAAAATTCATATATACATGAATAAATTAAATATAGATCAATTATTGAAAAGAGTGAGTATCAAATTCGTAATTAAAGATATATTATAAAGAGGCAAAAATATTCAAAAAAAAAAACGTATCAACAATAAAAAGAAAAAGGGTAAAATTCAGATGACCACTTATGGTTTCTGACATTTTCCACATAACCACCTGTAGTACGTAAACCTACTACTAAACACCTGTGGTTTTGAGTTGAAGTGAAAAACAGCTTTCCGTCTAGACGTCGTTAATGGGAATGGATAATGACTTTTTTGCCCCTTCATATATATATTGAAAATGACCTAAAATAGGGTTAATTGTGTAGACGGGTCTAGGGCTTGGAAGAGAGGCGATTTTCTGGCGATTTCTGCACGAAAGCTTCAAATCGAGTGGAACCCAAAGCCTCTTATGGTGTTTGTGGAAGAAATTGTATCTGGAAGCTAATATTGACTGCAGATCGAGGGTAAGTTTTAAAACAAGTGGGAATTCGATTTCGTTTCGATTTGATGTATAATGCTATTTAAGTGTTTTGTATACTGCTATTTAAGTGTTTTGGTACTATGTTGTGTGAGTTTATTCTTACTTTTGGTCTGATTTTGTGATAGGCTTTCATGAATAAATATTCTTGTGCTGGGTCCCTCTGAGTTGTGATGTTTTCTGATAAGGTTTATTTTGTACAATAAAATGCCCCCACTTGTTTGGTCCCCTCTGGTGTATTATGGATTTGTTGTTGTTTGATGGAATATTTTTATGCTTTAGTGGGTATGGCATGCTAGACTTTGATTTGTATTTTTTAGTATTTGTGGTCCCCCCTGTCTCCCATAGATGTTTTGTTTCTTATATACAAAAATTTCCTCCTCCCTCATATGTTTAATGCAGAAATGTCTGTGAGAGTTGTGTTTTCCATTATGGTGGAGTATTTTGCTCAAAGATCCGATTGTTGATTATGTTGGGGGTAATGTTGAGATTCTAGAATTCTGTAGAATTGGATTACTTGTCTAATGTTGGGGATACATGAATTCCACTTTAAGTTAAATCCAGCCCCAAATGTGAACATTTATTATCTTGTACCTGGTTATGAGGTATGGGAGGGTGGGGCTTTAATTCTAAATGATGACAAAGATGTAACTGAGATGGTAGGTGTACTAGTTAATAATGAGAGTGAAGAGTTAGTTTTATATGCAGAAGAAATGGAGGGTCCACTACAAGTTGAGGGTAAAGTGAAGAAATCTAAAAAGGGTAAAGGGAAGGAAACTAAAAAGGGTAAAGGGAGTGATTATGAAAATGTAATAGAGAAGGAAAATAAAAAGGGTAAAGGGAGTGATTCTGAAAATGTAATAGAGAAGGAAAATGAAAAGGGTAAAGGGAGTGATTCTGAAAATCTAATAGAGAAGGAAACTGAAAAGGGTAAAGGGAGTGAGTCTGAAAATGTAAAAAAAACATAGAAAAGAGCCTATGGAAAGAAATGAAAATAGTGGTGAAGAGGCAGACCATCCCTATTGGATGGATGAAGATCTAGAGGGGCCTGGGGATGATGACATATTTAAAGAAGGGGAAAAAAATCAGATTCTGATAATGTAAAAGATGTTTTTGTAGAGGATTGGTGGAGTGATGATGAGGGAGAAGGGAAAGAGGCATTAAGAAAGAAGTTTGTTTTATCTGATGATGAGGACAACTTAGAAGGGGATGGGTCTATGGAATTTAATGAGGACACTGATATGGGTAACATAGAATTTGAGGTTGGAATGGAGTTCACAAACCATGAAATTTTTAGGAATGCTTTAGTTGAGTTTTCTGCAAAAGGGGGGTTTGACATTAAATACATTCAAAATGATAAGAAAAGAATAATTGCCCAATGTAAATCAGAAAATTGTTCTTAGAGGATTCATGCATCAGTTAAACAAGGTGAAGTAACTTTCAAAATCAAATCAATGGGGGGGGGGGGATCACACATGTGCTGGACAAGAGAAAAACCATCTTGTTGACAGTAGGTATTTGGCCAAAAAATACTTGACTGACTTTAGAGATAATCCTAATTGGGATTTGAAAGCATGGCAGAAGAAGGCACAAAAGGAATGTCATTCCAGTCTTAGTAAATCATCCCTATATAGGGCTAAAAGAAAAGCTTTGCATGGTATATCTGGTGATGTAGGAGAACAGTACTACAAACTTATGGATTATATTGAGACAGTTAAAAAATTGAATCCTGGGACACTTTTCAAATTTTGCAGTGAGGGTGTTGAGGGGCCTAGTTCTCTTCCAGTTTTTAAGAGACTGTACATGAGGCTGTCAGCATCTAAACATGCTTTCCTTGTTGGGTGTAGACCAATCATAGGTTTGGATGGATGTTTCCTAAAGGGGATTTATGGAGGGCAACTGTTAAGTGCTATAGGAAGAGATGCAAGTGATAATATTTTTCCCATTGCCATTGCTATAGTTGAAATAGAATGTAGGGCCAGTTGGCAGTGGTTTCTCACAGAGCTGTTAGATGACATTGGTGAAAATGAAACAAGAAGATATGTGTTTATTTCTGATAGGCAGAAGGGGCTTGTAGAGGTTTTTAATTCAATGTTACCCAATAATGAACATAGATTTTGTTTGAAGCATTTGTACAACAATTTCAAAATCAAGTTTAGGGGGAAGCTGTTAAGGGATATTTTCTGGAATGCAGCTAGTTGTGATGATATGTATTCATTTGAAACAGCTATGAAGGAAATGCACAAAGTTGATCCAGAGGCAGTGAAGTGGTTGATGGTTGTTGGGCCCAAATATTGGGCCAGATCTCATTTTTCCCCACATTGTAGCTGTGATGTAGTTGTAAACAACTTGAATGAGTCATGGAATAAATATATCATGGAGGCAAGGGATAAAGGGATTATTAACATGCTAGAGTGGATTAGGAAGAAATTAATGGTTAGGTTTCAGATTAAAAAAGAGGGCATGGACAAGTATGGAGGGTCAATTGGACCAAGAATACAAAAAAAACTAGAAATCAATAAGAGAAATTCTAGGGGATGCACTGCATTGAAGTCTAGAATTGGGGAATTTGAGGTTGAAAGTAATGACAGAACTTGGGTTGTCAATTTGAACTCAAAAACTTGTGGGTGCAGAATGTGGGATCTTAGTGGCATTCCTTGCAAACGTGCAGTGACTGCAATCTGGGGTAATAGGGAGCAGCCAGAGGCTTATTGCCATCCTTGCTATAGCAAGGAAGTGTACTTAAGCACCTACAACTTTACCATAAAGCCTGTTCCTAGTCATCATGAATGGGTGCAATCCAACTTTCCAAAGATTCAGCCTCCATTGTACCATAAACCCACTGGCAGACCAAGAAAAGTAAGGAAAAAGGCTCAAGATGAACCAAAAAAACCCTCACAAGGCAAGTAGAAGAGGTGGCACTATAACATGTGCAAGGTGTTTGACACTTGGGCATAACAGCAGGGCTTGTAGGCAGCCATTCCATCCTAACTCTAAACTGAAGGTATGTATTTACTTTATATATAACTGATATAATTTAGACTTTTTAATCTAAAGCTAACAGGTTTGTATTTGCAGGGGAAAAGCAAACCAACTGGGGAAACAACAGCTGCAAAGGATTATAGGCAAATGTTGGGGCATCATCTTCCCAGGTTTGTATTGATTTTATATTTTGTTACTGCAATTAATGTTTATAATGTGCAATAACATTTGTTTATATTTTGCAATTTTTTACTGATTTTATATTTGTTTGTATATTTCAGGCAAAAAACAAACCACCAAAGTTGCAAACTAAGGGGAAGGGTGCTAAAAAGAAATCTACAACCCCAGAACAACCCAAATCAAGCTCTCAACCTAACCAGTCCACCAAGTGGACTAATCCTGGACCAAGTTTGGCAGCATGTTGGACTGGGGCTACTGATCAACCAAGGTCAAGTTCACAGCCTACCATGCGAAGAATGAAGACAAAACCAACCTCGACGAAGCTGTTATCAAAGGGGAGCATTGGTAATTCACCAAAAAGGCAGGAAGAGGGGGATTAAGGCTCTGAAGGATTTATTTGTAAATGCTTGTTTTTGGTTTACAATCTTGTAATGACTTAGCATTAATTGTTATTGTTTTTGGTTTACAATCTAGTAACAGTTGGAATGACTTAGCATTAAATGTAATGAAAGTTTTTTGGTTTACAATCTTGTAACACTTGGAATGACTTAGATGACATTGTTATTGTTTTTGGTTTGCAAGATTGTAACAGTTGGAATGACTGGGCATAATTTGCTATATATATAAGAACAGTTGTAACAGTTTGTGTAAATGCTTGTTATAAGAACAGTTTTAACAGTTGGTTTTTTGTAAATGCTTGTTATAAGAAACTCATGAATGAACATTACAAACTTTCATACATTACATGAAAAACATGAATGAACATTACAAACTTTCATTACATAGTACTGCACGACCACATCACTTACCATTTAGAACATTACATATTCATTACAAGAACAACATGAACATTACAATAATACTTCAACATAAATGAACATTACAAACTTTCATTACATGAACATTACAAGAACAACATGAACATTTAGAACAACATAACATGAACAACATGAACATTACAATAATACTTCAACTTTGAACAGAAATGCAACATAACTCCAAGAATCTAAACTTACATTTCATTAAATTTAGAACATTACATATTCCATTACACTAACATATTTCATGTCATACTACTCAAAAACATTACAAACTTTCGTTACATATTCGATTACATATTAAAAACTTACATTCTATTAAAACCCTCACATTACAAACTCTCATTTCATAGTACTAAAGAACATCATGAAAGACATGAGAAGAAAAACAACTCCAATTATCATTATTATCCTCACATGGCTTTCAACAAGCATCATCCTCATGTGTAGATTATTCTTCTCACACAGACACTTGCATGTTGTTCCCCTCACAACTGTTGTCCCCATTCCTTCATTGTGTTCATTAGTATCAGTAATTGTGCCACTTGAGTTTGATGTAGAAGGCAAGCACCAAAATTCACACTCATCACATACAAAATACAATTTTCCCTTCGATGGTTTGTTCGAGTCGACAATTCTTACAGAAACCTTCTTTCCACATCTACATTTCCTAGGTATGTATCGAAGGTCACCGTTATTCCATCCTACATGATTGCTTGACGAAGACATGCCTCCTAATTCACATAAACATCAGCAAAATCTTTAATCAGCAATTTGAAGCATAATATTTACACAATAACATGCACATAAAGCAAATGTATACAAGATGTTACTTAAACATTTTGTCAAACACCTTCTGGGCGGCCAAAATATTTAGTAACTTCAGCCCAAATCTTGCTGACAAATCACACAACTAACAAAATCTAATGATGACTATAACGAGTCATACCTCCAAGTTGCGAGTAAAGGATAACAAATGTATAAAAATATTGGGTCATTTGTTCACTAACTCATATATACACCTTTCATAATGCTTTTATACAGAATTTCGCATTATAAAGCTTAATTTGGTCGATTTCACCCCGAAAAAGGTAATCAAACAAACGGATTTGAAACTGATTTGGGTACATTTGTTCTTCGATATACTCATTAGATTTCAAAGAAGCTAAATATACATACCTGAGTTTTGAGTAAGACAAACAATTAATAACCTTGATGAAGACGATGATAATCCTTGGGACTGAAACAGAGCTGCTAAGAGAAGAAATATCCTTTGATTTGGGTCTGCAACAGCTCGTAAGGGATGGGTTAGGGCATAAATAGCCAACGAATTGGGTCTTAAATTATGATTGTTGAAGATGAGGGCATTATCGACTTTTCCCTGGCTCATTTGACCGTTACACTACTAGATCACGCTCTTTTGGCGAGTACACTTCACGCACAGTTAAATTGGATGGGAACTGTCTATTTTTCACTTCAACTCAAAACCACAGGTGGTTAGTAGTAGGTTTACATACTACAGGTGGTTATGTGGGAAATGTCAGAAACCAGAAGTGGTCATCTGAATTTTACCCAAAGAAAAATTTAATATTTCAATTAGGTAATATCATAACATAATCACTAATTACCAAAGGTAAACAATATATAGTAAAAAAATAAAAGTGCTGCTTTTTTTTTAACACCACCTTAGAGGGTGGAGGGTTTGGCATGGACCCATACCAGGTTTATTATTTGTAATAGTAAATCATCACAGATGGGATAAGTTAACCATGATCCTTAAAAGAATAACAAATTATGGAAACAATCAAAATAATATTACATTTTTTACAATGTTTATTTTCTTATAGGACTATTTTATGACAGTACATTAATTGTTGTAATCACATCTTTTGACATGCCATTTTTAATGAATTGTGTGGATCTGAAAATTCTCCTGTGGATATCATATTGAACACAGATTTGTCAGCTACCTCCGAATACATGATTTCATCCCAAATCATTTGTTTACACGGTTCCACAAGCATTTGGGTTCCATTCAAAGTAGCCATATTCTCGCACAAGGTAGTTTCTCCAAAGTTGTATTTTCCTCCAAAGCCAAAACAAGATATAAGAGGAAACTTAAAATCTGCAGTTTATGCATGAACATATATATATACACACACACACACACATTCGGGGCGAAACGTGAAGATCCCCTTGAGCACGGGTCACATTGTCATCCCTAATTCCATCAAATGTCTACAGAAAAAGAGCATGATCATTCTGGAAAGGAATTAAATAACCAAATAGAAAGGGGGGAAATGGATAGAAAGCCGTTAAGTACATAGCATTAATATAAGGATCGGATGGTTCTGAACACATGCCCTCTTTCAATTATAAGGATTTGATGGTTCTGAAAATTCTCATGTGGAGATCCTATACTATAAGTAACCTTGTCAGCTGTCTCTTTATTAGTTCAATCCTAGATTATTCATTTGAAGGATCTTCACCTGACAACAAAATTTTATAATAATTTTTTAACATATGGATATTGTATGCTGAAATTAAACATAATTGATTACTGATTCGTTTGAAGGGTTCAAGCAAAATTAATTATTTTATATGAGAGTTCTTTATAGTTAAGATATATTCTTGTGGCTTTACTTGAATTTAATAAGAGTAAGAGGAGCACTACATACCATATTTTTCTTGTTTCTTGTAAAGCGATTACTTCACAGAATAAACATTCTTTAAATATGAAGTTTGTTATGGTTTTGTTGTACTCCGTGATTAAAAAATTTCTTATAGTCATCAATAATTGAAGTATACAACTACTGAAAAGAGTAAGTATGAAATTCGTACAAGGGTAAAAATAAAGTAAAGAGATGTTATAAGGAGGTAAAAAAATGCTGAAATATTTTATCCTAAAAAACAAATCAAGTTATCAACTACAAAAAGAAAAACCTAATATTTCATTCAACTAATACCATAGCATAAGCATTGATCGCCAAAGGTAAACAAAAGACATTAACTTTTTTTTAACACCACCTTAGAGGGTGGAGGGTTTGGCATGGACCCATACCAGGTTTATTAGTAACATTAAATCGTCACAGATGGGATAAGTTAAGCATTATCCCTAAAAGAATAACAAATTAAATGGTGGGAACATAGAAAAAATATATAGTAATTGTTGATTTATATGTTTTTGTTTTAATGATGACAACATATTTTATATGGAGATGTTTGTGATTTTCAGGCTATTGGAATAATCACTCTTGTGTGCAGATTTCAAGTGGTTTATCATGAAAAAAAAGTTCTTAGAGACACTACTGGGTTAGGTTTCTAAGAAATCACCTAAGGAAATCAATGTAAGGATTTCTAGCTTAAGTTATTAATTTCAATGCAACTCTTATTTGCTGGAAATATTTTTTAAGAGCTTAAAATTCAAATTCATAAAGGAAGTATATTTGGAAACCATATCAATTAGGCAACTGTTTAGCCATTATTTCCAAAGTCCTATCAAAGGCAAGATCTTTTCCATAAAGTTGATTGGGCTGTTTTTTGTTTTAGATCTTATCCCTTATTTCAAGTTGCTGAAATCTTATCCCTTGATTCAATCTGCCTTATTTCAAGCTGGTTATTTTTTCAAAATTCAAAATCCTTTCCTAACCGCTTGATTCTATTAGAATTGCTGAAATTGAGCAATTGAGTTCTTTTTGTCATTGTTCCTTCTCTATAAATATTCTTCTCGGCTAAAAGGTTGATGTATCGAATTGAGAAAAACAGTGCTTCTAAAGAAAAGTTTCTAGCAATCTGATTGTGTCTTGTTCTTAATTTCTTGTTGCTAAAAATTCATATAGTTATTATCATATTCGTTCTTGATTAAACCTTGTATACAAGCCTAGTGTGATTTGTGTGATCTAGTGGTGGATGGGCCTGTACAAAACAAGCTCTAAGGTTGCAGTGGTGCAAGCGGTTGCAAAGGTGTAAGAGGTTGTAGTGGTGCAAAGGAGGCAGTGGTATCCATCAAGTTCAGAGTTGTTTATACAGGGAGTTATTTTGTAACTGATTGAATATTATTTTTATTAAATGAGTCTCCAATATCAATTGGTATTGGACGTAGATTAGGCCACTAGATTAGAGGGTAGGGCCGAACCACGTAACAATCTTGGAGTTCATGGTTTGTTGATTATCTTGTGTGGTTTGTTTAACTCTGCATTATATCATTGTTCATGCACTACTTTGTTAAAACCAAAGTAATATAAAGAAGGTTATGCATAACATGTAACGCCCCCAAATCCGGGTCCCTTGAACCTCGAACCTAGTGCGTCACGGTACATCATCTTCCCACACATTCTATATCTAACGCGGAATATATAAACATAAATTGCTTATTACATAAGTTTTTCATCATTCTCAAGGTCTACCAACCTTAACTGAATACAAACCTTAATAATTAAAAAGGTTTACATAATCATTTTACATAAGATAAATGTAATATTAAGTAACTCTTGAACGTTTCCTCTTGTCTTTGTTCCTCCTGAAGCACTCAAGCTGAACTGAAATGTTATTATGATATACCAAGAGTGAGCAACTACTTTGCTCAGCAAGTTTAAATACAATAAAGATATATCATGACTGAAAAAAAGAATATAGCTTTTTGAACTTCCAAATATATAACTATTGTGAAAGAATGAGAATCAATTTCAATAAATGAATAACTGAATCAATAGCACTGAGTGGTCAACAATGGCCATGAACAAATTTAGTAATCAAGGTGATCAGCCTTTCATACCAGGTGAACATATGCAACTTGCACTAAGTGCAATTAACAATAAATTTCATTGATGTGGAATAATTAACAATAATTAAACCACTAGCATGCTTGAAAATATTAACTCAAGTTTGAGTTAGGAAACTTGTAATAATGTAAGAAGTTTAAGGTTAGGAACTTACCTTGATTGGAGATTATCGCTATAATTTAACTTAATTTCTCTCCACAAATCCTACACAATTGTATTTACATGCACATACTTATTAGCTAATTAAATATGTTGTAAAACATGCATGTGTATTCATTGTCGACGCCGGGTTTTTCGCTTCGCGGGTCCTTTTTTAGTCTTTTCCGATTTTAGCCTCTTGATTAAATGACTTTTGGAAAAGGTCGGCATTAATGTCGATGGGGTTTTGAAAGATTGCCTTTTTATGATGAGCCAATTAATCAGAGTCGCCAGTTGGTATATTTGAAATGGATGTACCAACTCATCCGAGTTTTCGTTTTTTATAAATCGCTGGCTCATAGGTGACTCCGAATTAATTGGTCTGCGAATCTAGATTCATAGAGTTCGGGGGCTTGCTTAAGTGAGGGGAAGGTGTTAGGCACCCCTCGACTTCCGTGAAACACGGTTACCGCAATCTTGATACTTTCCTATCCTTTGATTCATGAAATGTGTATATGTGCGAGTGTGTGTGTGTGTGTGCTTATGTGAATGTTGTGGTGAGTTTGTATGAAAGAATCCTTTGGATTTTTAGGGAAAGTTGTGCTTTAATTTGAGAATGTTTCAGAACGTCGTTTCTATTAATACGAGAAAGCTCCCTCTGTTCATGCGAAAGGTTTGATTTTACTTATCAAAACTATGAGGTCTTTATTAGGCGTCATCTTGATAAAACGTGAGTTTTTCTTAAACCTTAACCAAAATAGGAATCGAGATTTATACGTTGCTTTCATAAATGATGGGCAATTTCTATGATCTCTTTCGCCCTATACATCAAGGTTTAATAAAACGTTTAATTTCCCTTATAAACCCATTTTTTGTGACATTTGAAAATAACTTCTTTTTAGCTTTCTCGTATAATAGGAATCAACCTTCATTAGCATTTCCAATTTTTTTTTTAGCCTCGTGATGCTAATATCCTACTTTGATTGATTTTAGAAAAGATCTTTATCGTTTAATCTTTTGAAATCATGTTGGCGTCTCGAAATCTAATCAAGCATAAACACGCGTCGGGGCTATTCACGGGCATGTAAGCCATCAAAATATCCCCGAACGCCAACAATCACATATTTCACTACTACGGGGCCTTAAACCCGATTCTTGCTTTGGCGTCGTTTTAAGGCCCGATGGTTACATGTTACAAAACGAGCACCTTGAATCTATTACATACATCAAAACGTCCATCATCGGATTTGAACCACGGGGTCGCGTTCCTAGGCTCACACGAGATTACGACATGCCCACAAAATGAGTATTACATAACTAACCAACCCGGACTTATCTAATACACCATGATATCCGAAAATGACAATCTAAATAAATTACACCCAATAAATTATCATAAACAAAATAAAAATTTCATCAATTGGATATCCTCGGGTTATTAGGAAGAATTTTGTTCCGATGGAACCATCACCAATAATCCCTAATCCATGATTGTTCAACAAGATACATGAAAGTTATATCTAATTTACCCAATCAATATGACATGAATTGCTAGAACAAATAGAAATTTTCATCTTGCAAAAATCTCAAATGGATGTGAACTTATGTATTTGAATAGGATGAGGAGTATGTTTGATACAATCAAAATCAACAAATATAAATCCTCCCTTCTTTTCTCTCCTTTCTCCCTATTTGATTGCAATTTTTTGCTCTTTTTTCTCTCTATTTCTGTGCTTCTTCTTGTTGCTGGAATTCTTCTTCTTCCAAAACCTTCAACTTCTTCAACTCCCTGTATGCTGAGCGAAAATGAGCTGAAATAGGCTGGCCAGAGCCAGCCGCAGATTGATCTGCGGCTGGCTGGCCGCCTGCCTTCCACTCACCCCGATTTCGAGTTCCGTGTTTCGAGTTCCGTGTTTTCAAAAGGCGCACTATTTGGCCGCAGATCAATCCGCGGCTGGACGGTTTGACTTTCTCGTTTTCCGTGCCACATCTCGATTTTCGTGCCATAACGTCGGTTTTCGCTGACAGGTTCGTATTCTGCAGTCCGGGAATTTCCGGGAGACGTGCCACCTCATTCGGGGATGTCTGTTCCGGATGGCCTTATTATCACGTCAGCTTTGGTCGCCAAACATTGCGGTGGTGTCGGGCGCTCGCATTTGTGCCCATTCCTTTGCTCCCGCAAGCCGGTTCAATTGACGATTTTGCCCTCCTATCATGGTGAGTACAAGGAAACGCAAAATTTGGGTGTCTACAGCTGCCCCTCTTTATCATGTTCATGCAATGCTTAATGAAATGAACAGGATAAAGAATAGACACTCGATGCATGAATGACAATGCACAAGGATGACAATGGATACGTGATACAACACATACGATTTATGATGCAACGCAAGATGCCATTGATGCAAAACATTCAGAAAAGGGTGTCGAGGCTGATGATCGTCTCGTCGGGGCCGGGTATCGTCGCCGGTCACCCATCTCGTAACCCCCGGTTATCGTCGCCGGTTGGTTATCTTGTCGGAGCCGGTTTTCGTCGCCGGACATCCATCTCGTAATCGCCGGTTATCGTCGCCGGACGATTGTCTCGCCGGGGCCGGTTATCGTCGCCGGTCGATTGCCTTGTCGGGGCCGGATATCGTCGCCGGTCACCCATCTCGTAACCCCCGGTTATCGTCGCCGGTTGGTTATCTTGTCGGAGCCGATTTTCGTCGCCGGACATCCATCTTGTAATCGCCGGTTTTCGTCGCCGGACGATTGTCTTGTCGGGGCCGGGTATCGTCACCGGTCACCCATCTCGTAACCCCCGGGTATCGTCGTCGGTTGGTTGTCTTGTCGGAGCCGGTTTTCGTCGCCGGACATCCATCTTGTAATCGCCGGTTTTCGTCGCCGGACAATTGTCTCGTCGGGGCCGGTTATCGTCGCCGGTCACCCATCTCGTAACCCCCGGTTATCGTCGCCGGTTGGTTATCTTGCCGGAGCCGGTTTTTGTCGCCGGACATCCATCTCGTAATCGCCGATTATCATCGCCGGTCGATTGTCTTGTCGGGGCCGGGTATCGTCGGGGCCGGGTATCGTCGCTGGTCACCCATCTCGTAACCCCCGGTTATCGTCGCCGGTTGGTTATCTTGTCGGAGCCGGTTTTCGTCGCCGGACATCCATCTCGTAATCGCCGGTTATCGTCGCCGGTCGATTGCCTTGTCGGGGCCGGGTATCGTCGCCGGTCACCCATCTCGTAACCCCGGTTATCGTCGCCGGTTGGTTGTTTTGTCGGAGCCGGTTTTCGTCGCCGGACATCCATCTTGTAATCGCCGATTTTCGTCGCCGGACGATTGTCTCGTCGGGGCCGGTTATCGTCGCCGGTCACCCATCTCGTAACCCCCGGTTATCGTCGCCGGTTGGTTATCTTATCGGAGCCGGTTTTCGTCGCCGGACATCCATCTCGTAATCGCCGATTATCGTCGCCGGTCGATTGTCTTGTCGGGACCGGGTATCGTCGCCGGTCACCCATCTCGTAATTCATTTTCTCTAGACACATCAAACGGCTGCAAGGGAACCAAGGGGACCCACCAGGGCCAGCCGCAGATGGATTTGCGGCCAGCCGCAGATTGATCTGCGGCCAGCCGCAGATAGATCTGCGGCTAAGATCGGGATTCATAAGCGGCTCGCCGCTTCCAGATCTGTCACTTTCACTTCGTGTCCCACATAGATTCTTGTGATTTTGCTCGTTTGCAAGGACCTTTTGTCGAGTTTCCCAACTTTTCTGCAAAAACTGCTCCGGTAGGATCGTTCTACGTGCTACAGGTAACACTTTGACCGTTCACTTTTCAATTTCGTCAATATTTTGCTATACATTTGGCTATTTACATGCTATAGATAGAAAATGTATGCTTTACAATGCTATATTATGTATGCTCATATATACATGCTATGTATCAACTGTGTGAACCCTATTTTATGCTCATGATGCGGTTCCACATACTGTTATTCTTTTTCTGCAAGAAAATCATGCGTTATGGTACTTTACATGCTGTAATTACACATATGAACGCAACTTTGATCTGTTGTGGCTTGGATTAATAGAAAATATGTTTGGCTTATGCCTGGGATGTCCATTTTATAAACGGAACTCTGCCGATTTTTTTTTTTTCTTAATACACATACCATAAACATGCATCATGTTGCATTAATTATATGATGAGGGTAGGAATTTAGAATATTCAGGACATAATTCAAAAGGGAACTTACCTTCCTCCTTGCCTGTTCTGTTCCAGCTATGGATCCCGATGCTCATAGTAGCTCCTCCGTGTCACAGACCTCGGGTGTTCGCCGCCGTAGGGCTGCACCTGTTCCTGTTCCTCCTCGGACCCGTCAGGCTCGTCGCTTGGCGGAGGCTGTCATCCGTCCCGATCATCCGGACGTTGAGGAGGCTGTCCCTCCGGAGGTCGCGGCAGAGGGGCCATCCTCCAGCACACCGGCTCCATCTACTCATCAGGCTTCTTCTGGCGCCCCTGTGCAGATACCCGATCTTCTGGGTCGGGATCTCAGTCGTCACCCCTCGGCATCTCTCGTGGCTAACGAGGTATATCCAATTCTATTCTGATTTTATTCTCAATTTCTCAATTCTCCTTTTATCCGGACTGACCCCTTGGTGATTGCCCCAGGTACCCGAGTTTACCCAGCCGAGGGGCAACTGGTTCAACATCTACTCCCTCTACACGGCTCTGCACAGCGACTACCGGGCGATGGTGGATTCTTGGGGCTTCCGTCACTTCTTCACTATCATCCCCCGGCAGTGCCCCTAGGGTTACATGAGGGCCTTATCCGAGCGCTGGTTCCACCAGACGCAGTCTCTTCACCTTCTTGACTGCGAGGTTGTGCTGACCCCATGGGACTGGAGGTACATTATGGGCATAGAGTTTACCGGGTCCCGCGTTCCTCTAGATCTCGACATCACTCCTGCGGAGGTCCGGGCTTTATTGGGCTTCGCAGCCGAGGACCGGGTCTTTAAGGCTCGTAGTATTCGATCAGGTGCCTTGGCTGTTGATGCTGTCGGGGGTCTCTACGCGCTGCCCATTCCAACGGATCAGGGTACTCGGGATATTCTGCTCCGACGCCTGTTCCTGACCATCATGAGGGGTTGTTTCCTAGGGAACAACTCCTCCACCATTCATTTCAGCGTCGTGGGAGCGGTCAGAGACGTGGACCGCATCAGTGACTATGACTGGGGGTCATTCACCTTTGCCTATTTCCTCCACGGTATGCGTCTACGCTCGGAGGGCCAGACAGATGTTTGGCTCAGATTTTATCACTTCCTGCTGGTGAGGTTTCTCTTTCCCTCCTCTTATTGGACTTTCCTTCATTTATTTCCCCTTTTCTGCATTTATAGGTTACTCATGCTTTTCACTGTTTCTGTTCGCAGTTCTGGGCCTACGAGCGTCTCCCATGTCTGAGACTTGTCACCACTCTTGGCTTGGACACCTATCCCCGGGGTCGGCGATAGCATCATAGCACCCTGGAGGAGGTCCCGGTATCTGGCAGCTTTGCACACTGTCGCATCCAGCTGGAGCTGATCACGGCTGCAGGGGTCGTCTGGAGGCCTTATCTTTCTGAGCATCTGGATGTGGGGTTTATAGATGGGCATCCTACCGGCCCGGAGTTTGCACTTTCCACCCGTCGCCTCACTTTGCAGAGTGTTGGAGGATGGGTTATGTACCTGGGGGAGCGCGCCTTCAGATGCGTTACAGGAGAGATCCGCATCCCGCACTCCCTTCCCTTCACTACTTCTTGGCCGCTGGATTCTCAGCCTTCAGAGATCATGCTTGTAGGGGAGGACGGCCGGATGCTTTCGACGGGTCCCAGTACCAGTGATGCCTTCCGTACTTGGTGGGTGCCCCGCACCATTGGTCCTCAGACCTGGGCCACATTCTTCCTCGGGGATATGGTCCCCGGCTCGGTGATGATGACTGACTGGGCAGCCTGCGTTCGGACTCCCACTCATGCCGAGCAGATCGCCACTTTGACCCGCCAGGTGGACCAGTTGTCTCTATATCTTCGGGTGCTGGGCCGGACTCCAGAGGATGCTTATGCCTATGATCCTGACGGTACGGGTTATGATGCGGGCCCGAGCTGGTCTGATGCCACAGCGCAGCCCTACATTCCGGATATGAACTTCGGTCCTCCGACCTCGACGACCCCAGGGGATCAATTTGAGGATCCCGCTTTTATCGATGAGATTGATTTTATTTAGATCAGGATAGGATAGGGCCTTTGTACCTGTACCTGCTTGGACTTATTTTTTTATTTTATGCACTATGTACTGAATTCATTTATTTATATCATGCACAGTATTTCTCTTTTATCTCTATGATCTTCATTTGTTTTATTATTAACTGTATGATGTATGCTTTTCTTATTTATGGATAGAAAATGACCCTTGTACAGTCTTTTTGATACTATTTTTCCACAGATGTCGTCCTCAGATGCCGTGGTACGTTTGGATTTCATTCCTTCCACAGGGTTGGTTGGCAGTCTCCTCCGCTGGTTGGACAGTTTATTGCCGGCCGACAGGGTCATCGCAGACGGTCTTTTGGGCCATTCTTGGTCCTTATTAACCCTTCAGGTGCCAGTGGGCTTTGTGGATGGTATTCTGAGCTATTGGGCGCCTGCCCGTCAGGTGTTCAGGTTAGGGATGGTAGAGCTGACCCCCACCCTCGAGGAGTATGCTCGCTTCACCGGCTTGCCTTTGGATAGACCTTGTGCCAGGGTCACGGCTGTTTCCATGCGCCGTCAGTTCTTGACCTTTACCGGTTTGCGGAGGGCTGTCTTGTTACCGGTGATCACATCAGACCATATGGTTCCTCTTCAGTTCTTGATTGACCGATTTGGCTCACCTGACAGTTTTCGTTTCTTCCTCGGTGATTTTTCCGTGTCCGAGGAGCGCTGGAATGCCTTGAGAATGGATGTTCTGATGGCCTGTGTCGTCTCAGTTTTGTACTTGCCCGCAGGACCTGATCAGTTGGACATGCGGGTTGTCGCGGCCGTTCGAGCCCTTCAGGAGGATCACACTATCCTTCCCATGATATTGGTGGATACCTATATGTCAGCCTCATACTGTCAATCCTTCCGAGGCAGGATATTCAGAGGGAGCTCGACCTTATTGTATATGTTGTTTATGAGTCATCTTAGTCCTATCGGCCACTTCCGTCGCCAAGGGTTTTGCTTCAGCCATGACATAACCACGCAGTTTTCGTTTCGTCCCGTGAGCTGTACTGATGTGGCCTCCTGGACATCATTTTTGTCTGTCATTGAGGATCCCTTTCATCTATTGGTCTACTCGGGCTATTGCTCCTTTATGAGCTTCTTGACTCATGTGCCCGACCTGGACTTCATCCCCATTGCTGGCTTGAGGGGCGTGACGACTTATCATCCCCTGGCGGTTATGGGGCAGTTTAATCAGACACAGGATTTACACCCCTTCGCGGGTGCAGCCGCCTACCGATTCCTTATATCATCCCGAACAAAGAGGGATCTACTGTGGGTATACGAGCTTTGGTCTTGCAGGATCCTTGCCGAATATAGTGAAAGCTGTCACATCCAGACATTTGCTTACGTGTAGTGGTTGCGCGGAGACTTGGATCCGGCTGGTTTGAGTCAGACTGGGGCCTTTGATGACTTTGGAGTGATTTTCCCAGAGGATACCACCGACCACCCCATCTCAGCTGACTCTGCCCCGAATCGGGTTACTGAGGATACCCGACTCCGCCTGGCCCTGATTACTGCTGAGGCCGAGAGGGATGCCGCTCTTGTCGAGAGAGACGATGCCATTCGGGCTAGAGACGCTGCCATTGCTGACAGAGAGGTCATTGTACTTCAGACCAGGGCAGTTGTAGATGCTCATTTTGGGACTGTCAGCCGAGCCACTGCTTTATTGGATCGTATTGATCTGATGGGGCAGCAAATTGCAGGAGATGCTGATGCTTCAGATCTATCCACCACCTTGTCCATCCTGCTTCAGCTAGTTTCAGATTTGTAGATTATTTTATTTCCTGCATAGACTATGTTGGTTTCATCAGTTATCGAAAGAGAAATCTTGTAATAAAACGACTTATATATATAGACATGCATTTAAATTTAGTCATTTTCCCCTTTTGTCGTATCATTGCCTTCCATTGGATCCTCATTTTATCCAGTTGACCACGATTTTGACATTTCACCTTCTTTCTCTTCTCAAGACTTGATGGGGATTTGACAGATATTGCCGCACACCTTTTGATTTCATCGGATTGAATCTCAGATTTTGGATAACTGTTTGGTTGGATCAGGGTTATGTCCTTTGGGATAAAGCTGGTTAGGCAGCTGGTTTCGGGAAGGTTTTGAGGGTGTAGGAAGGTTTTATCTGGCTCTTGAAAATTGGTTTTGGTTAGGGAAAGGATTATTTTTTAAGGGATCGGACCGCGCCATGATGGCTGCCTACGTACCCTCACACGTTGGGAGATCAGGTCCTACGTAGTTCGCTCTCAAAGGAAGAAGGAACTGATGATTCAAGCATAGAACCGCTTCACCGAGTCAGAATTGAGGGGTGGTGGAAATACCTCACCATCCATTTCTTGCAATATGAGGGCTCCTCCGGATAGCACTTTCTTAATCACAAATGGTCCTTCCCAGTTCGGGGCGAACTTCCCATTGGCTTCGTCTTGACAAGGCATGACTCTTTTCAACACCAAATCATTTTCTTTGAATTTCCGAGGTCTTATCCTTTTGTCATATGATCGAGAGATCCTTTGTTGATATAGCTGACCATGCCAAACGGCAGTCACCCTCCTTTCATCAATTAGGGCCAATTGGTCGTATCGACTTTGCATCCAATCCTCCTCGCTTATCTGAGCATCGATCACTATTCTGAGGGACGCCATTTCAACCTCAACTGGCAGAACGGCCTCCATTCCATACACCAAAGCGTAAGGGGTTGCCCCTGTAGAAGTACGCGTTGATGTTCGGTATGCCAGCAGGGTGAGGGGTAACAAATCCGGCCATCCCCGATGGTTAGCAGACATCTTCGCCATAATCTTCTTCATGTTTTTATTTGTAGCCTCCACTGCCCCATTCATCTTAGGACGGTAAATGACGGAGTTGAGGTGCTTGATCTTGAACTGGTCACACAGTCCCTTCATGAGGGCGTTATTTAAGTTCTTGGCATTATCGGAGACCAAAACCTTAGGTTGCCCGTATCGACAAATGACATTGTTCCTGATGAAACCGACGATGACCTCCTGCGTTACTTTGGGGAAAGAAGCTGCCTCTACCCATTTGGTGAAATAATCGATCATGACGAAAATGAATCGGTGTCCGTTGCTTGCTTTGGGCTCTATCGGTCCGATTACATCCATTCCCCACATTGAAAATGGCCACGGGGAGGTCATACAGTGCAGTTCATTGGGAGGTGTATGGATCACATTGCCGTGCGCCTGACATTGATAACACCGTTTGACATGATCATCGCAATCGGCCTTCAGTGTTAACCAATAATGCCCCGTTCTCAAGATCTTTTTGGCCAGCATCGGTCCACTAATATGTGGCCCACACACTCCACCATGTATTTCATTCATAATCCTTCGGGCCTGTGTTTCATCTACGCATTGCAACAGTCCCAAACCAGCATCCCTTTTGTAGAGTGAATCCCCACTCAGGTAAAATTTCATCGCCATCTTTTGAATTCTCATCCTCTCAGTTCGACTCACCGGGTCGGGAATGGACCTATCTCTCAGATATTGCCTTATGTCGTGATACCAGGGCTGCCTTGTCGACACCACTTCGTCTGATAACACTGCCACATGTTCCTCATACGCTGGAGCATTCCGTACTGCTATCTCAATCTGTGGACTATCCTTGTTTTTGATTACGTGGATTAAGGAGGCCAGAGTTGCCAATGCATCGGCAAAGTCATTCCGTCCCCGGGGAATATGGCGGAAAGCGATATCTTCGAACTCTCGCATCAGCTGGGTAACACAACGATGGTATGGAAGTAACCGAAGCTCCTTAGTGTTGTACACCCCGACTGCCTGTCTGATTACCAATTCTGAATCCCCAAACACTGCTAGTCTCTTCACTCCCATGTCGCGGGCCAAGCGGAGTCCCAAGATTCATCCCTCGTATTTAGCGGTGTTGTTCGAATTGCTGAAATGCAGTTTAGTGGCCACGGGGTATTGCTCTCCGGTGATAGAAACCAGGACCGCTCCGGCCCCTGCCCCTTCGGCATTCATGGCACCATCAAAATACAGCTTCCAGAACTGTCCCTCGTCATCACATTTCTCGTGTGATACCCAAAATATATCTTCGCCCGGAAGAGGAGTTTCCAATGGCTCCACCCCTCTTGACGGGGTTTCTGCCAACTGATCTGCAACTCCCTGCCCTTTCATGGCCTTCTGAGTCACGTACACCATGTCGAACTGTTGTAAGATTAACTGCCATCTTGACAACCGACAATTCAGCATGGGCCTTTCAAAAATATATTTCAGGGGATCCATTCTTGATATCAGGTACGTCGTATGCCCATGGAGGTAGTGCTGTAATCTCCCTGCGGCCCAGGCCAGAGCACAACAGGTCTTCTCGATGGGAGTGTAATTCTGCTCACATTGGCTAAATCTTTTGCTGAGGTAATAGATGGTATGCTCTTTACCCGCCTCATTTTTCTGTCCCAGCATACATCCCATCGCGATGACATTTACCGATATATACATAAACAGAGGGATCCCATCCTTCGGGGGTACCAGCACTGGTGCTTCAGTCAGTTGCTTTTTAATGGTCTGAAAAGCCTTCTGACATTGCTCATTCCATTCTTGGGAAACCCCTTTTCTTAACAGTTTGAAAATGGGCTCGCATGTAGTCGTCAAGTGGGATATAGAACGACTGATGAAGTTTATCCTCCCGAGGAATCCTCTTATCTCCTTCTCTGTGTGAGGCGCCGGCATATCCACAATGGCCTTAATCTTTGCTGGGTCCAACTCAATGCCTCGATCACTAACCAGGAATCCCAAGAGCTTACCCGACTGCACTCCGAAAGCACACTTGGCTGGATTGAGTTTCAAATTATATTTTCTGAGCCGATCGAATAGCTTTTTGAGATGGGTTACATGATCAGATTCTACCCTCAATTTCACAATAATGTCATCCACATAGACCTCTATCTCCTTATGCATCATATCGTGGAATAAGGCCATCATGGCTCTCTGATAAGTAGCCCCCGCGTTTGTGAGGCCAAAAGCCAATCGCCTATAGCAAAAAGTGCCCCAGGGGGTGATGAATGCGGTATTTTCCCGATCTTCTTCCGCCACCATTATCTGATGATATCCCGCGAAACAATCCACAAAAGAGTACATTTCGTACTGGGCTGTGTTATCTACCAGGATGTGTATGAAAGGTACCGGGAAGTTATCCTTGAGACTGGCCTTGTTTAGATCCCTGTAGTCTACACATACCCTCACCTTTCCTCCAGGTTTAGCCACTGGGACTACATTGGACAGCCATTCCGGGTAAGTGGACACCATAATGATTCCCGCCCTGAACTGCTTGATGATTTCTTCCTTTACTTTTAAGCTCCACTCCGGTTTCAACTTTCTTAATTTTTGTTTGACAGGCCGGAAACCCTCTTTGATGGGTAATCGGTGTACCACAATATCGGTGGACAATCCGATCATATCCTCATGAGACCAAGCAAAGACATCCTCATATTGTTTTAGCAACTCAGTCATTTCGGCTTTTTGGTTGGGGGTAAGGTCCGTCCCTATCTTGAGTTCTTTTGGCTTGTCAGGGGTTCCAATATCAATGGTGACAGTTTGGTCCAAGTTGGGTTTGGGTTTATCCTCGACCCATCCTTTGATCTCGTCAGGCGCGTCGTCGTAATCTGTCTCGTCTTGTTCAATGCCCATTAAATCGAAATCCAGCTCAATGTCAAAATCATAATCATCATTCAAATTCGAAAGACCATTTGTTAGGCAAGGATTACTCAAATTGGTACACCTGACATGAAACAAAATACTTGTCATATATAAATCATTTTTCACGACGATCGCATTTTCAAATAACACGAAGAAACGACATAATTATGCAGAAATAAAACAATCAACAAAAATAAAACTTCTTCATTCTCCCATCCTCTGGGGTCTACCACCCTCACATTGGGTTTTACCCTTGTTTGGATATTACTGGTTTCATGGTCCAGTTGTCGACGGTCAGGTCAGATGAAATGCGCTGGATAAAAGGGGGCTTTACATCGGACACCTCCCCGATGATCACGGATACGTCGCCTGAGTCCTCCTTCCTATTCTCTCCAGGAATAATCAGCCCTGCCCAATCGATGCCAGGCACAACTTGTTGGGCTCCCGGTGGTGCGATAGTATTCGTCCCCTCCCTACTGCTTGTTGATTGTCCGGGGATGTAGCACTTGGTTTCAAACTCCTTTGCGACCTCTTGCAGGAAACTTTCCCTCCGGGCCGACCCATCACGTGCGGGGGTTAATTCTTCATTCCCTGCCCCAATCACAGGCTCGCTGATCCCCTGTTCATTGTCGACTTTGGTCACTGGACTGCCAGCTAGTCGAATCAGAGCCGCACCCCGACGGTGTCTCCGTGCTACGCCCTCATGGTATCCCAACCCTGCTTTGCCTATCTGCTGTGGTAGGTGGATGGGCTTGGTGATTCCCTGACTGCTCCTTCCTAACCCCTGTCCAGGCTGGAAGTTCATTTTTATCATTTCCTTTGCCACAAAGGTAAGTTCGGGAGAGACCCTAGGTTTCACAGCTGGAGCTCCCGGGCATCTATAGTGGGGAGTGCTAATCTCCAGTGCTTGAAAGCTGGCAGGTGCCGCCGACTCATCCACATTAATCACTGGTAGGCCACTCCTGGGAGGAGAAGGGTCATCACATTCGGTCGAGATTGTTACCAGATTCCCATCGATGATTAGCTTGACTTGTTGGTGGAGCGTGGAAGGAACTGCCCCGGCCATGTGTATCCATGGCCTCCCCAATAACATGTTATAACTGGCTGCAATATCTAGGACCTGGAAAGAGATATCAAAAGTACAGGGTCCTATCTCCACCGGCAACTCAATTTCTCCATTGTATCCCTCCGGGAACCATCGAAAGCTCGTACCACCACATGACTGGCTCGTAGGCGCTTGGGATTGATGTTCATCTTCTGTAAGGTACTGAGGGGACAGATATTCAATGCCGATCCCCCATCAATCAGCACCCCATTCATTATATAACCCGAGGAGATTACCGCAATATGTAGCGGTTTCCGGTGTCCCCTTCCCTCCTTGGGTATGTCCTCATCCGTAAAGGATATTACATCGTTCTCCAATAGGTGGCCCACCAGCTGGCCGAAACCCTCCTCACTAATTTCGTTGGGCACGTATGCCTCCTCCAGAACCTTCGTCAGGGTTTTGCAATGCTCACTAGATGACAACACCAAGTCCATGACTGATGTTAGGGTTGACTCCTCATTTAAAATCTGGATCCCCCTTGTTTTCGGGTGATCCATCCTTCTCAAGAATTCTATGGCCCTTTCCTCGGAAATCTCTTCATTTTTTCTCTTTTGGCTCTCGAGGACTCGCCCGGGAAGATATAAGGGGTTCCCCTTTGTCGTCACCGAAGCACAACTGGCCGCTTCCTCTGGCATTCCCCCATAATTCTAGGGTACAGTCTTTAGACTACTGATAGGGATTTACGGCCTTGCTGCAAGGATGATGGGCCTCGGAGCCGTCAACTTGACCGGTCCCTCCGTGCTATTTGTACTTACCCCTATCAACCTGATGGGCGTTACCCTTGCACTCCCATGATCATGTATCACGTTGATCATTTCCTCAATTTTCTGCACATAGTTCAACCTTGGCGGCTCCCCAGCTTCACTTGCCTCTGTCGCATTGACCCCCCCTCCATCATGTCTTGGCAGGGGATTTGCCTTAACATTTGGGGAGTCTGGCTGTTCCACCACAATTTCCCCACTGTCAATCAGGTTTTGGATTCGATGCTTCAGCGTCCAACAGTCCTGTGTATCATGGCCAGGGGAACTGGAGTGGTATGCACATCGCTTGCTCGGATCAAACCTTCTACCCTTTGGGTCACTCGGGGGTGCCAAACTAACTATCTTCTTTTGGGCTACCAATACCGCTAATACCCGTTCAAGCGGCTCCCCGAGCGGGGTGAATACTCGATTTTGCGAGGCCTCATATCTTTTTCGCCCCTCTGCCCTTTGATCTGTGAAGTTTGGCTGTCGGGATGGCCCTACCCTCTACACCTGTACCGGAAGATGGCCTTCTGTTTTTCTGGATGACCCTTGTAGGATGAGGGAGACATCCTCTTCCTTATTCTTTTGGACCCTCCGGGAAGTGCTGCCATAGTTTCCATTCTGTATTTGCTCGGCAGCAGTTTCTAAAGCAGTAAAATCCCGGATTTTACCCGATTTCAACCCCATATCTACCATCTCTCCATGTTTAATCATTTCAGCAAAGGGTCTTCCAATCCCCGAGATGACTCGTTCATAATACGGTGCCTCTTGAATGTCTATAAAGGTCATCACCATCTCTGATTCGCTCATCGGGGGGTTCACCTGTGCGGCCATGCCCCTCCATCATTGCGCATATTCCCTGAAGGATTCCCTAGGTTGTTTCTTAACCTTTGTCATTTGATACCTGTCAGGGGCCATCTGGGCCTGAAAGCTGTATTGGGTTAAGAAGGTATGGGCCAATTCCTCCCAGTTGTGGATTCGGGCGTTGTCAAGGCGGGCATACCAAATTCTTGCCTCCCCCGTTAAGCTTTTCTGGAACAGCTGCATTCTCAACCCTTCGTCCTCGGCATAAGACCCGAGTTCTCCAATGTATATTTTCAAGTGTGTGTAGGGGTCCCCCTTCCCATTGTATTTTTCAAACTCGGGGATTTTAAATTTCTCCAGGTATCTGGCTCTGGGGAAGACACATAAATCTGAATAGTTAACCCTGCCGAGGGACCCTATGCCCTTCATAGATTGGATGGTTTCCTCCATTTATCTCATTTTCTTCCGCAGGTCATCTGTATCTCCCTCTTCCGGGATAGTAATCACTGTTTTGTTTGGTACGGGAATGGCCTTTGGGACGACTGGCTCGCCCTTAGGTGGATCCTCCCTGGGTGGTTCCTGCCTGGGTATCAACTGCTCTCTTAGCATTATGGCCATTTCTAACATCTGCTTCTTAAAGTCATCAAATTCCTCCCTGGATATGGAACCGGAATTGGTAGATGGAATATCAGCCATTTCAGATATAGAGTTTTGGGCCCTTTTAGACTGCGAACGGGTTTGAGGAGCAATCCTACAGAAACCAAAGTTCGAAGTTTAGTCTTGGGGAGTAAAAAATGTGGATGCATGCTGAAGCTGTAATTTTTGTGTTTTTGGGGTTTTTTAATCTTTCCCTGCAAAACAGAAGGTTAGTAGTCCTCTAATGCAATGACAAATGTTAAATATGGCTTTATTAAGCTCCCAAGCTGTTCCCTGCAAAACATAGAGGTTAGTAATTTCTCTTGACAAAAGGGAGCCGTATATGAATGATATCATGACATTTATGCGTGAAATGTAAAAAGGCATGAAGAGACTTTTCCTGCGTAGGGTTAATCTGAGGCTGACTTATCCTAGGGTTACTCTCACGGGCTTTTCGGCATGAAGGTTCCCATATCTTCGCAATCTACTCGTCTGAATCCTTTCGATTGGAGCGGATATGGGTGGTGCGTTTCCTGAGCCATCTCCGGGGAGCAGCCCCTTCGAGTCCAGTAATAAGCAACCGACAAGTTCGCCTCAGGAGGAGGTACTCTCTCAACATACATTCACATTCATCGCCCTCACCGTATGCAAATGAAAAAGTAAAGCAATTCCATTCAATCATTCATTTATTGGGCAAAAACACACATTCACACAACAAAAGTAAAAAAATCAAAATATCGCACGCACACACATTTTATGAATTTTAAAAGGATAAGATAGCATCAAGATATGAACGCGGCTTAAGCCCTCTAATATCCCCAGCAGAGTCGCCAACTGTCGACGCCAGGTTTTTCGCTTCGCGGGTCCTTTTTTAGTCTTTTCCGATTTTAGCCTCTTGATTAAATGACTTTTGGAAAATGTCGGCATTAATGTCGACGGGGTTTTGAAAGATTGCCTTTTTATGATGAGCCAATTAATCAGAGTCGCCAGTTGGTATATTTGAAATGGATGTACCAACTCATCCGAGTTTTCATTTTTTATAAATCGTTGGCTCATAGGTGACTCCGAATTAATTGGTCTGCGAATCGAGATTCATAGAGTTCGGGGGCTTGCTTAAGTGAGGGGAAGGTGTTAGGCACCCCTCGACTTCCGTGAAACACGGTTACCGCAATCTTGATACTTTCCTATCCTTTGATTCATGAAATGTGTATATGTGCGAGTGTGTGTGTGTGTGTGCTTATGTGAATGTTGTGGTGAGTTTGTATGAAAGAATCCTTTGGATTTTTAGGGAAAGTTGTGCTTTAATTTGAGAATGTTTCAGAACGTCGTTTCTATTAATACGAGAACGCTCCCTCTATTCATGCGAAAGGTTTGATTTTACTTATCAAAACTATGAGGTCTTTATTAGGCGTCATCTTGATAAAACGTGAGTTTTTCTTAAACCTTAACCAAAATAGGAATCGAGATTTATACGTTGCTTTCATAAATGATGGGCAATTTCTATGATCTCTTTCGCCCTATACATCAAGGTTTAATAAAACGTTTAATTTCCCTTATAAACCCATTTTTTGTGACATTTGAAAATAACTTCTTTTTAGCTTTCTCGTATAATAGGAATCAACCTTCATTAGCATTTCCAATTTTTTTTTAGCCTCGTGATGCTAATAGCCTACTTTGATTGATTTTAGAAAAGATCTTTATCGTTTAATCTTTTGAAATCATTTTGGCGTCTCGAAATCTAATCAAGCATAAACACGCGTCGGGGCTATTCGCAGGCATGTAAGCCATCAAAATATCCCCGAACGCCAACAATCACATATTTCACTACTACGGGGCCTTAAACTCGATTCTTGCCTTGGCGTCGTTTTAAGGCCCGATGGTTACATGTTACAAAACGAGCACCTTGAATCTATTACATACATCAAAACGTCCATCATCGGATTTGAACCACGGGGTCGCGTTCCTAGGCTCACACGAGATTACGACATGCCCACAAAATGAGTATTACATAACTAACCAACCCGGACTTATCTAATACACCATGATATCCGAAAATGACAATCTAAATAAATTACACCCAATAAATTATCATAAACAAAATAAAAATGTTATTAGGAGTGGGATGAATACTTGGAAAGCCATATGACTTATATTTAAAATTATATAAGTTATATATGCTTAGGAAAGTATTTTGTAAAGTAAATTAGTTTGTGAAAAGAGAAAATTTATATGTTGCAGGAATGTTAAATGGGTTCTTATGAAAGGAAATAGCATCGAAAATGAATGAGAAAGTTCAACACCGGAAGTTAATATGGATTAAACTATTGAATGAAAATATACGAAATTAATGTTATTTGAAGGATTGCAGGAGTTGCATGCTTGGTTAATGTTATAAGAATATTAATATTATTTAACTATAATATTAATATATATACATGATGAGTATTTTAAGTATATTAATATTATTTAATTATAATATTAGTATATAAGTGATGAGTAATTTGAGTATATTAATATTATTTAATTCTAATATTAATATATATAAATGATGAGTATTTTAAGTATATTGATATTATTTAATTATAATATTAATATATAAGTGATAAGTATTTTAAGTATATTAATATTATTTAATTATAATATTAATGATGGGTATTTTAAATATATTAATGTTATTTAAGTATAATATTAATATATAATTGATGAATATTTTAAGTATATTAATATTATTTAATTATAATAGTAATATATAAGTGAGTATTATTGTAAGTATATTAATATTATTTAATTATAATATTAATATGTTAGTGATGATTATTTTAAGTGTATTAATATTATATAAATATAATATTAATATTTGAGCATAATATTTAACGTGCTTAATTGATAAATATTATTTCATTAAATTAGGTTGTCAATCGAAGGAAGAAAACGAAATATTCGATACGAATAATTTAGGCGATGATCTACGAACTGAGGCAAGTTTTTCAGAATTTACTCTTATGTGAAAAATGTCATTATATGTTAATGCGCTGTCATACTATAACATGTTATGAACTGTTGACTTAGCTGTTACGTTCAGTTGAACTTTATACTGTGCAAATGAAATACGTGATGATATGTGACTTACGTGTTAATATGTTTACATGTATAACTGTCATACATGAAAATATTGTGAAGCATGCATGATACATGATTTATGTGTAACTGTTAAACTTGCGGGCAACGTAGTTGCTCACCCACGTCACAAACAGATTTTTGTAGCTAGCGAACAAGGACCTGGATGGTCAGAAGAAGATAACTGCAGGAAAGGCATTTAAACGATAAACTAAAGTCTATGTTGCGATATTATATTATTTTAATATTGCACTATTATTTACAAGTTGATGTATTGTATACTCTGATTTAGAATGGTGCGTACGATTAAAGGTTAGAAAACCTGGGAGTAGATTAAGATGTATTGTAATATTATAGAGATTACATTTATGTTGTAAGAATTGTATTGTTTATGTAGTAACGTGGCGAACCGGACCCGAGGTCAAGGTGACCCGGATTTGGGGTCGTCACAATTTCCGTGCTTTTTCTTGTTGCTGGAATTCTTCTTCTTCCAAAACCTTCAACTTCTTCAACTCCCTGTATGCTGAGCGAAAATGAGCTGAAATAGGCTGGCCAGAGCCAGCCGCAGATCAATCTGCGGCTGGCTGGCCGCCTGCCTTCCACTCACCCCGATTTCGAGTTCCGTGTTTCGAGTTCCGTGTTTTCAAAAGGCGCACTATTTGGCCGCAGATCAATCCGCGGCTGGACGGTTTGACTTTCTCGTTTTCCGTGCCAAGTCTCGATTTTCATGCCGTAACGTCGGTTTTCGCTGACAGGTTCGTATTCTGCAGTCCGGGAATTTTCGGGAGACGTGCCACCTCATTCGGGGATGTCTGTTCCGGATGGCCTTATTATCACGTCAGCTTTGGTCGCCAAACATTGCGGTGGTGTCGGGCGCTCGCATTTGTGCCCATTCCTTTGCTCCCGCAAGCCGGTTCAATTGACGATTTTGCCCTCCTGTCATGGTTAGTACAAGGAACGCAAAATTTGGGTGTCTACATTCATTATCAATAAATATTAGTTTATAAAAACTAATATTATTTATACTTCATTCAAAACCAATCTTGGTTCCTTTAGAAACTTTATTCATTTTAATCCTTAATATAAATAATAAGGGTCTCACAAATTTTAAATGCAAATATTTTACATGTTGAAGCTTAAACCATTTATATTCTATTTCAGAAATATCTTTTAACTTTACTTGCAAATTCGGGAATTAAACAGCTAATACATAGCTTTTTTAGTAAAACTTAACTTACTATATTATTTCTTTAATTTAAATAATTTTTATATCATTTTTCATGTTCATGAGTCAACTCGGACCATTGCCTCATGAATAAATATTTTATCCCGCTAGCACAATAGCTTCACTTTTCGTTTTGCTAATAACTTGTATTTTTAATTTGTATATATATTAAATATATATACATCGCTATATAAATCTCGGCTCAAAACCTCGATTTTGAACCCCGGAAACCTTCATTTCGCCACTTTTATGATTGTTACAGTTTTTAACGGTTTCACGCTTTTCATTTCGCTATAAAACCATTTTACATCCCCTCGCTGGCTTCCGTTTGCTTAAAAACAAAATTTCATATTTTTATTATATTTTTATTGCATTATTTATGCTCGGAATAAATTTTTATGGCATAAATTTATCAAAAACATCAAAACTCTCATATTGGGACTTCACTAGACTTATCATTGCTTAACATCTCGCTCGAACACGATTCGGAACGACGAATGTCAAAACAGCCCGGCGTGTCGACGCTCGGCGTCACTCAAATTTTAGTTGTGACATGCCAATTTTGCCAATTTTTAATTCTCAAACCATAAATCGAGTCGTAGCGAATTCTTGGTATGTTGGGGTTCTTATGTCATAGTATTTTTAAAAAAATTTAACCGCGAAAAGGAATCACGAAAGCCACTCAAAATCACGTCCGAAAAGCATGTCGAGCAGCAGCGCTGCAACGCCGCGTGCACGCTGGGCGCGCGCAGGGCCCAGGCGTGGGCTGCTGCTGCTGTCCTGCTACTGCCGCTGACAGCTCCAACATGCCTACTTTGCGATTTTCTCACACGTTGCTCGTTTATCGGATTGATCCAAAATTCAGATATGTTATACATCGTATACCCGACTATTTTTAAAAAATATAACCCCTCCATTCTGGGTTCGTTACACTGCCTAAACAGCGCCCCTAAAGTGACTGCAGAGGCTAAATTTCAGAACGCGCGTTTACACGTCAAAACTCGCCGTGGTTCGTTTTGGCTCATTTTGCTACCCAACTAAGTCTTGTTTAACATATTAAGACGCGTCTAAAGTCTTGGCTTCGCAAAATTCTAAGTTTTTCATCATTTTTACTCTTTATGGTCACTAATTTTCAATTTTCGCGTTTAGAGGTCAAAACTCGCCTCGACGTGTTCCAACCCAACTTGTTTTACAAATAAGTCTTATTTAACATAATAAGACTCGTCCAAAGTATCGGCTTCATTAAATTCCGAGTTTTTATCCGTATTTGTTCTTTATGGCCATTTAACGAACATAACGTGTGCGTTATTGTTTTCGCTTGCTTTCTTATCGATTTAATAGCGTTTTGGTTTCGGATATTCTGTAATTTCCTTCCTTATAACTCCGCACAACCAAACCTAGTCTCCAAGTCTTTAATTTCACTTTTCATCGATACATAAGCTAATATTTACACTATATAGCTTACTAACTTAACTCATATTTTGATCTTTTGATTCAAAATCAATTCTAACTACATATTATATATACATAGACCAAAACTTGATTTATTACAAAGAATCTTCATTAAGAATTACATCATAACCTACTAAACTTCCAAAATCTCAAGTTTAGTAATAAAAATTATATATTACATAAACTTTAATTAAACTCAAAATTGAGTAAGGATTTATACCTTATGCTCCCTTCCTTTATTAAATCCAAGCTTTGCTACCTCCAATTAGCTTAACACTTGATTTCAATTTTTCTAAGGCTTCATAAAACTCACGGTTCTTCACTTCTCCATATTGGGAAATTTCTAAAATTCTAAGAGATGAGAGAGAGAGATGATTCGACAATTAATATAGGGAATGAGGGAGGAGAACTTTCACCAAATCTTGTAAGCAATACTACTTGATGCCCAAGATTTTTGAGTAACCTCCACATTTTCTCCCTTCTCTTCTCTTCCACACGGTTTTAAAGAAATTTGCAAGGCTTGGGAATTAAGCTTGCAACAGTGTTTTGTTATAACAATAAAATCCCAATTTGCTTAATTAAATATTTAGATCAATTACTCTCTTATTGTTCTTATTAAATAATTTAATTACCCAATACTTAGTATCTTAATTTTATTAAATAAGTTACTACCCAACCCACTTGTAAAATATTTTCACTCTCTTGGAAATATATACATAATATGTGCACAAGATTATTGATATGTAAATTATATAATCCCAAAATAAAACACAACATAACATAACATAATAAGCTTTCACTACATATTTATTTATAAATGCCAAATAAATATGCAACACATAATATCTCATGTAAATTTAATTATTTACTTACTTCAGATATTATAATAAATATAATATCCTTTCTTTATTCAAACAAATTTATTTAAGAAGTTTTTTTAATGCTCTTGGTTTTAGATCCATGCTTTCGCTCAAATTTTAGTTGTGACATACCTTTTTTGCCTATTTTTAATTCTCAAACCATAGATCGAATCGCAGCGAATTCTTGGTATGTTGGAGTTCTTATGCCATAGTATTTTTAAAAATTTTCTAACCGCGAAAAGGAATCATGAAGCCCGCTCAAAATCACATCCGAAAAGCGTGTCAAGCAGCAGCGCTATAGTGCCGCGCGTACGCTGGGCGCGCAGGGCCCAGGCGTGGGCTGCTGCTGCTGTCATGCTACTGCTGCTTGTTGGGAATCAGCATGCGATCGATAAGCTCATTATCATAGGGAGAGAATGTTATAAGATCTGCATGTGATTACCTTTATTCATTATATGTGATTTGATTGATGACAAAATGATAAGCAGAACATTCATATTGTTAAAGCCTTGTAAAGTCCTTAATGAAATATATGTACAAGGACTTAGAAGATCAAATATGTTAGGTTGATCTAAGCTAAATGAATATCTATCTGATCAAAGCATGTTTATAACATTAGGTTTTGTAAAGTCCTTAAATGAATTTGATGTACAAGGAGTTAGAATAGAAAAAGATCAAACTTGTTAGGTTGATCTTATATACTGTAATGATATATGTACAAACAAGGGCCAGACTGATCGTAGAGCACTGTACTGACTAAATGAAGGATCATAGAGTAGTCAGTCAACATCGTAGAGTCAAGTATGCCATCACAGGGTTTGCTAGGAAAACGTAGAGCACTCTCAGCAGGACATAGAGTTCTCTCGGCAGAATGGAGAACACTCTCGGCAAGCACAGTAACAGGCTCGGTAGATCGTAGAGCTCACTCGCACTACTACAAAACAATAAATAGATAACGCATAAACAACGTTGTGATTTCTATCAGAAAAATATCGTGGTTAAGGGTGTCATCTATTTGACACCCTTATACAACGTTTTAAAATGTTGTAGTTAGGCACATTATACAACGTTTTTTAAGAAAAAAACGTTGTAGATTTGTTTTCCATAAATTAGTGGATGCTTGAAAACGTTGTAGTTTAATATATTAGACAACGTTTAGACACATTTACACAACGTTTAGAATGTGTCATCTATTTAGACAAATTTATATAATGTTTTTAAAACGTGACTTAAAAATGTAGTAATACATGCATATAACAACTGCTTTTAAATATCGACCATAACAACTGCCAAAATGTATCAACCATTCAAAATACATCCTAATAATACCATTCGTTTACAGTTTCAAATTACTACATCCACAAAAAATATACCAAACTATCCATATATGCATCTCAAATTCACTTTTCAATATAAATTACTACTATATTGAATTGTGAATTTGATTACATTCATCCACAAAATAAACCAAACTATCCATAAAATTAAGCTACTACCTAAGCATGTGCAAAAAAGCCTAGGTTCTCCCAAAATACGTACATTCATCTAACCCTGTACATATCCACCGTTAACTCGAGGCTCTACATATAGCTGCTCACATACGCTGCGCACTCATCCCGTACTTCGTCAATTTGTTCTTGTGTGTACGTTAATCCATTTGCCTTATCCCACTGAAATAAAAGAACAACAAATTTAGTATTCAACAAGCTCTGTTACGATATAAACTTAAAAGTTTCAATTTCAAAATCTTGATCATATTTAACTTGTATAATACTTAAAAAGATTAAAAATCACAGGAATGAATGTTGTATGTTACTAGGGGTAAAAAGACATCTAATCAAAATTTGATGTTATAAAATCACAAGGGAGCGAGCAGGAGACATAAGCCATCAATAGCTCCATATTTAAAGAGAAACTATATCAACACAAGGGATTGAATCTGTGAAATGAATAACAACAACTCAAACTGTAGTTGACATTATACTACATATGTTTGTGTTATGTTCCTTGGTTAATTCCTTGTGCAAAGCAAGGCATATTTTGTGTTACAGGGTTCCATACTTAAGCGCTGCTGCTGCAGCAGCAACTATCCTTGCGTAGCTAATGCAAGACACTGTGAAATTACATTTCATCATCATCATCATCATCATCATTTATAATCAACATCCAAATGGTTGAGGCTACTCGACTCGTATTCCTGTAATTTCCCATTTACTGAAATGCACCAGAGGCAATATATTATTGATAACAATACTGTACTACTGCGTTTCCTTACCTTTTCTATCATTTGGGTGTTCCTGGATTTATATGCACTCAATTTCTATCATTCTACGGCTTAGATTGGCAGACGTGGACATGGCATAGAGCATAAATTTTCTCACTCGTCGATGGGTGTGATGAGGTCACTAAAGAGAGAGGAGGTTGGTGAGGGTTTTTTTTTCATATTTTTTGTTTTTGGTTGGTGGGGAATTAAAATGTCGAAATTATCATGTTGATTTTAAATTATTTTATATATTTGATTTTAACCCGAACATGTTGATTTTAAATTAGCATGCAACAAGGTCTCAATTTTTTTAATTGAGACCTTGTATTGATACATTCTGGTACAATAATATGATCAGTTTAGATGTATAAATCATTGAAATTTACACTTGCCAGCAGAGCCCTCAAAACTGCCCAAATGTCCTTCATGATGAAGCTTCATTGTCACTTCTTGCCCATCAAAATCAGGAGGCTGCAATACCCACATGCAAAAAAAAAGGTAAGAAACTTAATGCCACCAAGCTAAAACTAGTGAACACTAATTAGAATAATACCAAGTATCAACTGAGTTGACACTACAAAATAATTAAATAACTCCGAGCCCCCCAGTGGGTCAAAGAAGAGACGCAAAGAAAAAGTAACAACTGGAAAAAGTAAGTTATAATAACCAATTTCTTTTCACCTCATAACAACCAGAAAAAGTAATAGCTCGCCACATGAATGTACTTCTATGAGTATGTTGATCTTTGTTGTAAACATGGATTGAATATTTTTGAAACATTACTTGACCATCTCAAATTGTCACTGGAGAATATAAAAGAGAGTCTTTTATTGTAATACCGTATGCTAGCTAGTTAATAGAGTATAATTATGGATCAGTTTTTATAGCTTGTATTATTGGAGTAGAAACTAGAAAGTAAATAATATAGATACTTAAAGCTTATAATGTGGATACATGGTCTAGGTATCTTGTGAAGCTGTTAGAATTTGACAGAAAGATAGGGAATAATATCCTCACTCAATGGATCTTGGAGCTTATACCCGGCAACAGTTGTAGACGGCATGTCATTATTCTTCTCATTCAACAAAACTATGTCTTTATTAAAATGTTACTCAAGTACAAATATTACATCCCAAAATCATGCCATAAAATGAAAAAACAACCTCCATATGAAACCCAAAAAATATGACCACCAGAAAGTAACAACACCACCTTTATAAATCCTAAGACTCGAACCCAGATAATTATCCAATTGAAAGGAGAAAGTTATGTTAGAAGAATTGAAGAAAGAAGTGAGAAATAGGAGGACAGTGAAAACTAAAATAACAAATTAAAAATAAAATAAAATGAAATAAATTCCCACAAAGGTTAGAAAATATTGGCTTTCAACTAATATTTGCACCTCAATAAAAATTGAAACTTGAACTGACAATGGAAGGCATGCAAAATTTACATAAGACCACCTGATCCACCTCTGTCTATATGAGCTATGATTTCAATTAGCTGGAAAGGTTTTGCTTTTCATCATACTTCGGAAGACGCAAGGAATATGTTAAAAGTCCAATCATACAAATGACAGTCTTATACCAACTGAACTTGCTTCTAGGAGCCCCATAACAAAGACATCCACTTTTTAATATGATGATCTGCTTTATGCTTTGGCACAAAACCTTCAACTCAAGCCAGATCTTGACAAAAAGAAAAAAATTAGAACCCACTAAAGCTTTAAGGGTTTTCTACTTTCCTATTTTTGGGGTCACTATAATGAAAATCGCACAAAAAATTCTAATTTCTAATTCCTAATAAGACATAGCTGGCAGGATTCCCCCATCTCATACTTTGGGAGCTCATCAAGTCCCACTAGGCTACAAGGTGGGCTGTAAGCTACAGAATCATAACATGCGTAGTCACATTTTGGAAGCTTAATTAGAAGTACGACTTTGCACTACAGTGACTAAGGTAGTGTTTGATAAAACTGTGTAATAAGAACTTATTAAAATAGAGGCTCTTTTTAAAAGAGAGCTTAAATATATAAAAAATTAGAAATTTAAAAGCTTGTGCTGAACACAAAGTTAGAAACCATAAACCCCTGCACATAAACCTTCTTAGAGAACTGGATCACATCTAAAACTTAAACCCACAAAAAAATGTATAAAAATCATTAATTTGACAAATCCAATTGAATAATGCTTAATTTAGGTTTAAAAACTAAGAAACTTAGCAGCTTGTGCTGAAAAAAACTTAAGAGACCATTAACCCCTGAACAGAAACTTTTTTAGAGAGCTTAAACCCCTGGACCACCCCAAAAAAAAAAAGAAAAAGAACCGGGAATTACACAAATAAGCACACAAAAGCTTAAAGAAATCAAATGCAGCATAAATGCATAATACAAGCTAAACAAGAATTGGGTTTTACTTACCTTGAGTTTTCCGAGGAGTTCAAAGCCACACAGCAAATGGGTCAAAGAGGCATTCACCAAAAACTGCGAAATCAACACAAAAGACGTTCTTTATGGTATTAAAGTGAAGGTTCATATCCCACTTTGCTAGCAGAGGCCATCACTCAACAGAACCACACTTCTAACATCAACCAAAATAAAAACAAAAATTAAATGGTAATAATGAGAAATATAAGTAGCAGATCAATAAAGAAGAAGCTGTTAAGACAACTATAATATTATACTGTTATCTGGGAACTTGAATCTTTTCTGAACAATAGAAGTCAGCTCCCTAATTCTCCTCCCCTTTTCACCTACAAATTTCAATTAAATCCAAATCAATAAATCACACACAGATCAATTGATTAAAGAATTTCAGTAAGTAAGATAAATTTACCAAGAACATTCTGGGTACGAGTAGCACGAATGATGATTTCAGTGCGCATGGGAGTAACTCTGACCTCAACACCAGAGTATCCATCCTCAGCTAATTCTCTAGCCAATACCTCGTTCAGTTCAGCGAAGAACACTCCATCAGCGACAAACTGCAATAACATAACTCAAGAAATGAAATCACCTATACAGCTATTCTCATATATGTGTGTATATAGTGAGATTCCGATGTCACTTACCTTTCGCTTCTTGCTCATCTAGGTCGCCATTTTCGAATTAGAGTTGCAGAAATTAGATCTGACCGAGCAAGTTTGCCTTCAGCATTCGTCTGAAACTAACCCAAAGCTCTGCTAGGGTTTTGGTTTCGTTGAAACCTATATATATCTATGTTGGATTTAAGATGAAGGAACCAAAGAGCAGATAGAGAGAAGGAAAACTGGAGAGAGAAGGAAAAATGAAGAGAAAAACCGAAAGAGAGAAAGGAAACTGAAGAGAGGGAACGAAAGTGACGAGCACGGAGAGAAAAAGAACCAAACCGACGACGGCAGAGAGCAAAAGAACGAAACTGAGAGAAAAAGAGTATGTCTTTTAATTTTAAGTGTTCACTTGAGCTCCGTATTTTTTAGATAGATAACATTTTTTTAAAAAAAACGTTATCTAGTTAAAACCAAAAAATACACTTTTAAATACATAACGTTTTTTCATATATATCTACAACGTTTTGTTAAAAAAACGTTGTGTAAAAATATACCATAACGTTTTTTTTTATAAAAACGTTGTGGTTTAAGTGTTGTCTATTTACTACTTTGTACTAGTGTCGATAGCAGTCTCTGGGCATTGTAGAGTTGCACATGTTAACGCAGAGCTTGCAAGGCAATCGTAGAGTGTGGCTCGGCAGAACAAGGAGCTTACTCAGGATCGTAGAGTGCGCACTACGAAGAGAAGATCATTGTGCTAACATGGGTTTGTAGAGTCAGTCTAAAGTCAGCCACTCTACGACTCCAATGAACAATCTGCAACCAAGCAACAACGAAAAGATCATAATGTTATGCTCTGGGAACGAAAAGCCAAATGGAGATCACAGAGCATAAGGGAACACAAACTGCAGTATAGTGAGAAGCACATCAAAGCGCAATGCAAGTACAGTCAGCCATTCTACAAACTGCAAGGCAGCACAAGGTCACAACTGAAGTAAACAGTTAACTCTACGATCTAAGGCAACAGTCTTCAGTCTGAAGCAAACAAGTTAACTCTACGATCAGAAGCAACAAGCTGCATCCTAGACGATCGTAGAGTAAGTAAGTGCCAGCTAGATTAAAAATATTAGAGCACTTAGGGCTTCTATCCCAACGTTAGCGGCTGAGTAGATAATTGAGTAAAATAAAAAACCAATCTGAGTGGGGCTCAAACAGCCATACTTGCAGCAGTCAACAAGCAGCGCATGTGACTCCACTATCTTGGTACCAGCTAATGGATGTTGACTCAGCCATCACTAGCAAACTTAAGGAAGTAAAATATTCAGTGGTACAATAAATAAGTTTGCAGAAAGTTAGTCTCCAATGGAAAAAAGTGCAACGAAAAGATATCAACGACAAGCTTCCAACGAGAAGAAAATGCAGAACTACAAAAGAGAAAACTGCATTCGAATGGAAGTAAGTGTTGATAACTGGTAAGCAAGAGAGCAAGAACACAAACTGTACAATCAGCTAGAAGCTTCACTGTAACATGAGAGGTATGCCAAAGGGTTGACATATGAGCTAAGAGTCGAATGACCAAGAAGCCAAGATCAAGAGTGACAAGAGCTGAAGGCAGACCTAGAAGAGCAACTCTATGATCAAGAAATGAACACACTGAGCTGAAGAGATAAAGAATTGACTTAGATAAGTCAACCTGTGTTCATCTAGAGTGATCATCTGTATCTGTTATGTACCAAAAGAAGGAACTGCTTCAACGATCATCATTAGCAGTATCCAGAAGAAGATCACTACCAGCTGCCAAGTACTAAAAGATGAAGGAGATCAAAGTTCATCTTCGCAGCACAACCCAACAAATAATCAACACACCAAAGAGGGTAGGGCGTCCTTATCTTAAATGACTAAACAAAGTCAAGTCTGCTGGACTTGCTGAGTACCAAAGGGTACAAGAGATTCTAAGGCTGCTGGCTTTAGTCTACAGGATTTCAGGGCTGCTGGCCTTGAAGGGTTTTTCGTGAACTATGTTCCCAAGTCTGCTGGACTTGAAGAGGGTCATAGGATCCTTGTCCGAGGGATTAAAAATAACTTAAGTCTGCGGGACACAAGAGGGGTCAGAGGATCTGTGTCTGCGGGACTTGAGGAGGGTCATAGGATCCTTAACTTAGTAGCTAAAAATAACTCTTGTCTGCTGGACTTAAGAAGGGCGGAGAGTCCTTGTCTTTGTGACTAAAACAATTAGTGGATTCCTACTTGTTGAAGTAGAAGAGTGGAGTACGTAGCAGTTATTCAGTCTCCGAACGACTTAAAATCTCTTGTGTCTTTTACTTTATGTTATTTAGCCTATGCACATTAACTGTTATATCTGCTATCAACCATACCATAGATTTGTCAATTGAACTTAGATTATATTTACATCTATGAAGGGGTTATTAAAGTATATTCCGTTGTGCATGAATTGATTCTCTATTCATAACTGTTATACTTTCATGAATAAAAATTAAAAAAAGTTTTTAAAGGATCTATTCAACCCCCCACCTTCTAGATCCCCATTGTGTCCCCGGGAACCAACACTACTGACAACTCCAACATGCCTACTTTGTGATTTTCTCACACATTTCTCGTTTATCGGATTGATCCAAATTTTGGATATGTTATACATGGTATACCCTACTATTTTCAAAAAATATAACCCCTCCATTCCGGGTTTGTTACACTGCCTAACTAATGCCCCTAAAGTGGCTACAGAGGCCAATTTTCAGAACGCGCGTTTACACGTCAAAACTCGTCGTGGTTCGTTTCGGCTCGTTTTGCTACCCAACTAAGTCTTGTTTAACATATTAAGGCGCGTCTAAAGTCTTGGCTTCACAAAATTCCAAGTGTTTCATCATTTTTACTCTTTATGACCACTAATTTTCAATTTTCGCGTTTATAGGTCAAAATTTGCCTCGACGTGTTCCAAACCAACTTGCTTTACAAATAAGTCTTATTTAACATAATAAGACTCGTCTACAGTATCGGCCTTATTAAATTCCAAGTTTTTATCCGTGTTTGTTCTTTATGGCCATTTAACGAACATAACGCGTGCGTTATTGTTTTCGCTTGATAATTTCTTATCGATTTAATAGCGTTTTGGTTTCGGATATTCCGTAATTTCCTTCCTTATAACTCCGCACAACCAAACCTGGTCTCCATGTCTTTAATTTCACTTTTCATCGATACATAAGCTAATATTTACACTATATAGCTTACTAACTTAACTCATATTTTGATCTTTTGATTCAAAATCAATTCTAACTATATATTATATATACATAAACCAAAACTTGATTTATTACAAAGAACCTTCATTAAGAATTACATCATAACCTACTAAACTTCCAAAATCTCACGTTTAGCAATAAAAATTACATATTACATAAACTTCAATTAAACTCAAAATTGAGTAAGAATTTATACCTTATGCTCCCTTCCTTTATTAAATCCAAGCTTTGCTACATCCAATTAGCTTAACACTTGATTTCAAATTTTCTAAGGCTTCATAAAACTCACGGTTCTTCACTTCTCCATATTGGGAAATTTCTAAAATGCTAAGAGATGAGAGAGAGAGAGAGAGATGATTCGACAATATGGGGAATGAGGGAGGAGAACTTTTACCAAATCTTGTAAGCAATACTACTTGATGCCCAAGATTTTTGAGTAACCTCCACACTTTCTCCCTTCTCTTCTCTTCCACACGGTTTTAAAGAAATTTGCAAGGCTTGGGAATTAAGCTTGCAATAGTATTTTGTTATAAGAATAAAATCTCAATTTGCTTAATTAAATATTTAGATCAATTACTCTCTTATTGTTCTTATTAAATAATTTAATTACCCAATACTTAGTAACTTAATTTTATTAAATAAGCTACTACCCAACCCACTTGTAAAATATTTTCACTCTCTTGGAAATATATACATAATATGTACACAAGATTATTGATATATAAATTATATAATCCCAAAATAAAATACAACATAATATAATAAGCTTTCACTACATATTTATTTATAAATGCCAAATAAATATGCAACACATAATATCTCATGTAAATTTAATTATTTACTTACTTAAGATATTATAATAAATATAATATCCTTGCTTTATTAAAATAAATTCATTTAAGAAGTTATTTTAATGCTCTTGGGTAAAGTATATATAAATATTATATACTTAAACCGCTTCTTTTCCTTCGCTACGCAAATTGTTCTCAACAATTTTATTTCCTCGCGTAGTAAATATATATGCATATATATAATATATATTTATTATCTCACAGCTCAGCATCACACCACACATGTGCACATAATACTAATATAAAATAAATAATGAATTTATCCTCTCACAATGCGTATTCCATATAAATGGATTTTATTCAATAAATAAGATATTAAAAAAAATATTCTCTCTTTATTAAAATAATTCAATGCTAGAATTTATTTTAATATCCTTTATTTAAAGTATACAATATTTCTGTATACTTAAACTAATTATTTTGCTTCGTAATATAAACTGTTTCATAACAATTTATTCATGCGCAATAAATTTACATACCTATATTTATCACATATAATAGAATACAAATTTATTTACTCAATTCTTATTTTAATAATTATCGGGAAATTTGAATTATTTTCTTTTCCCTTCTATAAATTATTTTCAACAATTTAACTATAGTAAATATCATAATATATTCACTACATTTGAAGCATACATACATTACATCCAATAACATAATACATGATTTTTTTAATAAAATGGTGGTTATACCTTAAGTATATTTAATGCCACCAATTTATCACATTAAAAATAATTTAATATTATAAATTATTTTAACTTACTTATTTAAATCTAACCCATCTTATTTCCTTTAATAAATTGTCCCAACAATTTATTTACATATAATAAATATATAATAATAATATATTATTAAACATAAAATCAGATATTGCATAGTTCGTATTCACTTATATAATACAATCTCCCTTTTCGAACTCTAGGTCTTGTACCTTAACCTTTATTTAATCATTGATTACTTTATTATTAAGTCTTAAATATCAAGGATATCACATTCACCCCTCCTTCCAAGAATTTCGTCCTCGAAATTATAGCGTACTTATTTCTCTGCTCATTCTATTAACCAAAACTAGGTTTCCAACTTAACTTTTACATTTTCACTTCAATTTCTTGCAAACAATTATCTTTCCTCCTTTGAGGATTTCTCTTCTATTATCTTATTCTACAATAGCTACTCACTAGGAGTTTATATCTTCCAATCATTCAGGAGTCTTCACAATTGTTCAATAATTGTGAAACAATATCAATAATCTGTAAAGTTTTATTCAAGAAAACTTTTCATATCGGACCGAGGGGTCATAAAGACCATGAACTTTGAGGGTTAGGGGTATTCCTACCTGTTACCTCTGAAAAAGTTAAGGTATGTTTACAATAACGAAGAAGGTAAACTACTTAGGCGGGTACGTCAGGTGATCAGTCTATCGTACCTTAATTTTTGGAACGACTATTTGCGTTCTTAGATTAGAATATTTTATCCAACCGGTATATCCCCATTTTACGAGGTTGTTCACCTCAGTCTTAACACAAGATTCTGCACCAAAATAATTTGGTTTGGCATAAATTCTCAAAGAACACTTGAATTTTTATAAATATTTGTCTAGCTGAATCAAATAGCTTAGACGTATACCAATAATTCGAACATCAATCGAAATATTTGTCTAGCCACTTTAATTGGTATTGACTTTTCTTTAACTGGTTCAAAATTCTGAAAATCATTTTATGACGTTATGATACCGTACTGTATTTACAGTCCATTGAGGATTCCGCCATTCTATGACTTTGTCATACTACATCATACCATAGTGGGCTGACGATCCTTAGATCATATCCAACACTAGGTTAATCTACATTGATGACGCCATCGTTTATCATCTCTGCACTAAATGCATTAATGATATAAAAATACATTTTGATAATTTCAAATCATTTTGCCTAGCTAAAACAATTAGCAAAGACATATGAATCATAGGACCTTTTTAAAACTTGTTGGTTCAAAAATTGATCCAACATATTTTTGAAAACACAAAAGTGCAAATATCAGCATGATGCCAATAAATTCGAAATCTAGCATAGCTAGAAGATTTGGAATACCTACGCTTCCTCCATCAACTCTAATTTTTCTCCAATGCTCCATTACTTAATAATTCTATCATCACCAATGTTCATCATATTGTAAATTCTTAGTTCACAATCTAAAACCTTTTTATACCCCAGTACAGTTCATCAAACTTACCACACGTTATGAGTTCAAGAACTTTCCATAATAATACGAGATTAGGAACTTGTTCTAGCGATACGTAGTTCAAGAACAGATCAAGAACTGTCCATACGCTTAGGGGTTCAAAAACATATCATATGATTATGAGTCATAAACTTACCATAAGTATGAGTTTTAAGAACTCGCTCTTAATCTTATATATTCTCTAACTATCAAATATAGATATGAGAAAAGAATCACCTTCTCACCATATGTATATCGATAGCGCAACACTAGGTTCCAAAAATTTATCAATATAGAAAGCTAAGTGATTGTCAACCCAAACACAATCCGCTGCCCATACAAGGAATTAGTCAACTCGGCCACTAATCAATATAGGAAGCTAAGCGGTGGTTAAACCAATGATAAATCCCTTGCCCATATAAAAAATTGTTCAACTCAACCACTATATCGATATAGGAAGCTAAGTGGTTCTCAAACCAAACACAAATTCCCCGCACATACAAGGAATCGTATAACTCATCCACTAACATGAGTCCTCAATTGAAAACCCACATAATCCTAATCTTATCTTTCTCTTTGCTCAATACGAACTTTTAATTCGTATCCCATCATTTATAACTCCTTCTGAGTTTTATCTTCGTACTATCTTCTAGTACCTTTTTCGTACAACAATTCTGCTATAAAGTTTTTAATTATTCGATGATCATCTATCCTTTCATATCTTAATCAGATCATATTGTGATCTTTCTTATAATCATGTTATATTACCATTCTTTTCTATCTCATAATCGTTTTGTTTTACGATCTTCTTATCTTTCCCTTTAATCTTATATTATGATTTTCTTTATGCTTTTAGTGTTATAGACTTTATCTATTCATCATTACTAGTCCTCTTTATTATCAAAGTTGGATAACTTCGGATTCTTATCTTTATATCTCTTTAAGATTCTTCTTTGAATCTTCTTTATCTTTTTCCAATCTAAATAATGAATTTCTTAAATTCATCTCTTAGCACTTAAACTCTATTTGAGTTTATTTTTTATTCTTATCTCTACGGTTATAGCCTAAGGTACTCATACCTAAGGTTTATAACCTATCAGCTCTGAAACCAACCTGTAACGCCCCCAAATCCTGGTTCCTTGAACCTCAAACCTAGTGCGTTACGGTACATCATCTTCTCACACATTCTATATCTAACGCGGAATATATAAACATAAATTGCTTATTACATAAGTTTTTCATCATTCCCAAGGTCTACTAACCTTAACTGAATACATACCTTAATAATTAAAAAGGTTTACATAATCATTTTACATAAGATAAATGTAATAGTAAGTAACTCTTGAACGTTTTCTCTTGTCTTTGTTCCTCCTGAAGCACTCGGGCTTAACTGAAATGTTATCATGATATAGCAAGAGTGAGCAACTACTTTGCTCAGCAAGTTTAAATACAATAAAGATATATCATGATTAAAGAAAAGAATATAGGTTTCTGAACTTTCAAATATATAATCATTGTGAAAGAGTGAGAATCAATTTCAATAAATGAATAATTGAATCAATAGCAATGAGTGGCCAACAATGGCCATGAACAAATTTGGTAATCAAGGTGATCAACCTTTCATACCAGGTGAACATATGCAACTTGCACTAAGTGCGATTAATAATAAATTTCATTGATGTGAAATAATTAACAATAATTAAACCACTAGCATGCTTGAAAATATTAACTCAAGTTTGAGTTAGGAAACTTGCAATAATGTAAGAAGTTTAGGGTTAAGAACTTGCCTTGATTGGAGATTACCGCTATAATTTAACTTAACTTCTCTCCACAAATCCTACACAATTGTATTTACATGCACATACTTATTAGCTAATTAGATATGTTGCAAAACATGCATGTATATTCATTATCAATAAATATTAGTTTATAAAAACAATATTATTTATACTTCATTCAAAACCAATCTTGGTTCCTTTAGAAACTTTATTCATTTTAATCCTTAATATAAATAATAAGGGTCTCACATATTTTAAGATGTAAATATTTTACATCTTGAAGCTTAAACCATTTATATTCTATTTCAGAAATATCTTTTAACTTTACTCGCAAATTCGGGAATTAAACAGCTAATACATAGCATTTTTAGTAAAACTTAACCTACTATATTATTTCTTTAATTTAAATAATTTTTATATCATTTTGCATGTTCATGAGTCAACTCGGACTATTGCCTCATGAATAAATATTTTATCCCGCAAGCACAATAGCTTCACTTTTTGTTTTGCGAATAACTTGTATTTTCACTTTGTATATATATTAAATATATATATACATCGCTATATAAATCTCGGCTCAAAACCTCCATTTTGAACTCCAGAAACCTTCATTTCGCCACTTTTATGATTATTATAGTTTTTAACGGTTTTACGCTTTTCATTTCGCTATAAAACCATTTTACATACCCTCGCCGGCTTCCATTTGCTTAAAAACGAAATTTCATATTTTTATTATATTTGTATTGCATTATTTATTCCCGGAATAAATTTTCGTAGCATAAATTTATCAAAAACATCAAAACTCTCATATTGGGACTTTATTAGACTTAACATTGCTTAACATCTCGCCCGAACGCGATTCGTAACGACGAATGTCAAAATAGCTCGGCGTGTCGACGCTCGGCGTCGCTCAAATTTTAGTTCTGACATGCCCTTTTTGCCTATTTTTAATTCTCAAACCATAAATCGAATCGCAGCGAATTCTTGGTATATTGGAGTTTTTATGTCATAGTATTTTTAAAAATTTTCTAACCGCAAAAAGGAATCACAAAAGCAGCTCAAAATCATGTCCGAAAAGCATGTCGAGCAGCAGCGCTGCAGCGCCGCGTGCACTGGGCGCGTGCAGGGCCCAGGCGTGAGCTGCTACTGCTGTCCTGCTAGTGCTGCTGACAGCTCCAAAATGCCTACTTTGCGATTTTCTCACACGTTGCTCGTTTATCGGATTGATCCAAATTTCGGATATGTTATACATGGTATACCCGACTATTTTTAAAAAATATAACCTCTCCATTCTGGGTTCGTTACACTGCCTAAACAACGCCCCTAGAGTGGCTGCAGAGGCCAATTTTCAAAACGCGCGTTTACACGTCAAAACTCATTGTGGTTCGTTCCGGCTCGTTTTGCTACCCAACTAAATCTGGTTTAACATATTAAGACGCGTCTAAAGTCTTGGCTTCACAAAATTCCAAGTTTTTCATCATTTTTACTCTTTATGGTCACTAATTTTCAATTTTTGCGTTTAGTAGTCAAAACTCGCCTCGACGTGTTCCATCCCAACTTGCTTTACAAATATATCTTATTTAACATAATAAGACACGTCTAAAGTAGCGGTTTCATTAAATTCCAAGTTTTTATCCGTGTTTGTTCTTTATGGCCATTTAACGAACATAACGCGTGCGTTATTGTTTTCCCTTGCTTTCTTATCGATTTAATAGCGTTTTGGTTTCAGATATTCCATAATTTCCTTCCTTATAACTCCGCACAATCAAACCTAGTCTCCATGTCTTTAATTTCACTTTTCATCGATACATAAGCTAATATTTACACTATTTAGCTTACTAACTTAACTCATATTTTGATCATTTGATTCAAAATCAATTCTAACTACATATTATATATACATAGACCAAAACTTGATTTATTACAAAGAACCTTCATTAAGAATTACATCATAACCTACTAAACTTCCAAAATCTCAAGTTTAGCAATAAAAATTACATATTACATAAACTTCAATTAAACTCAAAATTGAGTAAGGATTTATACCTTATGCTCCTTTCCTTTATTAAATCCAAGCTTTGCTACCTCCAATTAGCTTAACACTTGATTTCAAATTTTCTAAGGCTTCATAAAACTCACGGTAATTTACTTCTCCATATTGGAAAATTTCTAAAATTCTAAGAGATGAGAGAGAGACATGATTCGACAATATGGGGAATGAAGGAGGAGAACTTTTATCAAATCTTGTAAGCAATACTACTTGATGCCCAAGATTTTTGAGTAACCTCCACACTTTCTCCCTTCTCTTCTCTTCCACACGGTTTTAAAGAAATTAGCAAGGCTTGGGAATTAAGCTTGCAACATTGTTTTGTTATAAGAATAAAATCTCAATTTGCTTAATTAAATATTTAGATCAATTACTCTCTTATTGTTCTTATTAAATAATTTAATTACCCAATACTTAGTAACTTAATTTTATTAAATAAGTTACTACCCAACCCACTTGTAAAATATTTCACTCTCTTGGAAATATATACATAATATGTACATGAGATTATTGATATATAAATTATATAATCCCAAAATAAAACACAACATAACATAATAAGCTTTCACTACATATTTATTTATAAATGCCAAATAAATATGCAACACATAATATCTCATGTAAATTTAATTATTTACTTACTTAAGATATTATAATAAATATAATATCCTTGCTTTATTCAAACAAATTCATTTAAGAAGTTATTTTAATGCTCTTGGGTAAAGTATATATAAATATTATATACTTAAACCGCTTCTTTCCCTTCGCTACGCAAATTGTTCTCAACAATTTTATTTTCTCGCGTAATAAATATATATGCATATATATAATATATATTTATTATCTCACACCACACATGTGCACATATTACTTATATAAAATAAATAATGAATTTATCCTCTCACAATGCATATTCCATATAAATGGATTTTATTCAATAAATAAGATATTAAAAAAATATATTCTCTCTTTATTAAAATAATTCAATGCTATAATTTATTTTAATATCCTTTATTTAAAGTATACAATATTTCTGTATACTTAAACTAATTATTTCGCTTCGTAATATAAATTGTTTCATAAGAATTTATTCATGCGCAATAAATATACATACCTATATTTATCACATATAATAGAATACAAATTTATTTACTCAATTATTATTTTAATAATTATCGGGAAATTCGAATTATTTTCTTTTTCCTTTTATAAATTGTTTTCAACAATTTAACTGTAGTAAATATCATAATATATTCACTACATTAGAAACATACATACATTACATCCAATAACATAATACATGATTTCTTTAATAAAATAGTGGTTATACCTTAAGTATATTTAATGCCACCAATTTGTCACATTAAAAATAATTTAATATTATAAATTATTTTGACTTACTTATTTATATCTTACCCATCTTATTTCCTTTAATAAATTGTCCCTACAATTTATTTACATATAATAAATATATAATAATAATATATTTATTAAACTTAAAATCAGATATTGCATAGTTCGTATTCACTTATATAATACAATCTCCCTTTTCGAACTCTAGGTCTTGTACCTTAACCTTTATTTAATCATTGATTACTTTATTATTAAGTCTTAAATATCAGGGATATCACATAACAGTTTCAAATAAATACTTAAGCAAACAGGTTCTAACTTGTTTGTATAGTTTAAAGAAAATTCTGCATAACAGGTTTATATAAACACTTAAGCAGATAGGTCATACTTTGTCTCTATAGTTTCTTTAGCAGAAAATTTAGAAGTGTTATTGACATTCAGCTAAAACAGATACACCTATTCAACCCCCTTCTAAGTGTACACACACACGGAATTTCAATAATGTTTACAATGTTTATTTTCTTATAGGACAATTTTAATTATCTAGCAATAAGATGGTCTAATCATATCTTCTGGCATGCCATTTTTAATGAATTGGGTGGATCTGAAAATTCTCTTGTGGATATCTTATCGAACACAGTTTTGTCAGCTGCATCAGTATACATGATTCCATCCCAATTTATTCGTTTAGAGGGACGTTTACATGGTCCCACAAGCATTTGGGTTCCATTCACAGTAGTTGTATTCCCGCGCAAGGTAAATTCCCAAAGTTGTATTTTCCTCCAAAGCCACAACAAGATATAAGAGAAAACTTGAATCCTACAGTTTATACATCAACATAATTAAGTTGTATATACATATATTTAAAAACATGTACATATAGGAATATCAATATCAATTTTTAACACCACCTTAGAGGGTGGAGGGTTTGGCATGGACCCATACCAGTTTTATTAGTAACATTAAATCATTACAGATGGGATAAGTTAACCATTATCCCTAAAAGAATAACAAATTAAATAGTGGGAACATAGAAAAAATATATTGTAATTGTTGATTTATATGTTTTTATTTTAATGATGACAACATATTTTATATGGAAATGTTTGTGATTTTCAAGTTATTGGACTGATCATTCTTGTGTGCAGATTTCAAGTGGTTTATCATGAAGAAAAAGTTCTTAGAGACACCACTGGGTTAGGTCTCTAGGAAATCACCTAAGGAAATCAATGTAAGGATTTCTAGCTTAAGTTATTAATTTCAATGCAACTCTTATTTGCTGGAAATATTTTTTAAGAGCTTAAAATTCAAATTCATAAAGGAGGTATATTTGAAAGCTATATCAATTAGGCAACTGTTTAGCCATGATTTTCAAAGTCCTATCAAAGGCAAGATCTTTTTCATAAAGTTGATTGAGTTGTTTTTTTTTAAGATCTTATCCCTTATTTCAAGTTGCTGAAATCTTATCCCTTGATTCAATCTGCCTTATTTCAAGCTGGTTATTTTTTCAAAATTCAAAATTCAAAATCCTTTCCTAACAGCTTGATTCTATTGGAATTGCTGAAATTGAGCAATTGAGTTCTTTTTGTCATTGGTCCTTCTCTCTATAAATATTCTTCTCGGCTAAAAGGTTGATGTATCGAATTGAGAAAAACAGTGCTTCTAAAGAAAAGTTTCTAGCAATCTGATTTTGTCTTGTTCTTAATTTCTTGTTGCTGAAAATTCATATAGATATTATCATATTCGTTCTTGATTAAACCTTCTATACAAGCCTTGTGTGATTTGTGTGATCTAGTGGTGGATAGGCCTGTACAAAACAAGCTCTAAGGTTGTAGTGGTGCAAGCGGTTGCAAAGGTGTAAGAGGTTGCAGTTGTGCAAAGGAGGTAGTGGTGTCCATCAAATTCAGAGTTGTTTATACAGGGAGTTATTTTGTAACTAATTGAATATTATTTTTATTAAATGAGTCTCCAATACCAGTTGGTATTAGACGTGGATTAGGCCACTAGATTAGAGGGTAGGGCCGAACCACGTAACAATTTTGGAGTTTATGGTTTGTTAATTATCTTGTGTGGTTTGTTTAACTCTGCATTATATCATTGTTCATACACTACTTTGTTAAAACCAAAGTAATATAAAGAAGGTTATGCATAACAGGTTCAAATAAATACTTAAGCAATCAGGTTCTAACTTGTTTGTATAGTTTAAAGAAAATTCTGCATAACAGGTTTATATAAACACTTAAGTAGATAGGTCATATTCTGTCTCTATAGTTTCTTTAGCAGAAAATTTAGAAGTGTCATTGACATTCAGCTAAAACAGATACACCTATTCAACCCCCTTCTAAGTGTGCACACGCACTGAATTTCAATAATGTTTACAATGTTTATTTTCTTATAGGACAATTTTAATCATCTAACAATAAGATGGTCTAATCACATCTTCTGGCATGCCATTTTTAATGAATTGGGTGGATCTGAAAATTCTCCTGTGGATATCTTATCGAACACAGGTTTGTCAGCTGCCTCAGTATACATGATTCCATCCCAATTTATTCGTTCAGAGGGACGTTTACACGGTCCCACAAGCATTTGGGTTCCATTCACAGTAGCTGTATTCCCGCACAAGGTAGATTCCCCAAAGTTGTAATTTCCTCCAAAGCCACAACAAGATATAAGAGGAAACTTGAATCCTACAGTTTATACATCAACATAATTAAGTTGTATATACATATATTTAAAAACATGTACATATAGGAATATCAATATCAATTTTGTACATAAAATATGTCTTTTTGTTGCCTCATTCTATGTAAGAACTATTTATTACAAAGATTTATTGATGAAGCCTTAATTATTCCATTTTGGTACTAATAGCAAGGAGCGTGACATACCATATTTTTGTGGTTCTTGGTAAAGAGTACTTTGCAGAATAAACATCTACATATGTGATTGCAGCCAGTGGAAGTTCTTTTCGAAGTTCATTAATACCACCCTTCAACTTGGAATTGAAGTACTGAGATACCTTGTTATAGGGTTTTGCACAACCTACATTATCCATTTGATCTTCAGTAACTGGTACCATTGTCAAAATATATGGTAGGCAACCGATAGGTCCAGTATTGTGAATCCAAAATGATCTAGCTCCCAAATTGTATATATTCTGCAAACACGCACCACATTTGTCAACCATTAGGACTATGTTAAGTGAAGATATAATATAGTACAAAATTAGTTAATATTTGGCGCCCAATCAAATTTTTGCGGCCTAGAGTTAAGTCGCCTATGTACCCCGAAAGATTAAGCAAGGAATTAAAATTACCTTTAAATTCATTTGGAACCTATTGATAATATCCGGTATGGATGCTTTAATTTCCTCTATAGACATGTTAGTAAACAATCCTTGGCTGATCTCATTCTGGCCAATATCAATAGTATACAATGCTTTGGAAAAGTATTCCTTTTTTGGCATCAATTTCTTGAACACCCCTCCTGGAAAAATAATGAACACGTCATAAACTTATAAAATAGAAGATAAAAAGTTCATCATGCATGTACTTATATTAATAATAAATTAAGTCCAAAAAAAAAAACAATTTACCTTTTTTCCTGATTATTTGTGATCTGTTTACGGCCTGAATTCATTGTACTGAATGTCAAGATAAAAAGGACTAAATGCACGCGGTGGTACAGCCACGGGAAGAATCAACTTTGGTGGTGCAATTGTAGCTAAAATATTAGCAAAATTGGATCCATAGGAGAAGTTGGCGCCCAAGGAATCTAGATAAGGGTGGAGGAATGGTTTACCTAAGCTTGTAGCTGCAACATCAAAAATTTATCCATTAGCTATGTAAGTGAAAGAAGTATATTGCTATATATAGTACGTCAAAAATGTCTGCATTATAAAGCTCCAAAAATAAATAAAAATAACAAAAACTCTTGAGTGATATATATATATATATATATATATATATATATATATATATGTGTGTGTGTGTGTGTGTCACTTATTACTTTGTGAAGATATGATACCTAACTTTACAGTATAGCAAACTATTATCCCGTAGTACCTTTAATAGTGCAAAATTATACATTTTTGATAAATTTTCTACCGATAATTATACCTTAAAAGTAGTACAATTTTGTACTAATAATTGTACGTGGGATTCACACAAACAGAAATATTAGATAAAATTTACATTTTACTCTATGGAACTACTAGAATTGTAGTAACTAAAAAGCCAAAAAAAATTAACACGGTAAGTTCATAAAAGTATAACGGACTCTTTTTTCAAAACAGAATGAGTATCATCAGCAAGTAAAAACGGTGGCACATATATACCAAGAAAATCAATCATGAGACGACCATTAGAGGCTCTTCCTGATGGTCCGTTAAAGAAGGTTTCCCCATAAAAAGGAGGTGAACCACTGAAGATTGCGGAAAATGCACCGGTGTCCGAATTCCCGTCACCGAAGTTGACGATAGCCGGAAAGTCACAAGTGTCTAAGGCAAAAACAGGAGAGATAAAAAGAATGCAAAATAAGGAGAGAGAAAATGCAGTTGGGTTCATGCTTATGGAGTACTTCATGTTTAATTAATGAATTAATTAGAAATGATGCTTTTGATGTTTTTGATGCTGTTAGTTATGTATATATATACTAGTTTCTATATACGGTAGTTTGTTGTATTTTGAAACTTTCAACTACGTCTATATCCTACGTGAAGAGAAAGTCAAGAAAAAATCACGAGTCCATCTTCCACCAGTTGGTGCGTACATATTTATGTCAACTGGATGATTGCACCCATTTGAATTATAATAATCCTCCCAATTTAAAAAATAACAATCTCATTCTCATTTACAAAAAAGCCTATTGATATTAGAGTAAGAAATACAATAATAGTAAATATATACAACGGCATTTTTATGATTGTTTAAATCACACTTAGTATATCTCAAATAACACTTATGCTCTTACAACATTATTTTTGTTTTGAAAATATGAACCATCTTTACAAAATTTATAAATACTTTTGTTTCATAATTATTTATAAAAGTAAGAAGTTACTGTATTAGTAGTGGTTGCATGATAATAAATTATGATGATTATCATTTTATACTAGTATTAATAGAATAATAACTATTTTGTTAGAACAAAAAATTCAAAAAAAATGAGATTATTTTGTAGTAGGCCGTAGTTATATGAGAGACTTGAACTGGTAAAATTCATGACTTCTCCAAAAAAAAAAAAATAATAATTTCTCACCATAAATACAATAATTTGTGGTGACATAAGTTATTTTTTAAGAACACGAGTTCAAATCATTAGCCGGTCATTACTCGATCTCGCAACGTTCTAATTTCTAAATAAGCTGCTGAACAAAGAGGAAATAATAATAATAATAAAATTCAATCCAATTAGTCCACATACACAAACACAAATTATCCCTTTTTGTTCATCTAATAAGCAAAAGTGCTCATTAAAATCTACTAGAATTTATTTATTTATTTATTTTTCAAAAGGAAAAAATTATATTTTTCTGAGAAGAAAAAACAAAACCCAAAAGTATATGTCTTAAAATAAAATAAGACAACTTATAATGTCAAGTAATATTTATGAGTATATATGTATTAATGATATTTTAATATATATTTTAACAACAACATTTGGTGTTTTGACAATATAAATATTAACTTTGGTAGCCTCAATAACCAGTGATTTCTCATTTTCGTCCACTGCTGCTGCCATTCCAGAGTACAATATGACTTTTTTTTTTTTTTGTTGAGGAGTCAGTGCACGATAGTTAAGGTAATGGTCTTGTACCAATTGTATAAAAAAACAAGGCATAAAGAAGAATTCAACAAACCTCTCAATACCCTTCGTTATTATATGTACGTATTTCTCTTCTTCGAAGAAATGTGAGATAACTATCGAGCACATGATCTTCAACCCAACATCTAGACATCAAACAAGTGAAATGTGATCGTTGCAAAGTATAATAACTATCTGGATGCTCGAGGGAGAATTCTTCTAGATTTTAATTTTGTCCTCACCAGTGCTCGTACAACCAGTTAATATTGTGATCTTTTAATGACTTGAATATAGAACCTTTACTGACCACCTTTTGCCTCTTGGTTGCCCCGCTTGAACTTGCACCACCATCTTTACGTTTAACCGAGAGTTTATGCCTTAGGGTGATATTTGGGTCCAGATCCTCATAATCTTGAGGAATAAAACTTAGAGAGAGAGACTAATGTTTTTATATTATATGTATTCTACAAACAGAGCTGTCCTTTATATATATACAAGTATGATAACCACCTAAGCTAAAAACAAGGGATTTACAAAATCAAATATTCTCAAGAGATAACTGTGATAATTCAAAAACAATATCCTAACTAATTTCTGAATATTAGTTGGTGTTAATACTCCCCCGCAAGCCAAAGGATGACCTTGGAAATACTTTGAGCTTGGACCGGTTGTACGAAAAGTGGCTGGTTGGTAAGGGTTTGGTGAGAGCGTCGGCAACATTGTCGTTGGAGGAAACAAACTGAATGGAGACCTGTTTGTTCGCAACCATTTCACGGACAAAGTGATAGTCTATCTCAATGTGTTTTGTACGAGCATGAAACACAGGATTGGAAGCAAGATAGGAGGCTCCTAAATTATCACACCACAACACAGGCGTGTGCTAAAGAGGCAACCGTAACTCCTTGAGCAGCGAGCAAAACCATTTTAAGTCAGCAGCAGCATCGGCAACGGCCTTATACTCAGATTCTGTAGAAGAGCGTGCAACAGTGCGTTGCTTACGCGAAACCCAGGAAATTAAGTTGCAGCCTAGGTAGATTGCATTTCCGGCAGTGGATTTACGATCATCAATGTCACCTACCCAATCCGCATCTGTGAAAGCATGAAGAGTATGAGAGGCTCTAGCTGAGAAAAATAAACCATGAGACAAAGTTCCTTGCAAGTAGCGCAAAATCCGTTTTACAGCAGCCCAATGAATGGTTGTGGGCTTGTGCATAAACTGACAGACTATATTTACGGCAAATGCTGTGACGACCCCAAAACCCGATCACCTTGACCTCGGGTCTGGTTCGCCATGATACTGCTTATACAATACAAATATCTATGACGTAAATGTAATTTCTACAATATTACAATACATCTCAATCTAATCCCAGGTTTCGTAACCTTTAATCGTACAAAACATTCTAAATCAGAGTATACAATACATCAACATGTAAATAATAGTGCAATATTAAAATAATAAAATATCGCGACATAGACTTCAGTTTCTCGTTTAAATGCCTTTCCTGCAGTCTTCTTCTTCTAACCATCCAAGTCCTTTTTCGCTAGCTGCAAAAATCTGTTTGTGACGTGGGTGAGCAACTACGTTGCCCGCAAGTTTAACAGTTACACATAACACATAAATCATGTATCATGCATGCTTCACAATATATCCATGTATAACAGTTATACATGTAAACATATTAACACATAAGTCATATATCATCATGTTTTTCACTACACAGTATAAAGTTTAATTGAACAGTTAAAATAAACATAGCAGCTTAAATCAACAATTCATAGCATGTTATAATGTAACAACACATTAACATATAATGACATTTTACACATAAGAGCAAGTTCTGAAAAACTTGCCTCGGTCCGTAGTTCATCTCTTATATCATTCGCGTCTAGTGTTTCTTTTTCTTCCAGAACGGATCGCGGCTTGACATTTTTCAAAAACCTCATCCATACTTATATGTGAATCTTTTATCAGTACCTAATTCACGTATAATAATTATTCCTTCAAATGATGATCATAACAATAATCGTCACTTTCGTATATTAACAATAATTTATATATTAATATTATTATTAAATAATATTAATATATTCTTAATACTCCTCATTAATATTATAATTAAATAATACTAATATACTTGAAATAATCATCATTTATATAATAATATTATAGTTAAATAATATTAATATATTTAAAATAAATCGTCAATTATATATTAATATTATACTTAAATAATATTAATATACTTAAAATAATCATTATTTATATATTAATATTGTAATTGAATATTAATATATTTAATACTTATCATTTAAACATATTAACAATAATTTATACATATTAATACTATTGTTAATTAATAATAATATAATTAACAATTTATTAATATTTCTTCAGGATCATATCTGCTAATTTATCTACTATAAAATTAATAGTAGATAATCAAGGTATTATATAATTATATTAGTTAGTCCTGTAAACATTCCGTGCATCCCCCTCCTGTTCTAAAGCCAAGGTTCGTATTTTTTAAGAATCCTTTGAGGTCATCCAGAAGTAAAAGACCATTAACAGACTTCCCTTTCATATCTCTCGGAAAATTATGCTTTTAAACAGAATCGTCAAATTTTATATCATTGTCCCCATATATATATATAAATAGTGCAACTCGGTTAAAGAAATAAGAGAGAGAAGGTGAAGGTTACCATGCAAGGAACAACAAGAGACCTTCCTTGGTAGTTAACATCTACATTGTAACGCCAGTTCTTGCTCCAACTTTAATAGCCACGCCGTAAGCAGTCCTCATTCTCACTTACGGTTACTATATACATAGAACCATCAAGCTAGCTGAAACACCCTAGCGGCACCAAAAATCCTACCGCGATTACTCCATGAATCCACTTTCTATGATATCTTATTCTCTCCCAAAAGGTGGTGTAAGAAAATTTGGAAGTATAATATATATATATATATATATATATATATATATATATATATATATTAAATTCGCCTATAGAGAAACGACTTGACGGTAGAGATTCAAAAATTGTGTGCCTTAGTTTTTCCCAAGTGCTTTTAGTAAACTTTGCTCTCATCTGTTCAAAAGATGGGTTGAAATAGGATTACTAGAGTGGGCAACATGCTTTAAGCCAATCAAAGAGAAATAGTAGTAATTCACTCCCTCTTGCCGACACAACTCTGCTCCTAGGTGATAATATATATATATATATATATATATATATTATATACATAAGACATATATAGTTGTCTTATTTTTCTTCCTTTCTCACGAGAGAGATAGAAAAATTATCCTCTCTCTTCTGCCCTTGGAATTGCCGAACATGAGTATGGGGTGGGGGTAGGTTTGC